>LPNX010998016.1:10096-54914 GCA_001517045.1 Pseudotsuga menziesii | reverse complement strand
TCCTATAAAATAGGGATTTTTGGCTGGCAGTCTGTAAGCCCAGTTATATCCGCATAATTGTTCAGAAATAGAAAATATCAGTATTTGGGATATTTCAGAGAGAGAACACCATGTGAAATGGCATCCCGTAATAGTTCAATAACGACACTATACTTAGCAACATTGTTCGAAGAAGGCCGTAAACATACGCCTCCTGAAAACAATACCTGACCCGTAGGAGTATAAATCACCCAAGCAGTAGAGGCTGAGTGTTGAGTGTGGTGGCTAGCACCATCAGCGAATCCTATGAAAGCGGAAGACTTCACTAACATCTGCCATAAAAAACGAAAGCTAATCAACAAACCCGATCACCATAAGAAAACCTAACTATGCCAAAAAAAACTGTACAATAATATACAATAATCATCCCTGGTTGAAGATCATGCATAGTATTTTTTAAGATAGAGCTCATTCCTAGACTCCGCTAAGGCTGTCCCTTCATAATTTACCAGCTCATAGGCGCCCTTCTCTAACACACGTTTGACCACGTAAGGACCATGCCACATGGGATTAAACTTCCCTGCCCCCAAGGGTTCTTTAGCTTGATCCCATAAAAGGACCAAATCTCCTTCACTAAACCTCCTCGGATTGACAAACTTATCATACTAGACCTTAACGCGACGCTTATTCACCTCTAGAGCCACTAAAGCATCTCAGCGTTGCTCATCAAGCTGCTCTAAGTGGACCAAACGTTCTTCCAATGCGGAAGTGTCTGGTAAAAGCTCTATAGCTAGTTTCAATGAAGGGATTTCGCATTCAATCGGCAAGACAGACTTCACTCCATGTACGAGTTAATATGGAGAAAAACCGGTGGCAGTCTTAACCGCGGTCCTATATGCCCACAAAACAGGATATAACATGATATGCCAATTCGTTTTGCTTTGTGCGATGGTTCGTTGGAGAATGGACTTGAGTGATTTGTTCACTGCTTCAACCTGTCCATTCGCCTAAGGGTAATAAGAATATGAGTGTTCCTGCTTATACCCTAGCTTTGAGGCCAACTCTTCCATCATTCGATTCTGAAAGTGCCTACCATGGTTGGTGACAAGCTCTTTCGGAATACTGAACCGAGTAATAATTTGGTTGAATACGAAATGCGTGGCCGTCTCACCGTTGGATTTAATCGTGGGCATAGCCTTAGCCCATTTCGTGAAATAATCAACGATCACTATAATATGATGATGCCCCTCAGCTGAAGCTGGGTTGCAATCCATGAAGTCAAGCCCCCACTTGGTGAAGGGACTGACGGTAATAATCGGATGTGATGGGGCAGGATGCGAGTGCATATTGCGTGCAAACACCTGGCAAGGGTGACACTTCTTGATCGCATTAACACAATCTTTAAAGATCGACGGCCAAAAATATCCTGCTCTCAATATTTTTTGGGCTGTAGAAAGCCCAGATAAATGACCACAACACGCCCCTCCGTGGCAATCATTCAGCACAACTTCAGTCTCCTCATGGGTTAAACAACGACGTAAAATGGAATCTACCCCACGACGGTACAAAGTGTTATCCACTATAAGGTAGTTCTTAGATACGTGACGTAATCGTCGTTGCTCATCTCGTGAAAGGTGACTAGGGACCTTCAATGTTTGTAAATATACGATAATATCCCCATACCATGGATCCAAAGTTGAGATAAGGAAGATATGCTCATCGACAAACGTATCCTCATAAATTTCCTCCTCCTCCTCACTTGGAAAATCAGAAATGAGCTCTGCAAAAATGAACGATTTCTTCTATTTTGCCGAAACAAATTCGAGATCGAATTCTTGCAAAATAACAATCCATTTATTATACTTTCCCTCGATCATCCTTCTATTGAGGACGAACTGAAATGGATTGACATGAGCTACCACCAAGGTCTGGCGAAGGAGAATATAGTGTCTCAATCTCTGAACTGCATGAACAGTAGCTAAGGCAAGTTTCTCCACATGGGAATAACGGATTTCCGCATCTATAAGGTTCCGGCTCAAATAATATATGACATGCTTATGGAGCTCCTCATCCTCCTAAACCAAAACCCTACCAATCGTCTCCATGGACGCGGCCACATAAATAAAAAAGTCACGGCTATAGTTGGGTGGACTAAGCACAGGGGCCGATGCTAAGGCTCGCTTAAGAGCATCAAAGGACTCCTGGGCTCGCTCATCCCACCAAAAGGTTGTGTCCTTCTTCAAAAGATGCATAAAGCCCTTAGTCAAATTGTCAAAGTTAACCACGAATCTCCGTAAGAAGTTTGCCATGCCTTGCAAACATTGAAGATGTCTAATATTTCTCGGGGGAGACAATTGAAGTATTGCCTCAACCTTTAAGGGATCGACTCTTACCCTCTTTAGAAATAATGAATCTTAGCAAGCGACCTGACTTAACGCAAAAGATGCACTTATGAGGATTTAACCTAACCTGGTAGTGGGGGCGCCTTTCAAACACTAATATCAAATGGTAGGAATGACGCACTCTCAGCCGAGAATGAGTAGCAAGGTCATCCAAAAATACTTCAATAATCGATTTGAGATCGTGAAAAATCAAGGTCATAGCCCGCTGAAATGTGGCTTCGACGTTTTTAAGACCGAAAGGCATCTTTCGATATGCAAACGTACCCCAAGGACAAATAAACACAGTTTTGTGTTAATCCTCGGGTTTAATTTGAATCTGATTATATCTGGAAAAGCCGTCCATGAAGGAAAATACCTCGCTTCCCGCACACTTGTCCAAAATCTGATCAATAAATGGTGTGGGAAAATTATCCTTAGGACATGCACGATTTAAATTGCGGAAATCAGTAGATATATGGATCGCTCCTTGTTTCTTATCAACCGGAATGGGGTTTGAAACCCACTCCGTCAGGGGAACGGGATAGATAAAGCCGGCTTTTCCAGGATTCACCGCACGCAAATGTTGTCGAACGGGCTTCGCATTTAGATAGGTCTTAATTTCATGTTCGACAATACGAGGGTCGATACCTGGCATTTCCTCATATGACCAAGCAAAGATATCACGAAACTCTTTGAACAGCTCGGTATACTCCAGAATCTTAGCATGGAAACATTCTGCCCCAATATAGACATTCTCAATCTTGCCAGGATCGCGAGAGATATTGATAGGAATAGTAGGTGATATATTCGCCATGTTCCCATCAGCCATTTGACTAGGAGAGCTTAATGGAACCACGGGACTACCAATCTTCTCGCTAAGAATCTCCCTAAAGTCCTCATGCTCCAAACGATCAAGCTCGGGAAGAAAATAAGATCTATGATGTAACTCTTCCCAAGGTGGCTCAACTCCAGACATGGCCTCAATAATGGCTTCATCCGACGAAAAAAAACTATCAAGGCAGTCATGTGCATGAGAGGACTCAACTACCCATGCAGGCAGCACATACGGGTCCTCCTCTTTCGTCCGCGAAGAGGAAGGACTAGGCTCTGCAACACAATCAAGATTTGCTTGATATGCAATCATTGCTGTAGGCAATGGCACGTTTGTTTTGATTGGTCCGTTCGAAAGACTCGGTGTAGGAATAATCCAAGGATCTTCCATATGGGAAGTGCGAAAAGACACCAAATTCAATGAAGATGAAGCCCCATCAAAACTAGATCCAATCATAAGGACGGGTGTAGGACAACTAAATGTCCCCATAAGGGATGGATACATACCTACACCCACACTCCCAGTTGCCAGCTGAGAGTGGTCGATAATCGGGATCGAAGCTCCCGACGATGCACTAACACTCGGAGTTTTGAATGATGTTTGATCAATCGTAACAATCTTCCCATTAAATGGAAAGCATACAACTCGAAATAGAGAAAAGGCTACGACTTGCATACTATACATCCAATTCCGACCCAGTAAAAGATTGTAATCAAGGGGTGCATCAACCACCTCGACCTCGATTGCGATGGTCTTCCCTCCCAAATGGACCTTAAGAGAAGGAAGAATTCCGTGCGGCCGAAACGATCTATCATCAAAGGCAGTCAACATGGTAGCGGATTTAGACAACTCGAGAGAACCCAAACCCTTCCAACATGACAAAGACATCATGGAAGCAGCAGCGCCTTCATCAATCACAGTGCGTTTGACGGTCATGTTAAGACATTCCACATGAATCAAGAGAGACACGTAGTAAGGCAAGCGAGGCTGTAGTCCCATGGTTTCAAATTTGATGACGGAAGAAGAGTTATCATCATTCACTCCGAGAGTAGAAAGCAAAGCTTTCCTTTGCGACGGACAACTCTGAAGAACTTCAAGCGCAGACATCGCACAAGGAGTTTGGTCCAAATCCTCGACAACAGAATAGTTTTGGGTGGCTCGGGCATTAGGATTGTGCCTCGAACGCTTTAAGACTCCCTTAGGAATGCGAGGTGCACTCTCAGGTTTATTCGTAGGATTTTCAATACGCAAAGGACTCTTGGTAGGAGGAGGTTCTTTCCCAAGGTCTGGTTGTGACGAACCATAGTTTTTCGCACGAGTCACAACCTTAGTAGCACGCACCATGTTGATGCACCCATGACCAGTACTAGTTTCCGGTGGATTTTGATCTCCACCCGACGCAGAATGAGGATCATGGGTCCTCAAGTTCATATTTTGATTATGGGGTAAAGGATTGGTTAGCACAGCTGGGCCTTGTGCTATGAACCTCGAGGCGTCTTCCATACGAGGGCACAAGTGAGTGAGGTGGTCATCCTTACACAATTTGCAAGGAAACTTAACCTTACGTTTAGACTGCTTGTCCCCCCCAGCATTACGGTCGTTTTTTTCATTAAAATTGGCATTTTCGTTCTTGTTCCCACCCTTACGATTGTTTTTACCCTTTTTCTTATTGCCTCCGGGCTGCTGGTTGCCCTTTTGGTCCGACAATTGCACGGAAAGTACACTCGCCGTTTGGGTGGGTGGAGACGAAGCCATAGCTTGTCCCGACGCGGATTGGTTAATAGACAATTGGCTCACTTGTTTTGTAACCGAGTCCGAAGGTTTAACACTTGTACATCCCACAATGCCATCGGTATGTGGTTCAGGTTTGATCTTGAGATCGAAACTAGAACGCGGAGCATTAAGTATGATCTCATATAATAGCTCGGATTGAACATAAATCAAATCCAGTTCCTGTGCCCTAAAAATTGCTTGTTCCTCGTTCTGGACTCCAGATGTAGAAACATCCTTCGCAATATAAGGTAGCAACGATTTAAGAAACCACTCAAGGAGAAACTCTGGCGGTATGAAAGCTTTAATCAACCTCTTTCGTCTACGCCACTCTTAGAAATGGTCCAAGATATGTGTGGCTTTGTTCTGCCGAAATGTCGACAATAGTTTTGTACCAACGTCGTAACGCACTGGTAGCTAGAAGTGGTTGAGGAAAGTCATAGCAAGGTCATCGAACAAAACGAATGCCCCCTTTGGTAACTCTATGTACCATTTCGCTTCAGGCCCTGTGAGGGTGCATTGAAATAGCCTCAAACGGATTGAGTCATCGTGTAAAAAGTTGAAAGAGCACCAAAGGTGAAAGGTAGTGACATGTTCACTAGGATCTTCTCTTGGTTTGCCCTCAAATTTGGGAATGTCCGAGGGAAGCTTGGTAGGGACAGCCGACCAAGCCGGGTCATAAGATACCGGATCGTTCATTAGTCTCGATAAGTCGGGTAAATTTAATGTTGCGAGGAAAGGGAGCCTAGGTTGAGTCAGTCTATGCCACGCTCCCTGATAGTTTTGGTTCATATAAGGCTGACTACTGTAAATACCATGGCCTTGGCCATAATATCCTCCTCCCGTTTGACCCGTGTAGGGTTGCATGGAAGCATTATGATGTGGTGAACCTTGACTAGGTGGTGCTACAAAGTCATAATTAGAGGAGTAAGCGGGTTGTTGATACTCGTACCCATAAGGTTGATAGCTCTGTCCATACTGCGGTCCATAAGATGATGCATGAGAAGTTCCATAAGATGTCCCATGGGATATCCCATGAGAAGCTCCATAAGTAGGGATATGGGGAATGCCATGCGATGGACCGTAAGATGATCTAGAAACAGGAATATGACCTCCTGAGACAATAGGAGATGCTTGACTCTGAGAAACTACTGTACGAGTAGTCGCAGTACGAACATGACTAGTAGCAACATTCCGACCTGAAGGACCACATGAATGAGGGGGAGGAAGGGTTGTCAAAAATGCGTTCGAAGGAGTAGGAATAGAGGACGAAGGGACATGTGAAGGGATATAAGTGGTATTCCCTATGGTCACTCGTCTTGGTTCTGGTATTCGCATATGATTACTAACATTAGGCCTAGGACGAACATGTGAGGTAGCTTCCACCACCGGGATGGAAGGTGCAATGTGACTAGTGCTCCCAAATCTCTCCGCACGGAAAGGAATGGGAATGTCCCCAGGCGTAGTGTTAGGTTCAATTTCTGACTTGGCATGATATGTCGGATCACGTGCAGGGATATCAGGCATGCCATAACTAACATGACTAGTGCTTGTGGGTTCATGGTGAGTCTCATCGCCCGGAAATCAATACCGACGACCTGTGAATGAGGGATCGTATTCGAAATGTGAAGGTACATCAGGTGAAGGATCATATACAGGAGTAGGATCTTCCTCCCCAACCTCTTGAGGTGGAGAGGACATCTCAAGAATCTCATCCTCGTGATCTCCCATCGTGTGTGAATCAATGTGATAAGTAGTCCACTCGAACAATCTATTTCTCTTTCCCAACGGAAGAGGAGATGTGGAAGGCAGAAGTTCTGCTAAACGGCGAGAATGGTGAAGTGCCGCACCCGAATCCACAATGACTCAAAAAATGAAAAAGATGCTATCTAATTACGCAAACCCTAGGCAAACTAGCGTGCACAAAGCATACACCTATATAATGTAAAGCCAAATCACAAGCAAGCAAGGGTAGGATATGTGAGCTCCTGAATGAAACAGGTATGTCTTGTCTAGGAGAGGCTTGAGACTCCCATACACAACAAGCAGAGGTTCATAACCAATTATTGTGGCCCTCACCTTCAATGCACATAGCGACTGTGCTATCCGACCCTAACCTGGCCGGGACACCTGCAGAATAACCTCTGCGAAGTACCCCCTCGATAACCTAGGTAAGGCAACTAAGGTCACCTCAATATAATCAATGCTCAAGCGGACAGTCGCAGGCGGGATTGACCGTATGGGCATGGTAGCAAAGCCCGAAACTCTCGAAAGAGCCCCCAGATACGAATACAATCCTGGAAATATCTCCGGTGCTACTCAGTTATGACTAGGGATCATCGCAATCAATAACCGCTCACACTGTCTCGTGCTTAACTCCCTTGTAAGAGGAGGATCCTAAGAAACACTAATTATACCAAGGAATTTCACACTCTCACTTGAACAGACACATACATGTTGTTTAGTGGTCTTGGAGAATTTACTCACAATGAACTATTCCAAGACCCTAAAACCTAATCTTGTTGGTGCACCCTATAAAAGAAAATAGTGTAATTCATTTTATTATGCATTGATTTTAATTGGCTCATTACTCAAAAGGGTAAATGATTGTGCAACTAATGGTGTTATGACGCAACAAGAAGTAAAATACACACCTAACAATCAATGCAAATGCACTGTGTCAAATGAAAAACGGGGTATGCTACTACGTGAAATGCAAAATTCTTCTTCAAATGAAAAATGCAATCATTTCTATATGAAAATCTGACTAATACTTTTCCAAGCAAACCTAGTGCAAGTACCATGTAAAATGCAAAATGCAAAAATGTATCATGATGCAAAAAGCAAATATTTTTGTATTTTTTGAATTAAAATGAGATAATGAAGCAAAAGAATGACTCTACCACCCCCAGACTCTGCAAGCACTATTAGACAACACCCAAGCAAAGCACCAAGGTAAAAGAGACCTAATGCACTAATCCCAAAACAAAAAATAAAAAATGCAATGACAAGAACATTTTAAAAAATTCTAACTAAAAGACGTCTCTGGTCAGAAACAGAGGTGTATACAGACTCTAGAAGCATCCAAGGAGACTCAGCAATCATCAAAACTTACCCAGCAACACTTAATCTTCCCCTAAAAATCAAAACTCAGGGCATACGCGACTGTGTGCAGAAAACCTGCATATATACGTGGATATCCCAGTAAAAACCGCATGTACATGCGACTGTGAAGCAAAAACTCGCGTACAGGAAGAAAAAGAGATAAAAAGAAGTAAAATAGACAAGCTGAGACAAACTTTACTCCTATGAGACACTACCAGACCGTAACATGCTCCCAGACCCGACTTAGAAACAGAGAAATCAGAGCAATTCAAGAACATTGAATGCCGATAAAAACCCCCAAAGGAAATGACCAGGAACTCCCCAGTATGGTTGCCAATTCTATTACGGAGAAAACTTCTTATGGCTTGGGGTACCACAACAGACAGAGTAACCGCAGAAATCAATCCTTTCCTATATGCAAGAGAAATCAAACATCTAACACTAAAGGATCTCGATACATAGCTTATTCCGGATGGTTGATGCAGATCCCCGTTGAGCTTTTCCACTCTTGCTTGTATAAGTAATTTGCTCTCAAAACATTTAGCGAACAAGACAAGCATACTATATATAATTGTGTTAGACCTACTCTAGCATATATAATCAATAACATATAAGCATTTAAAAGCATCCATGGATTCAATACTCATTTAAATACACATTATTGAACATGAAAATATATTTCTATTAATATAAAACAAAGATTAAAATAGTGACAACCTCTGTCGGCACGTCTGCGAATCGGAGAAACTGAGTCCTCCACTTGGGCCTCCACCACTTCAATCCTCCATCTCTCGATAGCAAGCTCACAAGCAAAGGCAAGCTTGGGAAGAACACAAAGTGCTCCAAGGGATAAAGGGATGCAGACTCAAGTATAAGCTTCGGCAACAATGGACTATAGTTTTCTTGCTCTTCAATTCCTCTCCCCTTCAATGTATCCAAAGGGTTCCTTATATAGTGCTTCAATGGGGTAATGTAAGGTCAAATCTGAGCGATCTCAAGGCATATAGAAGGCCAAGAGACAAGTGACTCAGATCCACATCAAGGAAAACTCCAAAACTATTTGGCCTTTTGCACACATCCTGATGTACGCGGGTTTGAGAGTCAAATTCGCGTATATACGCGAGAACAGGTTTAAAAGTTGCGTATAGCAAATAAGACATGTTTTTAGGGATGATCTTGGAAACATCAAAGGTACAAAAATGGTCCATGGGGTCTAAAGATTCTGCAAAGGGACAAGGAAGGCCATAAAGGTGTGATCCACCATGTGTGGTAAAATCAGCTGTAACACCAGGAATTAGGGATCCACTTAGGTGGGGATTGCAACCCAATAGGACAAAAGTAAATTTTGTGAGCATTGACCACTACCCATGTATTCATATCCAAACAAGTCAGAGTCCCATCACTTGATTCATGCTCTACCTTCATAGAGAGAAGGGAATCATTTGCAAAGTGGTAACCATCTCTGAGCCATTTGGAGTAGAATACCCCTTACCTACTTTGTAATAAGAATCGCCTCCAACAATTAACCCAATGCATCTGCAATCAAAACATATAAAAAAGGAGCTAGAGGGCGTCCCTATTGAATAGATCGATAAAGAGCAATCCAAGGGGACACACAATTGTTGACAAAGACAAAGTTTGAAGCATTGGTGAGGAGAGTGTTCACCATAATGTTTCTCTTCAAGATGAAGCACAAAGTTGGAGGTGATGGTGAGGCATGGAGAGGATTATGTTTCAAATGCCAAAGTTTGTTTGGACAACCTTCCAACTCATGCTTGAAACAGATCCATTTGTAGCCCAAGGAAGGCCTATATTTGGTAAATGTTATGGCTCTACCTCATTTCCAATTTCCAATGTCACCACCATGCATTTGGTGCTAAGAGGTCCACTTTGGGAATAAGATAATTTGGAATAAAATCCTACACACATTCTAGGATGAACTTATACGTATTGGTAAGCTTTAATTTGGTTTTAAGCTCCAACCAAGGAACCTGTTTCCTCATTTTGCTATTATTCAAGCTTTTATCTGTTTGGATACCCCTTTTGAACAGTGACAAGCCCAAGAACAATAAATTTCCTTCATGCAAAACCAAGGGTGACCACCAAAGGCAATGATCCTTAAAAGACAATCTAGAACACAATGAGAGATATCTCCATGGGAGGAAGGATTTCATAGCTTCCCAATCCTTCCAAATGCTCTGGATCACAAAAGTGCCAAGGACCTACTGTCACATATATATTAGCCGGGCTACTTTTGTTCTTGAGCAGTACTGAGCAGTTCTTTGAGCCAGTCCTTTACTATGAGGTCAGCAGATGACGAGGCTCTAGTTGATGATCTCCCACTTTCAGTAGATCCAGAGCATCCAGATTGACCAGTTCTATGCCATGGCTGAGCCTCATGACCCCGGATTTGATGACCGAGTTAGCCATTTCTTTCATGACCCAGAGCAGAGATTATTATAGTGTCCATGATATGCAGCATCAACAATTGTTCCATTGATCTTCAGATTGGTTTCAGAGTTGGTGCAGGTATATGACCCAGGTGATATTATGGTTTGGTTTGTGCATATGGATTTTGATGTTGCTTTGTTACCTATTTTAGCAGTGAGGCTCGGTTGATATTGATTGTATGTTGGCAATACTTTATCTTGGTTTACTTGGAATCTAAAGTATAAATGATCTAGTTGTTTTGACCGAGGGATTCTTTTGTATACTCATTGCCCTTGCCCTACTCCTAGTATGGATTTGGTCAATTTCCTTTAGGGACATAGCTTGCTAGTCTTGGCACCATCTCCACTGCCTCTGTCCATCCATTGCCTTCCCTTGTTGATTGATTAAACCTGACTAGTGACATCTGGGATTTCCCCCACCTTCACCTCTATGTTGGAATAGGTCTCCATGTATAAATTGTGTCTCGGTGTTGGTTTATGTGATGTTTATCACAGGGGATGTCTACCTCTAGGTCTTGAACACAAGTAGTCTTACCAAAGAAGTGTTTTTAGACACTAAGGCATCAGATCTTAAAGTTATTCTAAATGGATGCCATACCAGCAAAATAAAAGTGTCTCTAGACACTACTGGAAATAAAAGTAAAACTAGCCAGTTGCCAAGAGATGAGCACTCACCCATGGTATGGTGTAAGGCTCATTTATCCCCACAGGGTGTCAGGGTTAGGCAAGCTCCTCAAGGCTGAGCCTTAGTCATTTTTTGGAAGCCCAGAAGGATTTCTAGGTAACTTGCTCTTGGAGGCTGGCAAGTTAGTAATAAGAAATAAAGTTGATGGCTAGAGGATGAGCACTCATTCTTTGTATAATGTACGACTCATTTGCCTCCACAGGGAAACAAGGATAGACTGGCCCCAGAAGGTTATGTCTTTGTCATTTTCTGGAAGCCCAGAAGTCTTACCAGGGCACCTGCCTTTAGAGGTTAACTAGTATATCAATGTTGTGGAAATAAATAATAAAAATGTTTCTTGTTTAGAGTCTAGTGGGGCCTTCTCATCATTCCACTCATTTGTGAGACACTGCCATTCCCTATTGTTCAGCTAGTCCAACTTATGTGTTGTGTGGATCCCCTTGTCCTTTAGCCCAGGTGCTTACATTGTCGAGTTATCAAGTCATCCCTTGGCCTTACCTAGTTTTGGTTCTCTTCACCCTTGACTAGCAAAAGGGCAAAATCTATAAATGATTATACATTGGAGGTTCTTGTTTTAAATCAACTAATCATTTTGATTTAGACTATTATATATGTATTGTGCTTATACTTGCCAACAGAATCTAATTGTACTTGAGTGTCACTGCTAGCATAGATAATTGAGCATGCATATCCATTTTGTACTTTGCAGTATCAAAGTTTAGCACTTGGGTCATCATTTGATCAGTCTTGACCTGGTCAACCCAGTGTTGACCAAGGCAGGAGTAGGGTCCAGGATGAGTTATAGATCGATGGTTATGGATGATGATTATTTATGGTCTACAGGTGTTTATTATAACTTGTTCGGTGTGACAACTACCCTTTATTCATAGTGGACGAGGCCCTTGCGGTGTCACTGGTTGGCTACACCACCTCTACCATCCCAGACGGGATACCTTTAGTGGGTAGCTACACTTTGTGTGATAACAACACCTTAACCTGCATAAGTGTGACCATCGAGTTCCATAAATAGAGACCCCACAAGGCCTTTTTTCCCTAAGGGACCTCTTGGCTGATACGATGCCCAAATAAAGCCTTCCATGCCATATTCTTGCTCACAACCACCCATTTCTCATATCTTGTGTTGATTATTTAACTAAAACAATCTCTTATATTGGGCTATGACGATATGATGGGAACACAGATGAGAGGCTAGTATAGACTGGCCCCAAAAATGGGGAATTGTTTTAAAGGAATTACTAGAACCGTGAAATGCTATTAGAAATCTAGTTCAGCTCAAACTAGTTGAGAAAATTTGACAAAAACCAAAGTAGAAAGATGAACTTATATTGTAAAGAAATAATCCCTTGGTCATTTATGAGGAGCAAGTCAAAGGGGGCTTGCCTAGTCAATAAAAAACGGGGTGCTGTTATTTTCCCCACCAGGGTTTGAATTCCCCCAAAGTGACATATTTGGCCCTTGCTGTCTGGCATTCCTCAACATGAGGGCCATTTGATTAGCGGAAGCCGTCATGGTCATCAAGTTACACTAGGATGTCATATACCATGAATTGCGACATGACATCATGTCTTAATCGGTGGTGGATGCACGACCGTCGACAATCAATGTATAAGGGAAGATTTCAATGCCTTCCATTTACGAGGAACATAAATATTTACAGCAGCCTATGTTAGTCTTGAATCTTTAAAAGAAAATTGATATATAGGATAAAAATGATTTCACATAAGTTGGCAATTGAAACAGGTCGCTGGAAACGAATGGAAACAAGAGAGAACAAATGTCTCCCATGTGACAAACAAGTGATTGAAGTTTAAACTTATGTGTTGTTAAACCGTCCCATCTATAATGAAATCAGACTTAAGCTTTCAATACATAAAGTTCAGTTCTTGGAGCTGAATTCCAGCCATTCATGTAGGAAGTTTTCTCAAGGATTTATTTGAATATAAATTATTTATTCTTTCTAGCATAGGTAGAGAAGAGACAGTTTACCAAATCTAGCATTTACAACAGAAATGGACATATATGTATTTATTCCCATATCACACATCTTATAGAACCATAAAGAGTTGTATAGATCTTATGTACTCTATTTTCAATGACCACCCATATATCCTATTTGGGTCTTTCAATGATGATAAATAAGTATTCATTTCGTTACACTATGATGATAAGATATTGTTTGTTTTCCATTATGAATTTAGAAGGATGTGTTACCGACTAGGCTGCACCTAGTTGGACTTTCAGTGAGCCGCTAGTGATAAACAAGATACTTGTTCATATTTAGAGTTCAGAGATCCTTTCAGGCCTCCAAGGTTGTTTTATTTTTTGTAACGCATGTTCATACCCCCTTGGGGAAATTGTAAAAAATGTCCTAGCATTTAATTTTTTATAAAAGGCTTGGCTTCCCAGACTTAAGCATCAAGCTGACTAGCCCAGAGTGTTTTTTCCCTTGGTTATTATTGGTTGTTGAACAAACGACTAATAATTTCTGAGTTTTTCACTCACACCTCCAAAGCTGGGGTAGTCATCTTGGTGTTGCGGCTTAGGCAGGTTATTAGAGCCTTCGTGTCGGTGTTTTTCACCATGCTAGGCATTCGAATTGAGTCGTATGGACATGTACTAGGTCCCCCTAGAGTTTCGTCAATTTCCGCAAAAAATATTTTTTTTTTTCCGTTTTTTAAGCCATTTTTTAATGGTTTAATTAAAAAACTTCAGATTGTAATAGAAGTCAGATATAGAGTCCGTTTCTGACGTGGGGACACTCGTTTTCACACCCGGAGCGTCCACTTTACCCATGGGACCACTTTCTACATCGGTCGGGCAGTCGGAGCACCCCGTGAGGCATTATTTGGGCTAAAAGTGCATAAAATAGCATTTTAATGCTAAATTTGGACAAATTGGCACTAAAGTCAAAATAGAAAAAAAGTCAAAATCAATTTAAAAACTGATTTGAGTGACATGGCAAAGGTCCCATGTGACTAGCGACTCATACCTCCACTCATTTGAAGTCAAAGTTTGGTTATAAAGTAAGTGGTAGTGAATAAATGTGGAGAGGTGACGTCAACCTCAAATGTAGTCACGCTAATTGTGAGCATGGTTGCGCTAGCCAAAGAGTGGCCCCCATCATTTAAACATAACCTTGGTTTATAAAATAATACCAATCATAGTTTATTATTTTATGAAGGTGAACGAGTTGTTAGTTGGAGGTGACGTCAAGATTTTTCAAAATCGTGAGCATGGGATTGGGCCGGTCCCATTTAAATTTTGCCATGTAATGGATTGTTATACCAATGATTGGTGGAGCTAGCATCATGTGGACCCTACGGATTGGTGATGGCGTCACAATTTGGTGAAATCGTAAGCCTTCTTTTTGGGTTGCGATTTCTAAAGAGTGTGGACCCCTCCTATCCACGTCACGTTTGGAACCGTGGCTTATGAGGTGATTTACCATACTTTGTTTATTGTTTTATTAAAAACAAGCGAATTAGCATATTGGAACTCACGTCACACATAGCCGTACACTCACGCGTGGGTAGTGAGTGGTATATTCTTCAGTCTTATTCATTGGTTGGTATGTGCTGGAAATTTATGATTCGTTGAGGGAGTTTGGTGAGAGAGGTGTCAATCACCTCCTCTGTTCAAGCTCAGCTAAACTCTGACTTCATCTTCAGTATTGATGAGGCCCCCTTGGGTCTCTCTTTTCCTATTTAAGCAGGTCACCTCTCCATTGTTTATCATCAAAAAGGGGAACCTCTGCTTGTAATATTGTAATAGTTTTCTTGAAGTATTGTGAATAAAAGGCTTTGGAGGCAATTTCTGTGTGGGATCTATGGATGTTTGGATAGAGTTTACTCTACATTTGTGAGGTAACGTGTATTTGTTTTCATGCTTGCATATGTTTGGGATTAACTTGCTTTCGGAAGGAAATGGTATTTTTGTAAAGATAAAAGGTAATTCTTGTTAGGTTACTCTTTTATTGCAAGTCGAGGAAGACTATTTGATATATGTATGATTTCATGCTTGGATCTACATTGTTGTTGTAGTCTCTTTCGGTTTACACAGGTATTTTTTAATCCCCATTGCTAGTGTTGATAATCTTTTGCAGGAAGCTAATGTTGGAGTATTGATGAGCGAATGTGCTCTACCTTTCCTTTAGTAAAATTTGAAAATAAGCTCTGTCCCTCTGATCTCACCAAGGAAGCTTTTTCTGTCCTTTATTTCTTGCTCTACTTTGGGTTCTTTGAATTTTGATCTACAAATTTCTTAAAATTTTCTTTCGGTTTCAAACGTTTCCACATTAGATCTAGCATCTAAAGTCATATCAAAGGTAGATATGATATCTAAAAGTTTCTATTTCTAGTCTGCTTCAAAGATACATTTAAAATTTTAGATCTAGTTACTTTTCCATTTTTTCCGCAAGTTTAAAAATTTTGAAAATTAAAAAAGCTTGTTGAAAGAGTTTCTATGCATTTTAAAGTTTGATCTAGCATTTTGTGCTTAAGATTTGCTTACCATTCTCCTCAAGAGGCAAGCAAAGATCCTAAGAAGGCAAGCTTTCTAGCTTACCTCACTTAGTTGTTTCCTTGTTTTTTTGTAATCAGTTGTTACTTAGATTCTTTTGTAAATTTTTGCATGCTGCCCAAAGACACTTCCAAAGTGTTTTTGGGCATCTTTCACTGACATATGCTTGCTGGTTTTTAGCAGGCCCATCAAAAAAGAGAAGGAAACTCTGCCCGAAATTAGCTTTTTCGAACATCCGGAGCTCCCAGGAGGCTTTCCCCTTAGCTGGGCCTATTTCCTTTGCATGTTGTAAGCTTTTGGATCCCAGATAACAAGGACCAAAGAGCATTCTCTGCTGAAGCATTCTAACCGATTAATAAAAACAACTTTGAGTAGGCTCAGTAGAGCCCGGTCCCCATCCCCCTTGGGAGATTTGTGTCGATGTCCTTTTCTGTTTTCTTATATGCTGGTAGCGTAGTTGTCTTTCTTTATCATTTCATGCTTTGTTTAAGTTGTGCAAAAGTAACCTGAATACTTACCCACTGCGCTATACCGAAGTACCACAAGGGAAAAGATTTGAGCAGTGTAGTAATTAAAAAACGAAAACAATTTTGTTATGCACTGCTAAGTTAAAATAAACCCCCTCGCTTTCTCGAGTACAGGTTCGTGGATAAGGGCTTGCCCGAGTACTGAATCTTGAAAGAGACTCCTGGGTTTTATCTTTTTTCTAAATCAGAAAACTTGTTCTAATTAAAATAAACCAAGACTCCGTCCCCGTATGCTCTACACCGCTGCAGCTTGTCTGATCAGTTCGCTGTATCAGAAAGGGATACGAGTTACTAGATCTAATAGGAAAATCCACACAAGTAATTTTCTTGAGAACTTGGGAGGTTGCAAAGGGTAATCACTATAGAGCCAGGGGGCTACTCTAAGTAGGTCTATCCTCGCCCTGTTGGACACTTGGTATTACTACTTTAGCACTCAGTTCGAAGGGACTTGACTTATTGGGCCAAACCCACAATTTACCCATTCCTTAACCAATTCATTTAATAATTTAAAATTTACCAACCGAGACACTACAATACTTTCACTGAGACTACACTAGCAATCTACATTTGCAAGCACTCTTTTCATTTTGGCACTGGTCTTTTATGTTCCTTTTTGCATAAGTTAATCTCGCAATGTGTCATTGAATTTTGTGTATCTAATTTGAGTTAAGGTGTTGCTAAGGTTAAATTTTGTTGGAGGTAATTGGTAATTTCTTAAATTCATCCATTCCATATTAAAACTCCTAGAATTAATTATTTCTCTCGGAGAGTAAAAACCTTAGATTTTACTTTTCATTAGGGTCCACCCCCTTGGCTTCGCTAGGAGTTGGCCTAGATGGAGGAGCTGAGTATCAGATGACAGCACTTGGCTCGAGCTTGCCCCCGAGGTCGCACCCAGTGGCTTGAAGATTTCTGCCACATTACCCGAGGTGCGAATTAGGCGGTAACAGGATGAAAGACTAAGGAAATGTTAAAAAAAATTAATGAATTATGAGGGCCTGTTGAGGCCTGGAAATTCGCAGGCAACAACAGCAAGGGATTCTCCCCAGTCAACGTTCCCAACTAGCCCGTGATTGTTTGGTGTAGGGAATCTTGTCCGGTTTGCGGTCCGGCTACCGTAAGTCAAGTAACAAAACCAAAGGGTTTTACCGGTTGCGGCCCGGTCCACCGTATATATTTTTGTATTTTTGACTTTAAGTATGATATGCAAGTGCCTATCTAAAATGCAGATTGATTGAGAATGCAAGGAGTGGTCACAATGTGATGCGCAGGTTCTTACCTCTCGTCTTAGACTCTCTTGCATCTAAAGCACACACAGCAAGAAATTAAAACTAACTAAAATGCAGATTGATTGAGAATGCAAGGAGTGGTCACAATGTGATGCGCAGGTTCTTACCTCTCGTCTTAGACTCTCTTGCATCTAAAGCACACACAGCAAGAAATTAAAACTAACTACCTAACCTATCCCTAGGGAGCAAGATTATCATTTTATTAATGAGTAATGTATCTTGTGCATGCATTATGAAAAATCACAGATAGCTGATACTTCTTTCAAAACACATGAACAATTAAAGATATTTGAACAACCAGATAGCCAATTGTTTATGAACAACATTCATTACTCATAGTGAAAATTTTCATAAAATAATCCAGAGAACGCTCATACAAGAACATAGGTTCAAAGAGTTAGAACGATCTCACAGTTAATGGACACAAAGCTGAAAACGAAATAGTTCCTCTTCAACAAATCCATAGCACAACATTTGAACATTCCACCAAGCTTTCTCCAACAGGTAAACTGTAATTATCTATTGCAAAAGGAAATAGTTCTTCTTACAATATGTCTTCCAATCTAACTGGGAAAAAGTCCCTCTCTTATCTAAATCTTCTATATTTATACAAAAAGAACAAAATTGTTGGGCTGCCCACGAATGACTCTTGGGCTTCCCCAACTCTTCACCTTCCACACTTTTCTTTCATTAAGTGCTTACAGAATTTACAATATATTACAATAAAATAAAGTGCTTATGAGGAGGGTCCCGCTTGACTATTCAAGAACTTTTTCCATGCTGAAGCCTCTGAGGCAATACTTTCGAACTCGGAAGGTTCTAAGAAGCGAATATTTATTTCAAATTTAGCAGCCTGATTTCTTATTACTTCTATTCTGGCTGCACTCAGGTGAAGTTGGTCTTCTAGCAACTGCACACTGACCGCGGAATGAGCTACTTCATTCCTCAGGGTCTGCTCGTCTAGGGCTTTGATGTGCTGGATCCTTTGTTCATCCTCTTGATATCTTCTTTGCAACATCTCCAAAAACAGGCTGTGCTCTGGAAAGGTATCCATTCTCTGTTCAGCCTCAACTTGGCAACGATTATACATAATCAAAAGTCTCCTAAAGAACTCTGTACAAGCCCCTTTTGTCTTCTTGACAGCCTTCTTGAATTCTTCGGCTATGTTTATGGCAAACTCTAGTGGATCATAGTCTTGCCTTAGGCTTTGTTGATCTTTTGCTGGCAGATCTATAGGAGTTTCCTCATTTGCTTCTAACTTTGCCATTCTTCCTGTCAAGACTTCTAAGATGTCCTACGATCTGTCTACAAAATATGAAGAGGTTTCCAAAATCTCTTTCAGTTGATTGTCTACCTGCAAGATCTTGCACCTTTATTCTTCTATGGCTACCTGTAGCTGGTGCATCTTACTCCTTTGTGCTAGAACATGCTCCTTGAAAGGTTGAAGATTGACCTGCTGTTCCCTGGCCTCTTCTAGAGCCGTTGTTAATGAGGTAACCTGTTCTTTAAGCTCTGCAGTCTGCCCCTGAGATTTCCTTTCAGATTCCTTCAAAGTAGCTTTCTGTAACTCCAACTCCCCTATCTTCCCTAGCAGTTGCTCTTTTTCTGTCCTTAACCCCTGACATTCCTGCTGCAATTTCTCTAGACTCTCTTGGGAAGCCTCCATAGATCTCTTCTCAACTTGGAGGAACTCAGCTTTTGAAGACTTTAGTTCATGTTGCATATCCTCAAACTTTCGTTTCAATCTACTGCTTTCCTCTCTCTCTCTCTTCTCAGGGTGTCCTTTAGCTGGGCAGCAGACTTCTTTGACTGTTCAAGATCAGTCAATATCCGATCTACATTGTCCTCAGAAGCATGGATCAATGCAACCCCAGCTCTGATGGTGAATCTGGGGTCCTTGTCTGTCCCATATACTACAGTTTTATCATTTATCATTTTACCCGCTTGCCCCCCAGTCTCAACCTTTCTCTCGGTCCTCTTCACTATTCTTTTCCTTTCCTTATCATAAAAGATAGTGTTAAATTCTGGTACCTCCTCCCCTTTCTTCTGTTCAAAAGGGATTAGCCTAAGGGTAGGGACCATAGCCTGTCCTATTGTGCTGCCAGCAGCTGCCTCAAGAGCATGGATCAATGCAGCCCCAGCTCTGATGGTGAATCTGGGGTCCTTGTCTGTCCCATATACTACAGTTTTATCATTTATCATTTTACCCACCTGCCCCCCAGTCTCGACCTTTCTCTCGGTCCTCTTCACTATTCTTTTCCTTTCCTTATCATAAAAGATAGTGTTGAATTTCGGTACCTCCTCCCCTTTCTTCTGTTCAAAAGGGATTAGCCTAAGGGTAGGGACCATAGCCTGTCCTAGTGTGCTGCCAGCAGCTGCCTCAGGATCTTGAATATCAGGATTACCCAAGCCCTGAGCCTGACTATCTATAGGATCGGAAGCTGATTGCCCTGTCACTGCCCCTGTCAGTTTTAGCCTTTCTGCTTCCTGCTTCTTCAGTTCCTCATCCATCTTTCTTTTCTTTTCCTCCTCTGCACCCCGCGCAGCTTCTTCTGCCTTTCTAGCTGCTTCTTGTTCAACTCTTCTCTTTTCTTCCTCCTCTCCTTTGAGCCAGCTTTCGGCTTCCTATGCTAGTCTCCTAGTATCTTCATTTCTTTTTCTAGCCTCTTCCTCTTCTTCCTTTTCTTGCTCATCCTATCCTTTGCCGCCTTTGGTGGTGATCTTCTTTTTAAACCTTCTTCTTAAGGTCGTTATATTTTGTGCACTGCAGAAAATGGATTCCTCTCTATCCCAGTGGCTTGTGTATTCAAAATGTACATTTGCCTCCCTGCAGTGCTCTGCCACTTTGTTTCGGGAATCGTTCATGTGGAAATTTATTTTCCCAAAATGGAATTTCCCCAATTCCTCCACAAATTCTTCAGCTTTCTTCACCCTTGTGAATTTATAGCTTCCCAACTTGAGTGGTAAAGGAGGGTAAGCCGCTTTCTTATGTTCGAATAAAAAGCTCCCTATGCCATCTAAAAAGACTTGCGTAACTGCCTCTTTGTGGACTATATAGTCAGTGGCATATTTTGGCAGTAGTGAGGGTGCTCTGGAGCATCCATACATTCTGAAATACAATCCATCCTCCGTTAAGTAGTAGTCTGCATATTCTTCAATCACCTGCAATGCTTCCTCCGACATGCAGTTGCACTCTTTCAAGAAAATCAATGTATATAATGGCATGATGAAGTGCTCACACACTTCTCTATAGTGACTGTGGTACTTGTGTGCCCACAGTGGCTTGTAAGCTGAGTAGACTGGTGTTCTGTCTCGGTCCCAGATACACCTCAGGTTTGGAAAGAGTTGAGTGCATAGTATGCAATCAATCAGTATAGAGCTCATATAGAACTCTGATTTCTTCTGGGACACCCCTCCTAATGCTGAAGCAATGCAGGCTGAGAGGCTATTGGACACAATGTTGGCCCAGTTGAACACTGTCCCCTGTGTTGCAACATAGAAAATGATAGGCACCCACTCCAACTTAAAGCTTTTACCGTGGGCCCTTCCGAAAATCCTGTTCAGCATCAGAGCAATGAACCTGTAAGGTGTTCTTAGAGTGGTGGTATCATATTCCCCGGTCAGCCTAGTTCTAAAGTTCTTGCCAGGCACCAACATTCTCTTCAGTGTCTCGACTAGGTCCATCTTAATTACCTTCAGCCAGTCTTCAGTCAAGTACACTTGTGCTTCTGGTAAGTGGTAGGACAGTGATACATACCTAGGGCTATAAGCAGCATAACCCTGTTTATCAACATTTGCCAAAATCATGGTGGTTACATTTTCCCTAGGCAGAATCCATCCAATCACCTCTGAGCATGGAAAAAGCTCAGGTCTGGTAGCAACTCTCATCAATGCAGATCTCTCTATATTGGCATAGATGGTTTCTTCCTCAAAACTTGTGTCAAGTACTTCTCGGCGTGTTATTAATCTGTAAACTTCCCCCCATTTATATTCGGGTTCCATACCCACTATGCATTTGGTATCTTCATAAGTGTATTCAACTTTGGTGACGATTTCAACCTCGGGTTCCTCCTCTACTATGGGAGCCTTCTTCTTCTGCCGTTTAGACATCTCGAATTCTACAGAATTTCCCTGTCATACACAGAAATTGCTTTTAGGTTCTGTTGGGCCATTCCTTGATAACATTCAAAAATGGAGACAAAATTGTATGAGCATTTTACCTCGTCTAGGCTAAACATGATTGCCGCTATGAAATAAACAAACAATACTAAAAACCAAATGTTCCTGCGCAAAACCAATCTGCTAAAAGAGCTAAAACCAACACATAACTAAAGATTTGCATAATCAACTCATAATATCATGGCTCTTCTAAAACGACGAAAAATTCCCTCATGGCGCTACGAACTGAATCGCTACACGGGAAAAAGATGCCTAATCCCGAGAGAAGGATATTGCATTCTGATAGTGCATTTAACTCATTGTAAGCTCAAAGAAAACATAAGAGGAAACTGCTACTCGCATCAAAATCCGCATAGATTGCATTTTGAATCCCTAAATTTTCCGGGGTTCGTACTCGAGTTTGAACAGTCTCATCCTAAGCGGGGAGTAACTTCAACATCGCGACCCTGGTTCACAAAAACGAGGGCGATGATACAGTGAAACCAGAACCTCAGCATCTCGAAAGAAAAACATGAAACGCTCTCCTCGGATGGCCACATGCAGACTGAAGGATATTGGTGCGGACAGCGTAACGGCCGTCTGCACCGGTTTCCCCAGCAGTCGAGTGCGGGCTATAAATCCCTAACGGCTGCGAAAGTCATCATCAAGCAAAACCACAAAACCCCCCACTGGGCAGCCATACCATTTACCTCGCTATATATATACGTCGAAAAGGGAAACTTAGGCAACCACTAACCGCAGAGGCAACAAACTGACCAAGGACAACAAAAACAGTTTGACCAATCGAACGGAAAGGTAAAACGGGCATAAGGGCCTACCTGGCACTGTGCTGCGTGATTGGTGGAGAAAAACCCGTAAACTTCCATGGCGGAGCCACCTAGGAGCGAAGGTACCGACAGCGAATGCGTTGGTCCGCTCGAGCGATAACGACAGCATGGGGAAATCGCCAAAATAACAATAAAATAATAAACCCCAAACCCAAAATATATACGTCCCGGTCAACAAATAATCGGCGGGAAAAAATAAGCTCATCGGGCGGCAAAACAACTACGGGGTCGGCGATCCGGTCAGTAGCATCTCCGCAACGGTAGATGATGAAACGGCCAGGACAGCCGCAATGGCATTGGCAAGAGAAAGAAATAAACCTCGCATCGGAGCTCGCCAAGCTAAGGCTTCGGACCAAGAGTTGGTTGAAGAGCTGCAACGACGGAAACCAAAAAGAAACCGAGCTCCGCACCAATCAAGATTGGAGCAAAAATAAACATGACTCAGAATATCGACCAAGCGGACAACATAAATCAAACTATCGGAAGCCTAGTGCTTTTTAGGGCCGCAACGGCAAAAGTTGAAAAAACTAAGGACTTGCGAATCAAAACGGCGGGATTGGAAAAGGTTAATGCAATCGTCGGGGAACTTCGCAATGCATCATCCGCAACTGTGGAAACCGTAGAGACAATACGTTCCGACGGTATTCCAACAAGCCACCGATTAAGGAAGACAAATAAAACGCATCGGAGAAAATAAGTCTTGGATCGGACCCGACTTCTTGTTACTTCTTCGCAACGGCGGGTGCGCAATTAACTGCGTTTCCGACTCATAGTCTCAAATGCTTCCGACTGTAGGGCAAAAATCAATGCAAGCCATAAAACAGCATTGGCATAAAAATATTCCTTGAACAAACATCAAACAAGACCAAAAAGCTGAGCAAAACGAATTAAAAGGAGGGTCCTAAAATTTTTTGAATTTTGGGAAAATGTTGCAGCTGCAACAGGGCCTTAGTTGTATATTTTCCATTCTGTTTACATTAATCCTGATGAAGTTCTCCATGTTAACATTCCTCAAAGTTCTTCTCCCTGTATGCTCTACCTGTTTGGTTTGAACCTTGAATAGATAGCTCAACCAGATATAATATTGTGCAGATGCAGATTGTAAACAAGATATATGGTTTCAATAAAATTGTATTTGGTATAGTTTATCCTCCTCCCTACTAAATGAATCTTGATTGCAATCTACCTGTAAATCCTAATTAAATAGAAAATGATATGGATGGAATCTAGTGTTTCTCCATACCTCATGCTAATCTATATGCAGAAGAAAGTCAACTAGAATGTTTACTTTGACATGTCCTCTTTGCTCTTCAGTTTTGTTCATCTTCACAGCAATAGAAAATATATTGCATGGTGAAATTATAATTCATTACATGTTACAATGATAGTCATTACATGATTAATACTGGATTCAGCACCTCTTAAAGCATGCAAATTGAAGGTTATTTGAAATTTTGAAATTCCTCAGTCAGGACCTGCTGTTGTGGACTGGTTTTGGAAAATCATATACAGAAAAAAGTGTTACACCATAACTTTACGTTCATGTTGCACACTTTGCTCTATGCATTTGAATATATGCCATATAAAAAAATTTGGTATATTTTAGTAAACATGTTTTTATCATTGACAGTATTCGCTTTTGAGCCACATTCAGTCATTCCTGTTGGACTTCTGGCCTTGTGTAACCATTCTGGTTTTATGCCTTTGCCCAATATCAAGGCACTTGCAAGTTCTGCGGTAAGGATATTTGATAGCAGCAATTTTTAAGAGCTTGAATCATTGAATCTACCTTGATTAGTGCAACTTTATATAAAAGGGCATAGCAAGATGATCTCACTGCAAAGTTTCTGGATCTCCTTTCTTGTGTGATATAATTGAAGGTCTTCTATACACCAATCTTACGACATTTGTGGTCTTGGCTTGGAGTTGTACCTGCTTCTCGGGAAAACTTTGTGAAATTACTGAATGATGGCTATAGCTGTGTTGTAATTCCTGGGGGTGTCCAAGAAATATCATATATGGAGCATGGTCATGAGGTAAATCCTGCTAGATATTTCTCTGAGAATGATTTTCAAACATCCTTCTAGCTTTCTTTTTGTTTTTTCCAAAAATTTTAGATATCTCTGTGAATCTTAATCCATAAATCTTTGCTCTTAAAACATGAGCAATAGTAATTCGACATGTTTGTGACGATGTCAATAAAGTAGATGTTTTGGTAATCGGAAGGGAAATATTGCTCAAAAAATATTAAAGCTAGAAATTGCAAATTTAGTCAATGACGCTAATGATTTTGCTGATGGTAAGGGCAATGTTGCTCAAAAAAGAAAAAAAAATATTAAACCTAACAATTGCAAATTTTTAGTGTCCAAGAAAAATCATGACAAGGACTTACTGTAAATGTACCTGAATGTGTAATCTGCAGGTTGCTTTTCTACAAAAAAGGCGTGGATTTGTACATGTGTCTATTGAGACTGGCTGCCCATTAGTACCTGTGTTTTGCTTTGGTCAGGTTGGTAAACACAGTAGTTATTCAAGAATTCATGATTTCTTGCCTTGGTAATCTGCATGTAGAGTTTGAATGGTACTGTGGATGGTTTTGCTTTCGATTTCTTTTGCAGCTACTGGGTTATCAAATAATATCTGTATTCCAGTTTCAAGTTCTGAGGTTGTTTTTAGGTATTGATTTGTGACTAACATGTACCACTTTTTTTGTAATATTTATCTAGACTGATCTGTTTCATTGGTGGAAACCAAGAGGGCAATTCTTCAATGTTCTTTCTCGAGTGATAAAGTTTACACCATTACTATTTTGGGGGACATTTGGGTACTTGTCTCAACCCTTGTTACTGTTTTCCTTCTCAAGTGTAGCTATGAAAAAAGGCCCATCTGAGTTTTACAATCTTTTTTTTATTGCATGTTTTCAAGAGGTTTGGGTTATGGTCATATCATATATGTTAGCATCAATACAATGATATCCTAAATATTAGGTAGGGTAAATTCATTTTGTTACGAAAACACACAAACGATGTATATATATTTGCATGAACAGAATCTTAAGTAGAATGTTGAGGCTTGCCAAAGACAATAGCACATGCTAGAGAGATTTCTGGAACTCGTGGCAATGGATGCTTCCATGCTAAGATGTGATATAGATTTAACTATTTATGCATGACAGTAACACATCCCTTCACATGTTTTTCAGTATCTACAACTGAGTTCAAAATAGAGGTCACATCATTAAACTTAGAAAATGAGTTTGTCTGGTAAACATCAACGAAATTGCTAAAGGTGATCGTCACTGTCTTAAACAGACCCTACATTAATCTTTTAGTTGTGAAAAAGACACTCTTTGAAAATTGCCCTGCACACTGCCAAGTGGATATTGGGCTGAAGATATTGTTCCAAGAATTTCTTTCTTATTTATGTATGTACAATACATAATATGGTAAGATTCTTGCTTTATATATGTCTGTGTGTATGTTTTACGAACTTATTCCTCCCACCCTCCATGTACAATATGGTAAATTTTGGTTGATGGTCATATGCAATGTTATCGGAACCGGATTGGTCATCGAACCGACGAAGCCCAAAATGTGAACCGGACCAGAACCGGCAAAAAATCGGGTTAAAAACCGGCTGACTAAAAAATACATAAAATATTCATATTTTGTAAAAAAACATATATATTCATGTGCATACATATGAATCCAAACCATTAATACAAAAATATGCAAAGTTTCTCATATATATAGCAAATATGGGTGCAAATATCCAAAAAAGCACCTAGTGCAATACATCTCAGGGGTTCTGAACGAAAGTACATTAACAAAGAGGCTCCAAAGTACATCAGCAAAGTTATTTTCTGTTATTTTTTTTTAAATTGAGTTTCGTGAGTCCCCAGTCCAGACCGGCCAGTTTGGCCGATTTTGACCGGTTCCAGCCGGTTCCATACCCAGTTTGGAAAAAAATCCGGTTTTATGATTTTTTTTGCTGACCGGACCGGCCAACCCTATAAACTGGTTAGACCGGCCAGTTTTGCCGGTTCCGGTCTGGTTCCGATAACACTGGTCATATGTTGGTATTAAAATATGGTATTGTAAACACGAGGGAAGTTTACTACATTTTGTTATGGAAACACATGAATACTGCATATGAATTTGCATGCCTTATCTGAAAGGCCTAGATACATGTTTTTGCACAATTTAGTAGCTTAAATTGCTCAAGAAATACTAGCTACCAAATTTGCATATCCTTAGGGTTTTCCTCCAACGTGTCACTACCAAGGAAAATCCTCTCTCTTTAGGTATCCTAAATTTCCCAAGGGAAATCTAGACTAACCATGAGAGGTGTCCCCAACTAAACTTTCCAAGGTACTAACTAGGGGTTTTCACATGCAATGTCCAAGGAAACAATACAATGTGGCCTAACTTTCTCAGGTATTGGTCAAGCTGATTTTTGAGGCAACTAAGGATACTTAAGAAAATGTTAGGAGTTTAAGTTAAGTTCCTTTGTTAGGCTAGGATAAAAGATGGTATGATATCCTAGCAAAAGATTCAATGATAAGTTTATGGGATTTAAAAGATAAAGATTCAATTAGTGTTGGCTTTTCTCTCTCCTTCGAGGACCTTGACCCAGGTTCAGTCCTTTCTGCTTAGCGCAACAAAGCCCAAGATATCGGCATGACAGACCAAAGCTCAGTCAGCAACACCTAAGATGCAGATGCCGTCTCACCCGAGATATCTTTCTTATTGGGTAACTGCCAAAACCACGTTTTCGTAGTTGGGTGGGGGATTTCTGGTACTTCAGTCCCTTACCAAGGCGCTCAACGAAGCCTGTGGATGGATTATTTATGCTTACTGTGAACAGTTAGACCACGACCCAACTCCTCTTATGCAACTATTATAACAACAACCTTTGTGCATCATAATCGTATTCAACTGATAGACATCTATTTATTCATAAGCAAATCTATAAGCATTCATTCAATGCAAAATTTATACAGGTAACTCAAACACATTTAACATTCACGCATATACATCAAATATAAAGTGGAAACCCATCCGGGAAAAAACCACAAAGGGGCTCTTCATCTGGCATGAGAAATATATGCACCTTTTGTCTACGCACTAAGCTGCAGACTCTGTTCTAGATCTTCTTCTCTATCTTTACAGACTTTTTTTTCCTCTCATGCTCTCTGATCTTCTCTTCTGGTCTCTCTCTCTCTCTTTTCAACTCTACTAACGATCTGCACACAACCTGGATCGACTCAACCTCTCCTACACTTTTGCGCACTCAGCTGCAGATTCTTCAACTCATATGCACTTAGCAACTCTAACAAGCAACAAAATACAGAGCAACCAACAGTCTAACAATACAGAGCAAACAACAGAGAAGCTAACATGCATACATCTTGTGTTCCCTCTTTTATAGACTCTTTTACAGACTCGTTACAGACTCTTTGCCTGTCTCTTTCTCAGCCGACTTCCTGTACTTAGCCAACATATTGTCTTTCTTATTCTCTTAACGCTTAACAGTAGGCACTAACGGCTTGACTTACAATGATACCTTCATACGTGTGGTTTCCGCCGGCTCTAGCCGAACTCGTACTCACAATCTTTATGGCCTGTCACCTTCTAACCGTTATGCCTTACTGTCATCTTCCAACCGTTATGCCACTTGCATGCCGTTTGGTACTGTTATTTTGTCGCATCTTCCCTTGTCGCACTCCTTCCTTCTGTCATGGCTTCCTCTTCTTTCACGCATCTTCCTTCTTCTTCCATCCCATTGCTGCTTCTGGTGCAGCTCCTTTCTCTTCTTCTTTCCAGTCTTCGCTTATGTCGCAAATCCTTTCTCTTCTTCTTTAGCTCGTTTTCATACTTGGGCATAATTCTAAGTGAATTCTACTTTCCTTTCCCTAGGCCCAACAGGTCCCCAACACTCACCTGTGGCTCGTCTCGAGCCACTCGAACCTATTCCTCCATTTCTTTCCTTGTGCTAACTTTACTATGAAAATCTTCCAATATTTTCACCACTTGTTCTGCTTCCAGCCGCACTTCTTCCTCTGTTTTCTGCAATTGTTCCACAAGGTCAGAATTGACATGTTTCGACATTACCTTCTCTACTGATGCTGCTGCGTCACACACCTCCTGATGTACCTTTTTTGTGTTTGTTCTTTCTAGCTTCTGCTACTACTATGATTCTTTCTTCTATCAGATAAGGTTACCATTTCAGAGTAGTAGGACGGACGGAATGGGAAACTTATCAACATCACCGATTCTCCTTTTCTAGCTTCAACTGCCAACTCATCCAAGGTTTTTCCTTCCCTTCTTCAGAATCTTCCTCTTTATCTGCCCTGATTGAGTATGCAACATCGATATAAACCTTAAAGCTCACAGCAGTCGGCAAGGAAACTCAGTGCCCAAGTATTTGCTTTTCCCAACTACTGGTAAAGTCTGCCATCTCATCGACATCTTACCTTTCCTTATTGGAATCTGCCAGTTCATCTTTTTCTTGAAAGCGCCATCACCCCGTATGTTTTCAGCCTTTTGCAAAGATGATGGTGGCCTTTGTTTCTGTTTGCCGCTACCTGAACACTAGTTTGGACCGACGGGTTCTAGCAATGGATACTATGCACTTTGGAGACTGGTTCCACAGTTTTATCCTCTGCCTCAGTTGGATGTCCTTTGGCCCTTAAATTCTAGTTGTTGCTTCTTCGTTCTTTCTCAGCAATGCTGAGACAATGTTGCTCTTGTGGGAACCAGAATGCTTCCTTATTGCCAACCTTGGTAAGATAGTTCGTATCGTTAGTGCAAAGAGGACTGGAATTAGATCAGTTTCCAATTGCCTCCGTGCTTGCGGTGGAACATATCCAATAACATTTTCCTCAACCATAATAGGTATCACAGCTTCAATCACGGAGCCCTTGAGGACACTAGCGCTAAAGCTCACAGTCGCCATACTTCTCCAACAATTTTACTTCAGCTCTGGGTGTTCCAAGCAGCAGCTTGCTGTGGCATTGTATGAACGTTAATTTGAAAGCGAGGGAAAGTAGAAGAATTGTCTAGGCATTCAATTTGTCAAATCTTCACACACGTAGTCATTGAGTGGGATAATGACAACACGATCCATCACGTCGGTCACCTCTCCGAGTTATTATGTTGACGCTGCCAACTACGCCATGCTTTTTTGTTGTGATGTCATTATACTTATGACCAAAGTGACCATCGGATTCTCTCGGTATCTGCAGACTAATGATAAACAGTTGTCCTGTCAGTGAGTTTCTTCATTATTGCGCCAACGTCACATAATTTGCGACCTATGTTTTTTAATGTGGTAGATTCCCTCTATTTTCCAGCTCCTTAAGTTTCTCGTCGCACTCCTTACGACTTGCATTTCCTTTGCAAGAAGGTCCCCGTCTTACAACAAACCAATTGTCTTCGCTCAGAATTTTGACCTTGGCTAGATGCCAAGTCTATAGAACTTTAGTTCTTTCCGCGACAGACTAGCAGTCTGCGATCATACCTTTTTGTCTCTTCTTTTTATTTATTTATTTTTCTCTTGTTTCTTTTTTCTCTTTTCTCTTTTTTTTTCCTATGCGACTGATTCACAGTTATAAAAATAAGGTTTCAGTCGACTCCCATTGACGAGTCCTCTGACCTCTGTCCCATCTAATTTTTCTAACTTCACTGCTCCTCCATCAGTGATTTCCTTAACGACATATAGTCCTAACCAATGTGTTTCCAACTTTCCTGGATGCTTGAAGAATTTACTGTCATACATAAGAACAAGACCTCCAACTTCAAAATGCTTGCTCTTAATGTCTATCATGCCATACCTTTGCCTTTGCTTTTCTACATTCTGGTGAAATCCTGCAACAAAACGTTCTTCCTCCTAGTGTATTAGTTGAAGTAATCTATCTTCCACAGCATCAACGTTTGTCATTTCAGTGATCACAACTCTTAAACTTGGTACAATGTATTCCATAGGCGTGACAACTTCTTGTCCATATACCAACTTGAATGGAGTCTAACCATTCAACTTCTTACATGTTGTGCGATATGCCCATAATAATGCAGAGATCTTCTGATCCCAGTCATCTCTTTGTGCATTGCAGACCTTTGTCAGTGCATTTTCCAGAATCTTGTTAAATGCTTCGACAACTTCATTTGCTTGAGGATGATATGGGGTTGTTCTTCTATGATGTATCTGGAATTCATTAGTCAGTTCTTCAATTAATTGATTAACGGAATGCGTACTTTGATCGCTGATCGAATTATTGGGCATCTGAACCTTGTCACAACGTTTTCAAATAAGAACTTCGCAGCATTACAATCCTTTACTGGCGCACCTTCTGCCCATATGGTTAGGTAATCAGTCGCAGTGATAATATACCTTGCTTCTGTGCGCTTTCTTGTCGGACTGATAGGTCCTACGAAGTCAACAACCCATTTATCAAATGCCTGTAATGTTATCTGTGGTACCAATGGCATTTCATCCTTTCAGGACGGCTTCCCAGTCCTTTGACGGATATCACAACTGTGACAATAAACCCGAGCGTCCGCATGCATGGTGGGCCACCATAATCCTGCCTGCAAAATCTTGCGCATTGTAGCTTTTCTTGCATAGTGGCCTCCTGCAACACTAGCATGTGCTTCACTTAATATCATCGACCGCTCGTACTCCAAAACGCAACGTTTCTTACCACCCTTTTGTTAACTTTTGCATGGTAGAAAATGTCCTCTTAAAGGGGTTTTCTCTTGTTTGGGCCTTGGATCTTTGATTTTTGCCCTAATTAGGCTCCTCCAACGAACTCTAGAGGTTGTTGTTAGATGCCCTAATTTGGAAGGAAAGTTTCCTATGGCTAGGGTTTAAGAGGCCATCAACATACTGGGGTTGAAAGGTGGATGCATATAGTTCTGCAAGTATATATAAGCAAGATTTAGAGATAAGAAAGGTCCATACTTGATTAACTGAAGGCTGGTCCAAGCTTTCTCTAGCCCTTCTCTTGCTCCTTTTCCCCAAGAGACCTGCAAAACAAGTTATACCTTCCTCAAACCAAATAGACTATATGAAAAGAGATTATATTCAATGAAACATAAAAACATAATCTAATATATAACATCATATAATCACAATCAGAGATTCAATATACAAGACACATTGATTTGGGAAGAAAAAGGACATCACATCTTTATTAATCTTGAAAACAAGTACAAATATACCTTCTCTTCAAGTTCGGCACCTCACGAAACCTTGATCTGGTTCTGCTGCTTCTCTTTTCCAAGGAACTCAACCTCCAAGCTCTGCAACACATGGAGAAAGCTTCTAGGGCAAAGATGTGGGCAAAGAGAGCTCCAAATCCTCCAGCATAACAATGCAAAGATTCAAGTCCCCTCTCATGGACCTCCCTACCTCTATTTATATGATTTATGAAGAGTTAGGGTCGAAGACAAAGTAGTGACAACTGAAGGAGTCAATTGCATAACTACCCAAACTACCCGAATTTCAAAATACGTATTTTTTGACATTTTCAGGAGGCGTACGCGGGTTATAGAGACAACAGTCACGTATGCAGGAGGTATACGCAGGTTGCAATGCAAAAAGTCGCGTATTTAAGGCGTACACAAGTGTTATATATAGCAACTCGCGTACATACGCGGGTTTCCATAAGGAAACTCGCATATACATCAAAAAGCTCATTTTTAGGGTACTTCTAGGCATTTTCAAACTTTGGTGTCTTCTGGAAAGTTTTAGCTAATTGAAATACCTTTCCAACGGGGCAGAGATGAGGTCAAACGGAGTTACAGAACTCAAGATATGGGTCCTCCAAGTTAGGTGTTTTTTCAGTGACTTTCAATGACTTTCATGAAGTGTCGTCATGGAAGTGTCGACATGCGACGAAATCATGGGAAAGTGGTCACAGGCAGAGATGTGTCATTTTTGAGCTATAACAAGGCTGGTCACCATCCCTCATGGCCTAGGGTTTGAAATAATTCTTCAAAATATCCTAAGTTTTGTCATTTTTATGAAATTTTCAGTATTTCATGTGTACATTACTTGCATTGCATGGTTAGATTAGGTTAAATTTAGATATGCATTTGTAAATCTGAAACCCTAAAAACTATAAAAATCTGCCCACATCTTTGCCCTCTTTGCCCACATCTTTGCCCTCTTTGCCCCTCTTTGCCCAAAAAAAAAATATAAAATTTTCAAATTTTTGGCCGCCATAAAATTTCGTTTTGCGTTTTTAAAATCTCGGCTTGCCATTTTAGCCCTAACAACCCTAAGGTGTCACCCATATAGGCCTATTTTTTTACTGTGAAAACCCTAGTCTGAAAATCTGCAGTTAACTGTCAAGCCTGGTTAGGGTTTTTGTGTTTTTAAAGATAGATTGACCAAGTCAATTCGACCTGCCTAGATAGACATTTTCCTTGCTAGGGTGAACTGTCCTGCCTCATTTAAAGCTTTCCTTCAGGGTTAAGTTCATTGTTGCACATTGCTGATGTTTTTCTATGATTATCAAAACAAGTAACCGGTTGTTAGCATAAGTTGCTACAAAGTATGAACTAATGTTATTGGTACAATTTCTGATTGAAAGATTGTTATCCATGTGTATGCACAAAGATAAATCACAAGATATGACCTTATCATGAACCAATATTAATTTGAATGGAGTGTTGCATATAGATTACGACATGATTTTAAAGCAGCCTATTACATTATGTTGCATGCTAATCTGTGATGATAAATGTCAAAATACCAAATGCCTGAAATCTTAAATGTGCTAATGGAATCTACTTGGTGGAAGGGTTTAAGCTATTTTGATAACAACATTAGGATCTTTTATAACTATTGCTAACCTCTTGTGACTGGAACCCTTTATGCTCTAGGGTTATTTACAAGTATCTAAACCATAATCATTAAACAACATTACATATTAATTGGTTGCCAGCCCTTATACCTATAGAGTTATTGTAGCAATGATATGCTTGTAAAGTGGTTGCTTAAAGTACTGATTGCCTCGCCATACTTTATGTACACAATTTCTCTTTACTTACCTATTGCTTGATTGAATGTTATTACTAAAAGAGGAATGCATAACTAAAGCAGTAGGCATAAGTTACCAAGGTTGTTATATTATTGCTACATCATTGACAGTTGGTAATACATGAATATTTGTAAATTGTGCTACAATATTGGTGATTTCGCTTGTCATAGTGTGTTTGCGGATGACAAATACCTAATTGATTGGCTTCTTTAGTATGTCTTCATCATTCTATATTAGACTTCATTGAAGGCACTGATCTATGATATAAGGTGGTTGGAGGTATATGTATGCTTGTGGCAGGTACCAGACCGTACGACAAAGGGCTCTCCCCTTGGGACAATATTTGATCATGAAGAAGTTGAGAGAGTGGACATAGGTGACAGTATTCCAAGTCTCTTGTATGATTGTCATTCTCTAGCTTAAGGCCCAAATTGGTGTTGCAATCTTAACCTACTAGTTTGAACGGTAACACCTATGTCTGCTCACCATTCCCATTGCTCTGCTCACCATCATGAACCTCATCCTCCTTATCACTATCCGACAGTACTTCTATGTAATGTACCTTGCCCTTTACCATGCACTTATGTCACAGTTCCCAAGGTTCTTTGCAATTGAAGCATATCTTCTTCCTTCTTAGTTCGTTTCAGGTCTCATCATCCAACTTGTTCTTCTCAATTCCTCCCTTCTAGAAGGGCTTCTTGTCTTTGCCTTTCTGAAGAATGAAAGGTTTGGACTAGAATTTATTCTTTAGGACTGCATCCTCCATGTCCCATGCTCTAATGAGGACATCCTGTAATGTCATGAGTGTGAAGGCCTTAATCCAACCACGTAGTGGCTCGGATAATCCCTCAATGAATAGCATAATGTGTCTAAGCTCTGACACATCTGTCACCATGACTGCAAGCCTTTGAAACTCTAAACTGTAGGCCACCACCGTACCTGCTTGCTTGAGCCATGCCAACTCCCTGAAGTGCAACTCTGAGTCTTTCCTATCAGACCTATCAATCAATGTTTGTGTGAAGTCTAGATAGGATGTAATACTGGCATGCTTAAGAGTGACCAATCCATGGTACCACCACTCTAAGTCACATAGTTTGGGTTCAAGTTAGGGTTGGTTCGAGTTCGGATTTTTAGATGAGGTTCAACAATAGGTTCGACTATATATATATATAATAAACTTTGAAATGATTACAACATGATCAATTTATATTAATATATAATTATTCTTACCGATTTAATGTTTGATTATATAAGAATAATTATATAAACTTTGACACATGAGAATTATAAAACATTAAAATATCTCTAAAATAAAATTATGGTAACAGCCAGACAAGCACTCGTCACAGTCACAGTCACAGTCACAGGCACTCGTCACACGACAAAGCAATAAACATATTCAGTATTCTGAAAATAAATTTCGACAGTCACAGTGTAGTTTTACTGTTTATAGTTCAAGTGTTCACCTGTAAATTGTGACAGAGACCACCCTATAGGTCCTTGTTTGAGACAATCTATGCTTGCACCTAAAAGGTTGAATCTTGAGTCTATGTGACTACGCCTGCTGCCACACAGTGCAAATTGCAAGCTTCAAACTAAAAGTGGTAGATGCTACTGTGTGTTAGTGCTTGAAAATTATTTCGATTCGTGGAGGGCAAATGGTAAAAATCGTGGAGGGCCTCTCGGACAAGTCAAGGAGCAGTAGTCGAGTCAAGGAGCTTTGCAAAGTGAAATGAAATGAAAGCGTGCGAGGGAAAAGTTGTTTCTTTTCATTAATTTTGAGTTTTTTTTTAATGTAAAACCCAACAAACCTCTAAACATATCCGTTGTTAAGGTTCGTGTTCGTTCAGGTTTGCCTTCATGTTCAAGTTCGTTCAAGTTTGAGATTAGGTTCGTCTATGAGGTTAGACAAACCTCAATGAACTTCAACTTTTTTTTATAGATTCATCGAACCTCAAACCTCAAGGTTCAAGTTTTGTCGAACCCTGTGACTTAGCCACTACTCATGGGCCTCACCCTCCAAATGCAGTGTAGCATACTTGATTGCTTATGTTTCCTTTATGGGGTTGAGTTGGAAATAAGTGTACAACTTTTGCACCCAGGATCTGACTGCATTGTTGGAACTTGGAACCATCAAAGGAAGGGATAGTTAGCTTCCCAACCTTCCCCCGCAAATAAAAACTATGTTGGCCCCTGTTGAAGTCTCTAGGTTTGTTCCTATACTTGATGGTACAAAACGACTGTAATGACATCTCTGCATGAAACTCCACACCAAGAGTTTGGTACTCCCTCAAGTAGTCATTAAAAATGTCACCTGGTAATGGCTTCCCTAGAGTGCCAACTGGCTGCTCCTCCATGAACTGAGGTAAAAGTGGTCTAGGGGTCACTTTACTGGCTTCCCGAGTATTGCTCGGGGCGGGAACATGTGTGTTGCTTCCTTCTGCATGATTTCCATTGTGCCCATTTGTCCCTCCTGTGCCATTGTTGCCCCCAAAGTTCTGGTTTGGTTGGGTACTGGTTATAAGCTAAGCCACAAGGTAAACCAACTGCTGTTTCCCCCTTGCCAAATCATTCAAAATATTCAAAGTACGTTCCGTGGATCATTCATGCCCCCCATTTCCTCTTCTTCTTCTTTTTCTTCTGGCTGTTCTTCTTTTAATTACACTTGATTCTCTCCTTGGAACTTTGATAAACATATGTTTTTAGGTTCTCCCCTCTGCCTTCTTCTCTTGTAGGTGATGTGTTCATTGTCCTTTGGATTCATAAAACTGTGTGTGACTCACAGGTTGGCAGAATCGCCAACTCTGATACCACTGTAATATCTCCTCTCAAGATGTTCTACAGAAATGAGTTCCAGTTTTTGTGCTTTTGGGGTCACAACTTAGGTAAAACACTTGTCCTACAACCCCCCCTTAACTGCTGATATGTTTTCCCACTTATTGCCTGTCTATTTTATCTCTTCCTTGGTTGGGGATTTCGTCAAACTCTTACAGATTTATTTCTGGGTTTGCTGATTTAGACTTTATGTGGTTTCATATGGTATTGCATTGAGAATCATGAAAGATAAATATGCCAATCTGATAGGTACTATAACAGCAGATTAAAGTGCCCCCAAAGAAGAGTTTTTTTCTTTTATGTGAAAGGACAAATCACCTAAAATCTTGTAGACATACTGCAGATTCTATTACATTTATAACAACAATACAAATTGGCAAATACAATCAAATATGGTACTTAATGCTCAGACCTGTGAACAACAGTCAAGTATGGCAGCCCCTCAGTGTCTCCATAGACTTCCTTGGTAGCCTGGGATGTTGTTTATGGCTGAGTGTAGATGACCAACTTCAGAAGATGCGCCCAACATAAGAGATACTCCATGTGTGCTCTCCCAAATCACATTTTGTTATATTAATCATTAAGGAGTGATGTTCTTATGAGTCCCATAGTTACATATATCGCCGATATATCGCGAGTCAAAAGGGTCGGCGATATATCGCCACGAAAAAATCGCGATATTTTCTGACACATTAAAAAAATCGCGAAACATTAAAATATTGCGATATTTTCAGTATATATCGCGAGTCGATGGAATATATCAGCCTGTTGGAAAAAAGACGATTTTTTGCTATAAAGAGACTGTGGACGGGTTTTTGGGGTTCATTTGCACTTTGCAGCGTTGAGGAAGTGGTCCACTCCTGTTTTGGGCAATTTTCTACAAGAGAGCAAGGGGGAAAATGATCTTTCCATTGCCATTGAAGATTGTTGTGAACTGGGGTTCCATCTACTAAATCTATTCAGGTATGTATTATTTCATTCTATTTCTTTTTGCTTGAGATTGGTTGGTTAATGTAGATTTAGTGTAGGGTTTAGGTTTAGATTTAGTGTAGGGTGTAGATTTGCCATTACAATCATAGGGTTTTATCCTTTTAGGTAGGCCACGCTCCATTTCTTTGAATGTTTTCATAATTTCATTGTTTTCAAAATTTTAAAGAACATTTAAAAATTTATTCATTTTTGTTTTTTGTTGTGGCATAGGTTTCATCTCCATTGGCATTATCAACTTCAAGTTTCAACTTTCAACTTTCAACTAAATAGTGACAATGCCAAAGCCATTGGATCCAATGTGGGAGTATGGGCAGCCAATTGACCCTAATAATCGACAAAGGTTGAATTGAAAACTATGTGGGAAGGATATTTGGGGTGGAATTAGCCGCTTGAAATACCACCTTGCCAAAGTTGTTGGGCATGAAGTGGATGTTTGTCCTGTTGTTACCCCAGAAGTGATGCGTATTGCAAACCAATCCCTTCTTGACATGGCTAAGAAGAGGGACGAGAAGGAGGAATTTAGAAATGAACTTGCATCTAGAACATAGTCACGAACCATGGGAGCCACAAGTGACATGCATTCCTTCTCATCTACACGACCCCCACATCCCACTATGTCTTCTTCAACCTCACCTTACGTGGCATTGAGGAAACCTTCTGTTCGAACCATCCAAAAAAGGGAGAAGGAAGAGGCGGATAGAGTTGTGACAAAATGTTTTCTATGGGGTGATGTGCTTTTCAACATCGCCAAAAACAACCCCTACTATCATGCCATGTTTCAAGCTGCTGGCACTGTTGGTCCAGATTATAGGGGGCCTTCCTATAATGATTTGAGAGGGAGACTCCTTGATGAGGAGAAGGTTGATTGCACCCGGAGATTAGATGAGCTCAGACAGTCATGGGAGGCCACCGGTTGCAGTGTTATGTCAGATGGATGGACTGATGGGAAGGGCAGATCCATTATCAATTTCTTGGTCAATTGTCCCAGGGGGACAATTTTTATCAAATCTGTCGATGCATCTCCCTATGTTAAATATGCACACTTATTATGTGATTTGTTGGATACGTTTATCCAAGAGAGAGGTCCACAATATGTTGTCCAAGTCATTACGGACAATGCTGCCAATTATGTTGCTTATGGAGAGGTATGCAAGCTTGTATTGGACTCCTTGTGTCGCCCATTGCATTGATTTGATGCTAGAGGACATGGGAAAACTTCCTTGGATCAAGGAAGTCATTGATTCAGCTTGGAGTGTGACAAAATATATATACAATCTTTCATATGTTCTTTCACTCATGAGACGCTTCACAGGGAACAAGGAGTTGATGCGGCTTGTAATCACACGATTCACCACTTCCTTCATTTCTCTTCAGTCTATGCATAAGGTTATGATGTAGTTGCAGTGGATGTTTCTTTCTGATGAGTGGGCTTCTTGTGTCTATTGCACCAAACAAGATGGGCAATCCATTGCTCGAATGGTGCAATTTGATTTGAATTTTTGGGCAGGATTGGAGGAGGTATGTGCCATCAATGGACCTTTGGTAAAGGTTCTTTGTTTGGTTGATGGTGAAAAGCTCGCAATGGGCTACTTGTATGAGACCATGGATAGGGCCAAGGAAGCTATCCATTACTACTATGAGGACAAGGGGGAGGTGGGACTCACAAGACGAGCTGAACTATGGAGTGTGATTGATGAACGATGGAATAATACTCTCCACCGTTCCATTCATGTAGCAGGGCTCTACCTCAACCCTGCTTTCTCTTATGCATGTGGCTTTCAGTTTGATGTTGAGGTCATGGATGGCTTTCTCCAGTGTGTTTAGAGGATGGTGTTAACTCCCTCTGAGTGCGCAAAGATTTCTAGACAGATGGAGATCTATAGGATGTCAGGTGGCACGTTTGGCTATGGCATGGCTGTCCAGGATAGAACCACAAGGATGCCAGGATCAATTTGTTTAAAACTTTCAAATTTTGATCTCTTAGATTCTTAATTAATTACCCTTTCATTTCTATTTTTTTTACTTGGTAGAAATTTAATACATTGTAATTTGTAATTTGTCTTACCTTGTTTTCTTTGTAGATGTGTGGTGGACTAACTATGGTCGCAGAGTCCCAGAGTTGCAAAAACTTGCCATTAGAGTGCTAAGTCAAAGTTGTAGCTCATCAGGGTGTGAGCACAATTGGAGTGTCTTTGAGAAGATACACTCCAAGAAGCGCAGAAGGTTAGAATTTAGAAATGTTAAAGTTTAAAGTTTAAATTTAAATTTGTAATCTTTGCTTCTTTATAATTTTATAAATTTTAAATATAATTTATTGCAATTTTGAATTTGAATTTATCATCATTTATCACCCCCTAACTATGGATCTCATACTAATGCAAGTTACTTTTTCAGCGCTTTAATGACATGGTTTATGTCTACTACAATATAAGGTTGCAGGTGAAACAAATTGAGAAAGTACCCAATTCAGATGCCATTTCATTGGATGACATTGACACTGCCAGCAAATGGAGGGTGGAGACGGAGGATCCTATGATGGACGAGGCACTTGAATGGTTGGAGGAAGAGGAGGATGATGATACAGATTTGTCGGAGGAGGGGGCAGAGGAGGATGTTGATGTTCCACTTTCAGAGGATGACTATGAGGACATTGAGGAGGAGGTTGATATTCAGGTGCAGTGCCGACCAATTCCAATGCCACCACCTCCACAGAGTCATACAGTTGGTACTGGGAGGAGACACCTCACATTCGCCTCCCCCTCATCCACAATATCTACTCGAGCAGTTGGAGGTTCTAGTTCCACCCCAGGCTCATATGGACCACCTCCACGACCACCTATTGCTTCTAGAGGAACAGTGGTGCACTTGACCCGTAAAAGGGATAGATTGATTAGAGGATCATCCTCAGGGAGTCCATGACTTGATTCCTATTATTTATCATTGTGCTATCATACTATGTCGGTGTCCTATGTCTAGACTCTATACACTATCTACATGCCTCATGAGTCATGATGATTCATCTCTTGAGAACATTTATTTTGATCATTTGATGTGATTTTCTATCATTCCATCAAGAACACATTTCAGTATTTTCAGTTTATACTATATAGTCGATATTTGATCATGATCCACCATTTGACATATTATGCATCTTATATATGAGTTGTATTTTAATATTTATGTGGAAATGTGTTTATTTGATGTTGTTGCTTTAGATGTTAAAAAAATTGAAAAAAAATGTTTATTTTTGTATTTTTTAATGCAATACGACATTTGCTGATATTTTCGCCGTTGCTGCCGATAAGTTTCATTCCGGACCCCCGATGATATATTCGTCGACACGATGTATGTAACTATGCTTATGACTGTAGATGCTTGTGCTAATGCCCAGCTAGAAGTTTAGTGATGTATTTTGATGACAGTGTTCAGCAAGTGTGCCCAACATTGATGAAACTTCATAAGCCAGTAGAGATGTAAACCCATGGCCCTCCTCCATCTTCCTAGTGTAGAATCAACCTACTAATGGTCATTGCCTCCCCAATAAGGTAATACGCAATTTGCATCCTCCCCAAGGTAGTGTGCCCTTTCCCAATCAATGGGTCCTTCCAAGAAATCTGCCCAAAACGATTCACCAACTATTTGGAACTTCTTCTTCAATGAATGTTAGTGAGGAACCTAAGTGATCCCTCATTCAGAATAGCTAGGGTGGATGGTTTCACTACCAAAACTATTTTCAACAATGGTTTTTAGTCCAAAACTCCAAAGTCGAAGAGCTCTACAAAACCAATTTGTGGATAATAAACCTGAATGAATGGGAATGAGGTCAATTTCCTCTTTTAAACTCGTTTTCCCACTTTTTGGCCACTTTTACCATTTTCTAGCCTCTTTACCTTTTTCCGGGTCAACTTTTTAAATAAAGTGACTTTATAAAGTCAATGTCAGTTTAGGACTCCACTTTTAATTAATTATTCAATGTCCCCTTTTTAATGTTGTTTTTTCACCTATTGGACATTAAATAATTATTAATACTCTTCTTAGACGACTGTAGCCTATGGGAATTAAATAGGCTAGTACATCGCCTGCCTAGGGAGATCATTCGGAAAGGGACATGGCATTTGATGGACCAACAAAGCTTCTAGGGTCTGATATAATGTTGAACAATGAATAGTCAAGAGATACAACCATTGAAACAACGCTTTAGTGTGAGATCCTTGGATGAGATATAGTTTTACATAGGAGACCAATCTAAGGAAGATGGCCCTCATCCTTTATTAGATTATGACAGGCAGATCTTGGGCCAAAACCGGTCTTCACCTAGATTACACAAGAGAAATAAGAGAAGAATAATTGAAGAACAATATGAGAAATCTTCCATTAATTGATTATTCACATTATGGGTGAATATATAATACAACATCAATGAATAATTCGAATACCTACTCAGGTAGTTGAATCTACCAACCTAGACTGACTCTAGAGCTAACTAGGAGTGAGAAAACCACCATAATAGCTAACTAGTGCAATTGCAGATCACTAAATCAGTTAATAACCAGTTACAAACAGTTAACTGAAGGGGTAGGTGAGCAAAGGCACCTATATTCCCATGAATCATGCAAACTGGTGCTAGAGACATTGGAAGTGATCTAACTGATGAAGATTAGAGCATAACTGAGGATAATTAATGACCTACTGGGGTGAACGGTTGGACACTACTGGTGGCACTTCGAGTGGGTTCCTATAAAATAGGGATTGATTCCTGGAGCACCAAAATGCATATAGACAGGTCCAGTAAGTGGCAGATGTCCACTAGTAATGTCCCCCATGCACTGGTGAAGTGATGAGACCTCCTAAGCTAGGGCAATTAAACAAATAGACTTTATCTGGTAAAAGGAGACAAAGGGAGGATTAATAATAATCCTAACTTGGACTAATTGGGCCATGGTAACTAAGACCAAAGGTCACCCATTACAATCTAAATGCAAAAATTATTTGTCCATGAAAAAAATGAGGAAAAAGGCAAAATCGCATTGGGAAAATCCTTCCTCAAAAATGGACATGGCACAGAATTTAAAAGAATATCTTCACTCTGTCTTTGTTCTTCACTTGAATAAGCTGGATGTACTGCTTCTTGGTGAAAAATTTTGTAGAGTTGTTGTAGATGCCTTGATCATGTATAAGCTTTTCAATGCTGTGTAGACAAAAAACATGAGGAGAAGCCCCTTGTAGCTCATCTTTTGGTGATGAAGGAGCATCATATGAATGCTTCTTGATGTGAGTGCCACTGAGAACATAAAATCAAAGATAGAAAAGAGATCTGTGCAATCATCTCTTAACCAAAGAACATCAATGAAATCGATAGGCTCAATTTCTAGTGTAGCTGCATAATGGTGAACCCGATCATGAACCTTTTTCCCAAATTGAAGTGAAACCTTCCTATTTCTGTAATAGAGCTTATGAGGCTCTGATATATCAGAAATTAAGTCATATGGAGCAACAAGCAACCAAGGTATAGTGGCTCCAAAATCCAGTTGAGTCAATAGGAAAACTAGGTGCAAGTAGTCTACATTAACAATTGGGCAAATTTGGTAAGCATAAGGATCTAAAATTTGACCTAATAAAGGTTATATCAAACCCAAATGTTTTTGATATCAGGACACCTACATCCAATGATAAGGAAAATCGACCAATGACAGAAAACAAAGACATGATAACAACTTTCACTAGTGATACAGTATACGAAACCATGAAATTGTTTAGTTTACCAATTGAGGAGTTTGGGAGTTGTAGGGTCTTCTGAGTATCAAATGGATGGGACAGAGGTGTCATAACCTGCATATCAGCCTGTAAATCATCTTTTAAATCAGAGAAAGAAGAATTGGAATGGATTTTGAAGGATTCTAATGAAGACTAGTCAGAAACTAGTGGTAAAAAACTAGTATTGAGAGGAGATGGCTCTAGGAGACTGATAGGTATTTTTTCAAGGGGAGGCAAAGAGATTTCTGATTTTGATATATCAGAATGAGTATCAAAATTAGATACATCAGAAACATACTTTATTATAGCAACCAAAGCATGAGCATCATTACCTTTGAATTGCACAGTGTTACAGTGCCCTTGGGGATCAGTAGATTTTTCCCTTCGTGCAAAATCTGGAACATCAATGTTGTTTCTTTCGAACAATTGAATCATGATGTCCATTTTCTTTTTAAAGCAATAATTTTCATTGTGAGAAGATTCGCTGTAATAGGTACACTGCGATCTTCCTTTCTTGTTACCCTTCTTGAAAATCGAGTCTTCATCAGTAAAGTTAGAACCTTCATCTTCAGAGTTTGACTTTGGCTTTTTCTCCTTCACTTTTAGCTTTCCTTTGGACTTGAAATTCTTGCTTCCAAGAGCAGCAAGCGCGTGATCCTTTGAGGTTTTGAGAGTCCCCATTTGAATCAACTTGACTTTCTCTTGAGTGAGAGAATCTATGAATGCATCTAAGGATGGCATCCTCCAATTTCAAACTGCAAGCTTAGTAGCATAGAATGTTGACACAAAAACTGAGTATTCCGGACCCAGCTTCAATAGAATCGAGAGGATTAACTTATCTTCCTTCTCAATCCCACACTGCATGAGCAAACGCACTAGTGACTTAAACTTGGTGATGAATTCCTCAATGGTTTTGAATGCACTTGGTCTCAATGAGATCAACTTATTCTCCAAATGATGTCCTCTAAGATCATCTTGCTTTCCAAAGAGGGATTCAAGTTTGACCCACACTTCATTAGGGCATGCCAAGCCATCAAGATGGAAAAGAAGTTATGGAGAGAGAGAGAGGCAAAGCAATCCATAAGCTTCATCCTTCTTGTTATGCCACCTTGATTTCTCAACAACTGCGTTAGGCTCAATTTCTAAGGCCTTAGCAACTCTGTAGAGACCTTTTCTATGCAATAGTATCTCAATCTTGGCTTTCCATTAATGATAATTGAAGGAAGTCAAGGTTACTATCTTAGATAGATGCATGCTCTGTTGCTGCGCTTCTGTTGAGAGAACTGAATACCTGCACAAAACTAGATAGAGAATTTTTGTAAGATGAAAAAACCAATATTTCAACAAAGAGCACATTTTCAGTGTTTGTCACACATGCAGAGACTTCTCTAGATAGAATCCATAGTTATTAGCAAGGAAAATATTGCAGGATTTATGTGGAAACACAACTGTTTTTGGTGCATCAATGGAAATATCTGAGGGAGATTCGAATAGCCTGACCAGGCTCCAATACCATATTAGATTTTGACAGGTAGATCTTGGGCCAAAAATGGTCTTCACATAGATTGCACAAAAGAAATAAGAGAACAATATGAGAAATCTTCCATTAATTGATTATTCACATTATGA
>LPNX010998014.1:215929-233396 GCA_001517045.1 Pseudotsuga menziesii | reverse complement strand
CTTATGGTTATGCTGTTATGATGCTAAATGTTATAAGATCTTATATAACCATTAAAAACTTAACCTGGTATCATAACTACCCTGAAATAAGTCTTTGTGTAGCCAAAACAGTGCTACAACTACAACTATTGAAAATTTGGGTTTCATGCTTGAAAAACCTAAAAGACTAAAAACTAGTAATTTTGGGACTTTCATTATATCTAGATATTGGAGAAGGATAATGAGCCTACACTTTTATAGACCGAATATAAATTTTTTATGTACATTGTGTAAAGGTTTCAGCCTAAGATTCACTATAATCTAGGATATATGATTCCTCAAAATCAGGGATCTAGTCTCTCCCAAGATTCAACCTTAAACATGTTACCTAAGGAGAATTGCTATATCTCTGGCTACGAAAGTCCAAATGAAATTTCGAAAGATGTTCCAGATATGGAACGTATTGTACTTTCTGTGGTAAAAGTTTAAGACCTTGAAGGTGAAACAGTAACACATCGCAATCCGTACAAGTTTGATATGATGAACAGTCTTGAAATAAGTCACCTTGGGAAACTTCGCATAAGTCCCAATTGGTGAAACCCATTTTTCTCTAACCTATGGGGTTGGAAAGAGGACATATGGGGCTACCTCCAAGAGAAATTTCATACACACAGAGGCATCAATTTCGGAGCTACCAATCAAAAAATTATGTAGAAGAAATTGAAGAAAACTAGGGCATCAGATATTTTACAGTTTTGGTCATAGTTTTGGGAAAATGAGTATGTTGCTCAGCTCGCCTTGAGGAGGCACATATTTCTATCCAATTGGATATGAAATGTACCTAATTTGAAAAAAATTATGGTTCCTCTGTCAAACCCTAGGTCCACCGGAAGCAACATTCCAGAAAAGCTTTCAAGCAAGCATCAGATTGAAGTAATCTCATTGGTCAAAGGAGGAGTTGCAGATCCTGAAGGAGATTAAGACAAAGCATAATAATAAGCCTTCCAAAAAGACAAAGATAAGTATTTGAATTTTCTTTTCTATATATGTTGTGTATTATGCATGACAGAATGTTTTCATTAATGACAATATACTACTAATATGCATGTTATGGGTAAGTAGCCCATGGTGCTATACAACTCTCCATTGCTACTTATCTAGAATGAAACCTCTTTGCTGACATATTGGATTGGTGTACAATCTCAATGATGTTATGGTAGAGATGGTAGGCATTTGAAAAGTTTCTTTGAGATATGGATGAATGTTGTATTGGCTAAAATAGTTGCATGATGCATAAGAATTTGTCTTTATGCATATGTCCTATGAAATGGTTCTAACCATGCAACTGAGGCATTTGACTTGTAGGAAAGGTCGTGTACAACTGTCTACAAGAAAAGGAGGATGGGACTTGTTTCGAAGAACAAGTGACGACAATTCAAAATTAACTCCAATAAAACATGAACCTGAAACGTCCAGGGTCAGAGACACCATGACAGAAGAAATAGCTCCAGAAGAATATAAGAGAGCGGTAGATCCACCTCAAGAAATGAAGAAAAGTATGGTGAGACTTCCAAACCAAATATATGGTTTCGAGACTTGAAGGGATGTCTGTACCGTCTTCCATATGGATCTACAAGAACAAGTATACAAAGCGAGGTTCATGGTTTTTCTCAGAAAGAATAGACTATGGCATGACATATTCTATTGACCAGACACACTTCTCCAGTAGAAGTATATATCGAGCAAAGAACCATTTGTACATAACAGGATTTGTACGAGCTTAGAAAACAACCATAGATAAGCACATCCATGAGCTTGAAAGACCACCTAGAGTGATGAATATCTTAACCTTTGCTACAAGGTTGAAGATGGAAACCTATAGAAGATAACAAGCTCATAGATGGGTGTAAGATGAACTTTTCGACAAAGTTCAAGATAAAAGAATCTTGGTATCTAGTAACCTGAGATGGATACATAGTAGCAGAATGATACTTGTCACTCCAGTACAAAATGCAGGAGGATGATGCTTCGCTTCAAGGGGAGTGACTACAGAAGATCTCCGAGTTGGACATGGTACGACATGATGGACAACTTTCATATGGACTAAGGCTTTACCAAGAGTAAAGTGGGTTACAACCTTCAAGGTTGAATGCGGAAGACTGGGATATGTCGATGAACTGACATTGTGAACTCATGGTAGAAGCAATGATGGAAGAGTACCAGTCATGATTGGGATATAATACCCAAACCAGAAACCAAGAGTGTCGTATCTTCCAAGTAGATCTACAAGATAAAACATGTTGCTGATGGAAGAGAATATTTGTGGCCAAAGAATTCTCTTAGAGAAAAATAGTTGATTATGCTAAATGAAAAACTACATTTTGAAAGCTAACACACATTAGATTTTACATACCTTGCAACGATTTAAGGTTGAAAGCTAACTCCAGTTAGATTTTCATCACGGTGCAATGTGACAATGTGGTTGTGTTAGATGAAAAACTACTTTATGAAAGCTAACACACATTAGTTTTCACTCATCATGCCATATTGTTAAAAAGAAAGCTAACTCTAGCTAGATTTTCACAATGGTGTAATGAGCTAACACACAAGCTTTCGCTCATAGTTCCATGTTAGAAGGAAAGCTAACTCGAGTTAGATTTTAATCATGGTATAATGTATTTGATGACAATGTGGTAGTGTTAGATGGAAAACTACATTATCAAAAGCTAACACACATTAACTTTTACTCACTGTGCAATTTTTTAAGAATGAAAGCCAACTCCAGCTAGATTTCCATCATGGTGCATTGTGATTGATGACAATATGGTTGTGCTAGATGGAAAACTACACTATAAAAACTTACACACATTAGATTTTACTCACCGTGTCATGATTTAAGGATGAAAGCTAACTTCAGCTAGATTTCCAACACAACGCAATATGATTGATGACAATGTGGTTGTGTTACATGGAAAACTACCTTATGAAAGCTAACACACATTGGCTTTCACTCATCATGCTATGTTGTTAAAATGAAAGCTAACTCCAGCTAGATTTCCATCATGGTGTAATGAGTTAACAAACATAAGATTTCCTTTATAGTGCTATGTTGTTAGAAGGAAAGCTAACTCTAGTTAGATTTCTACCATGATGTAATGTATTTGATGACAATGTGATTGTTTTAGATGGAAAGCTACCTTATGAAATATTAACAGACATAAAGCTTAACAGACATTAGCTTTACTCACCATGCAATGTTTTAAGAATGAAAGCTAACTCCAGCTAGATTTCCATCATGATTCATTGTGATTGATGACAATGTGGTTGTGCTAGATGGAAAAATACATTATGAAAGATTACACACATTAGATTTAAGGATGAAAGTTAACTTCAACTAGATTTCCAACATAGTGCAATGTGCTTGATGACAATGTGGTTGTGTTACACGGAAAACTACCTTATAAAAGCTAACACACATTAACTTTCACTCATCGTGCCATGTTGTTAAAAGGAAAGCTAACTCCAGCTAGATTTTCATCATGGTGTAATGAACTAACACACATAAGCTTTCCCTTATAGTGCCATGTTGTTAGAAGAAAAACTAACTTCAGCTAAATTTTCATCATGGTGTAATATATTTGATAACAATGTGGCTGTGTTAAATGGAAATCTACCTTATGAAAGCTAACAAACATTAGCTTTACTGACAGTGCAATTTTTTAAGAATAAAAGCTAAATCTAGCTAGATTTTCATTATGGTGCATTGTGATTGATGACAATGTGGTTGTGCTAGATGGAAAACTACATTATGAAAACTAACACATTATATTTCACTCATCGTGCAATGGTTTAATGACGAAAGCTAACTCCAGCTAGATTTCCATCACGGTGCAATGCGATCAGTGATGATGTGGTTGTGTTAGATAGAAAACTACCTTATGAAATCTAACACACATTATCTTTCACTCATCGTGTCATGTTGTAATGACTTAGATTTCCATCATGGTGTAATTTATTTGATGACAATGTGGCAGTGTTAGATGGAAAACTACATTATCAAAAGCTAACACACATTAACTTTTACTCACCGTGCAATGTTTTAAGAACGAAAGCCAACACCAGCTAGATTTCCATCATGGTGCATTGCGATTGATGACAATGTGGCCGTGCTAGATGAAAAACTACACTATGAAAACTTACACATTAGATTTTACTCACCGTGTCATGATTTAAGGATGAAAGCTAACTTCAGCTAGATTTCCAACACAACGCAATATGATTGATGACAATGTGGTTGTGTTACATGGAAAACTACCTTATGAAAGCTAACACACATTGGCTTTCACTCATTATGCCATGTTGCTTAAAGAAAATTTAACTCCAGCTAGATTTCCATCATGGTGTAATGAGCTAACACACATAAGCTTTCCCTTATAGTGCCATGTTGTTAGAAGGAAAGCTAACTCCAACTAGATTTCCATCATGGTGTAATGTATTTGATAACAATGTGGCTGTGTTAGATGAAAAATTACTTTATGAAAGCTAACATACGTTAGTTTTATTGACCATGTAATGTTTTAAGAACGAAAACTAACTCTAGCTAGATTTTCATCATAGTGCATTGTGATTGATGATAATGTGGTTGTGCTGGATGGAAAACTACATTATGAAAGCTAACACATTAGATTTCACTCACTGTGCAATGATTTAAGGACGAAAGTTAACTCCAGCTAGATTTCCATCACAGTGCAATGTGATCAATGACAATGTGTTGTGTTAGATGGAAAACTACCTTATGAAAGCTAACATACATTATCTTTCACTCACCATGCCATGTTAGAAGGAAAGCTAACTCCAGCTCGATTTGCATTATGGTGTAATGTATTTGATGACAATGTGGCTGTGTTAGATGAAAAAATACTTTACAAAATCTAACACACATTAGCTATTACTCACCGTGCAACGTTTTAAGAACGAAAACTAACTCTAGCTAGATTTCCAAAATGGGGCATTTTGATTGATGACAATGTGGTTGTGCTAAATGAAAAAATACATTATGAAAGGTAACACATATTAGATTTAACTCATTGTGCAACGATTTAAGGTTGAAAGATAACTCCAGTTATATTTCCATCAAGGTGTAATGAGACAATGTGGCAGTGTTAGATTAAAAACTAGCTTATGAAAGCTAACAAACATTAGCATTTACTCACTGTGCAATGTTTTAAGAACGAAAGCTAATCCCAACTAGATTTTTATCATGGTGCATTGTGATTTATGACAATGTGACTTTGTTAGATAGAAAACTACACTATGAAAGCTTACACACATTAGATTTCACTCACCGTGCAATGATTTAAGGATGAAATCTAACTTCAACTAGATTTTCAACACAACGCAATGTGATTGATGACAATGGGGTTGTATTACATGGAAAACTACTTTATGAAAGCTAATACACATTAGCTATAACTCATCGTGCCATGTTAAAAAAAAAATCTAATTCCAGCTAGATTTTCATCATGGTGTAATGAGCTAACACACATAAGTTTTCCCTTATAGTGCCATGTTGTTAGAAGGAAAACTGGCTCTAGCTATATTTTCATCATGATGTATTGTATGTGATAACAATGTGGCTGTGCTAGATGGAAAACTACCTTATGAAAGCTAAATACATTAGTTTACTCACCATGCAATGTTTTAAGAAGGAAAACTAACTCTAGCTAGATTTTCATCTTGGTGCATTGTGATTGATGACAATGTGGTTGTGCTAGATGGAAAACTACATTATGAATGCTAACACAGATTAGATTTCTCTCATTGTGTAATGATTTAAGGACAAAAGTTAACTCCAGCTAGATTTTTAACACGGTGCAATGTGTTTGATGACAATGTGGTTGTGTTACATGGAAAACTACCTTATGAAAGATAACACATATTAGCTTTCACTCATCGTGCCATGTTGTTAAAAGAAAAGCTAACTCCAACTAGATTTCCATCATGGTGTAATGTATTTGATGACAATGTGGTTATGTTAGATGAAAAACTACTTAATGCAAGCTAACATACATTAGCTTTACTCACCGTGCAATGTTTTAAAAATAAAAGCTAACTCTAGCCACATTTTAATCATTGTGCATTATGATTGATGACAATGTGATTATGCTAGATGAGAAACTACATTATGAAAGCTAACACAGATTACGTTTCACTCATCGTGCAATGATTTAAAGACGGAAGGTAACTCCAGCTATAATTCCATCACGGAGCAATGAGATCGATGACGATGTGGTTGTGTTAGATGAAAAACTACCTTATGGAAGCTAACACATATTAGCTTTCACTCATCGTGTCATGTTGTTAGAAGGAAAGCTAACTCCAAGTAGATTTGTATCATGATGTAATGTATTTGATGACAATGTGGCTGTGTTAGATGAAAAAATTCCTTATGAAAGTTAACGCACATTAGTTATTATTCATCGTGCAATGTTTTAAGAAAAAAACTAACTCTAGCAAAATTTTCAACATAGTGCATTTTGATTGATGACAATTTGGCTATGTTAAATGAAAAACTACATTATGAAAGTGAACACACATTATATTTCACTCACCGTGCAATGATTTAAGGTTGAAAGCTAACTCCAGCTAGATTTTCATCACAGTGCAATGTGACAATGTGATTGTGTTAGATAGAAAACTAATACGGCTATGTTGTTAGGAGCAAAGCTAACTCCAACTAGATTTTCATCATGGTGTAATGTATTTGATGACAATGCGGTTGTGTTAGATGAAAAACTAACTTATGAAAGCTAACAACAACTAGATTTCCATCATGGTGCATTGTGATTGATGAAAACCTAGTTGTGTTATATGAAAACTACATTATGAAAGATAACACATTAGATTTCAATCACCGTGCAATGATTTAAGGACTAAAGCTAACTTCAGCTAGATTTTCGTCATGGTGTTATGTATTTGATGACAATGTGACTCTTTTAGATAGAAAACTACCTTATAAATTCTAACACACATTAACTTTTACTCACCGTGCAATGTTTTAAAAATAAAAGCTAACACTAACTAGATTTCCATCTTGGCGCAATGAGCTAATGCACATTAGCTTTCATTCACCGTACAATGCTTTAAAAATTAAAGCTAACACATTGTTAAAAGGAAAGTTAATTATAGCTAGATTTCCATTATCATGTTATGTATTTGATGACAATGTGATTGTTTTAGATAGAAAGCTACAATTCAAAAACTAACACACATTAACTTTCACTCAACCGTGCAATGTTTTAAGAACAAAAGCTAACTCCAGCTAGCTTTCCATCAGGGTGCAATGAATTAACACACATTAGCTTTCACTCATCATGCCATGTAGTTAGAAGGAAAGCTAACTCCAGCTAGATTTTCATCATGGTGTAATGTATTTGAGGACAATATGACCGTGTTAGATGGAAAACTAATTTATGACAGTTAACACACATTATCTTTTACTCATCGTGCAATGTCTTAAGAACAAAAGCTAACTCCAACTAGATTTTCATCATAGTGAATTGTGATTGATGACAATGTGGTTGTGCTAGATGAAAAACTACATTATGAAAGCTAACACACATTAGATTTCACTCACCGTGCAATGAGTTAAGGACGAAAGCTGATTTCAACTAGATATCCATTGTGGTACAATGTGATTGATGTCAATGTGGTTGTGGTAAATGAAAAACTACCTTATGAAAGCTACCACACATTAGCTTTATCTTATCATGACATGTTGTTAAAATGAAAGATAACTCCAGCTATATTTCCATCATGGTGTGATATATTTGATGACAATGTGGCTGTTTTAGATAGAAAGCTACCTTATGAAAACTAACACACATCAGCTTTCACTCATCGTGCAATGTTTTAAGAATGAAAGCCAACTCCAGCTACATTTCCATCATGGTGCAATGTGATTGATGACAACGTGGTTGTGTTAGATTTAAAATTGCATTATGAAAAACTAACACATTACCTTTTACTCACGGTGCAATGTTTTAAGAATGAAAGTTAACTGTAACTAGATTTCCATCATAGTGCTATGTAATTGATGACAATATGGTTGTGTCAGATAAAAAACTAATTGATGACAATGTGGTTGTGTCAGATGAAAAACTACCTTATGAAAAGTAACACACTTTAGCTTTCACTAACCGTACAATGTTTTAAGAACGAAAACTAAATCCAACTAGATTTCCATCGTAGTACAATGTGATTGATGACAATGTAGTTGTGTTAGATGGAAAACTTCCTTATGAAAGCAATCGCATGTTAGGTTTCATTTACCATGCCATGTTGTTAGAAGGAAGCTAACTCCATTATATTTTCATGATGGTGTAACGTATTTGATAACAATGTGGTTGTGTTAGATAGAAAACTACCATATTAAAACTAACACAAATTAGCTTTTAGTCACCATGCAATGTTTTCTGAATGAAAGCTAACTACAGCTAGATTTCCATCATGGTGTAATGTGATTGATGACAGTGTGATTTTTTTAAATGAAAAACTACATTATGAAAACTAACACAGCTAGATTTCCTGTAATGTCTCGGTTTCGACCCCATTTGCATGATGTATATAATGTAATTAATCGTGGTGAGGAGCTAAAGGCAAAAGCCCCACCATCGATTTGGTTGTGTACGTTTCGGAAGTGGAGATAGTTGCCAATGGTATGTCATGCTATCCGGCACTTTATAATTTGACATCATGTAAATACGCACATCAAATAAAACTAAACCACAACCAGCTATGGCAGTGCAACGTTGAATGAAAAGGGCATGATTCCAAAGGATAAGGGGTGGGGAATGTCAAACCTTGGTTATGGGGGAAAAACCCATGTTTTACCACCTTGTTGATTTGTCACCTTTTTGCCTCTTCCAACCTCTTTAACGTCTTGCGTTTCTCTCAGGGCTGATGGTTCCTCCATTCGGCCTATTCACTCTCATGCAGGGGTGCGCAGAGAGACGTTCTATTCTCCTCAGGCACTAGTCGGGGGCTCTCTTTGTTGTTCGCGGGATGTTGCTCCCGTATTTTGTTGGCCGCGTCCTTTATCCTCACGCACAGGAGTTCTGCGTTGGTTTTCTCATGCAGGGAGCGGGTGAAATAATGGCTGCCACTCAGGATTTTGGGGTGCAGGAACCATTCATGCTCTGGGCTGTGCGCCTGTGTGTTCCACACTAGTTCGATGTTTTTCCACTATTCCATTGTGGGACGGGAGCTGTAATCTTCCCCACGTTTCGTTGGCTAAGTTTTCCTTGCTGTTTGGGACTGTGTATAGCTGCCATCGTTTGCACTGTGAGTTGTGGTTGTTGATTGCCACAGTCGTTGGGTTGAGTCTCCCATGGCTATGCTGGGAGTGCTGTTTACTATTCACTGTGGGTTGTGAATCGTTGCCATCATCCATTGGGTGTTTGGGTTGCTGTTATACCCTAGTTTTGGGTGCTGTAGCTGAGTTGTTTGGCCACGTTAGGGCCTAGAACAACTCTGTGATTGGCTTGTGGACTTGAGCTGTGACTCACCTTTGGTTTGGGACTGTCCCCGGTTGTTTTTCCTTCTTCACAGGGCTGTGAAGGGATTGTGTTGCTGCGGTAGGCCATGGTTGGTATTCGGATTGTGCTGGCTTGGCCGATTATTGAGGGCCTGTCAAACCCAGCTGTGTGTGGTTGCTGATTGTATCCCCTTGGTTATGTGTAAACCTGCAATTGACCCTTAGTCCTTGAGGAATCATGCCCAGCTCGGGGGTGGCAGCGTTGCTGATAAATTGATGAGCTCGCTGGCCTATGGTTGGGTGGAACGTTGTAGCGACGTAGCTGGTTGCGGATGAGTTCTTCACCAAAAGATAAGTTTGCTGTCTATATTTCATCTCTGCAATTATATATTTGATGTCAATTAAATAATCATGATGAACATGTGAATGCTGGAAACGTATGTGTGTGTTGCTTCCGTTGATTATTGAGTAACTGTGTATGTTGATGAATTATGCATCCTTGTATGCATTATGATAAGCTTTTAATTTCAGCATTGTTTTTCCTGTTTATGTTCATGGGGCTGTTTTCCTGTATGCTTGATGTTCGTCTCGTCCTCTTCGCCGGTCGAAGGGTCGGGGACGTGACAGAATGGTATCAGAGCTCAAGGTTGCAACAATGGGCCTCTATGGGCCATGAAGGTGCAGTGACAGATGCAAAACTTCTTCCTCCCCAGCAGAAATCATATTGGAAACTTCAAGAAAATCGCCTAAGTGTTGAATTCAACACTTAGTGGTTCAGAATTCTGATATGACGGAAGGATTTAGCGTCTAACGAGCCGTCGTTGCGGCTGCCAAAAGGGTTCTGTGTTTGCCATTGCGGAAGAATCGGTGAAGCCTTTCGTCCGCCATTGCGGAAGACCAAACCACCAAGTCTTCCAACGGGGAAAGATTTCTGCCGTTGCGGAAGAGAAAGCAGTTTCCAGTCCGCCGTTGCGGAAGCCAAAGTCATTTGGCTTCCGATGTGGAAAGACCGCCACTCGTTGCGGATGGAGAAAGGATTTGGCGTCCGCCGTTGTGGACGGAGAAACAACTTCCCGGCCGACGTGTAAGGCCTCCGACATGAAGAAAGAAAGTTGAAAAATTTTCTAAGGCAAAAATTCAGTTCGCTCATCGAAGGTAAAAGCGTTTCATGTTCTGCCGTTGCGGAATCCAAATTCATTTGGATTCCGATGTAGAAAGACTGCTGACAGCCGACGCGGTAAAAGAAAGATAGAAAAATATTAGTCACCGGAAGAAGAAAGTGAATGAGCATCCGCCGTTGCGGAAGCAAAAGAATTTCGGCTTCCGATTTAGAAAGACCGCCGACAGCCGACGCGGTAAAAGAAAGTTCAAAATTTTTCGAAGTGTTTTGACGTCCGTCGGAAGAGAAAGTGATTGTGCGTTCGCCGTTGCGGAAGCCAAAATCATTTGGCTTCCGATGTGAGAAGCCTTCCGAGAGCCGCCGTTGCAGAAGGAGAAATCCTTCCGAGAGCCGTCGTTGCGGAAGGAGAAAGCCTTCCGAGAGCCGCCGTTGCGGAAGGAATTCGGGAGCCGAATCTGCGGCTGCGGAAGGGATTCGAGAGCCGATTCTGCGGAACAATTAGAGCTTCCGAGACCCGATTCTGCAGAGGAAAGATTTGAGTTTTCAAATGGGATTTTCTAGCCGATTTCGACTATTTTTTCGTGGGATTTCTCAGCGAGTTTTGACTATTTTCAGTGGTTTTTCAGTGAATTTTCAGGGCTAAAAATGGGAAAAGAGGCAGCGATCTTATGCGCCAGATTGCGCGAAAACCAATGTTTTACAAAGAAAAAAAAAATGAGGGCGCTGCCCTCGACCTGCCCTACAGTGGAGGGGGCAAGCCCCCTTGACCCCCGTTGTCCCCTGAGATAGTCGTCCTTGTGAAAAGAAGATTCTATGTCTTGGGCAAGAGTTCGAATCAGAGGGATTTCACAAGGGACAAAGGGGATGCTGAAAATGCAGCTGCCAAAATGGCTCTGAGATCATTGGAAGAATGTGAAAATTCTACATTGCAGTGGTGTAATGAAAATGCAAGGATTTGGTGAAAGTCCCCATTCTTAGAAGCGGTGTGGTTTTCACACCCGAGGTCAGAATGAAGCATGTGGATAGGTGTTGGAAAGCTTATCCAGTGGGGAACAAGGATAAGTGACTAGAATCTGAGCATGAAGCAGCAAAGTGCTGATGATGGCTGCTGTTATCAAATGGACAAATCTGGACAGTTGCATGCCCAGGGGTAGCAAGGACTATGAAGTCAATCAGCTGCTGTATGGAAGAGTAGTTCCATGCCAGGATGAAAGACTTGAAAAGGAAAGTTTTTCTTAAAACCCTGTCTTGCTGATTATAACTACATTTCCTAAGTTTATGCTTGAAATGCATGAGGATATGTATGGCATGCATAGGATATTGCATGTTGGTAAGAGTATTGGAAATTATATATATAATGAACCACTAATGATAATCATTGCTTTGATGTTGGCATTAGTGGCAAAACCAACGATGACATGGACCCAGATGAATATGTTGCTGATGCTGAGAAATGAGACTAGCAACCCTATGGAGAAGGGGTAAAGCAACAAGTCCAGGACAAAAGTTGGCGAGCAAACGCTGCAAACTCCTACAAAGGACCAACCAAATTGGTCATATCAAGGGTGTAAGTACGACCCATGCAGGTAAGAGTTTGCTTATGATAAATTCCATGGATTGGTACAGGTAAGAGACCTCATACCATGTGAATAGTGGAATGTAGAAGGTGTCATACCTATATATGATGATGACATTGATTATAGTAATGCATCTTATATGAAGTGGACATGGTTAGGCCATGCGTGGTATGTTGAATGCATTGAGATGAATGCATGAGATATATGAATGAATAATGACTGAAATGATGAATTAATGATAATTCTGGAACTGTTTCAAAGGTTGTTATGAATGCAGGATAGTCATGATCAATTGGCCGCCAGAAATGCTCTGTGGAAGAGCAAGGTGGTATGAATGATACGCCTATGAAGTAAGGAGTATCTAAACATTTCATTTAATTGCATGAATGATATGACTATACCTTGCAATGGTAGTATGATGATGATTGCATGAAGTAAATGAGTTTTGGCAATGTTGATGTGACTAACCGTTGGAAGTATTCGAATTTCATAAATTCTGAAAATGCTTCAGTAATGGTTGTAGTAATGAAAAAGGTTATATGCATCTAGACTTACCAAGTGTTTGGTTGATTGAAGCTCATGTTTCAGGAAGATTATTTCAAACACGGCATTGAGAGGTAAGACCCTAACCAATGCCAGAATCTACCATTTATGAGAAGAGTCTCATGGTTGTAAAAATAGTTGGTATGCATAATAGGTTGTTGAAATTCGAATTGTGAATTTTGGATTTGAGAAATTGCTGACAACCACTAGCCACTATTGGCTTGCATAAGATTTCGTTTGGTTGATTGAAGCTCAGATATCAGGTAGATTATTTCGAGCATGGCAGTGAGAGGGGTACACGCTGCAGGAAGATCATGTGTGATGACATGCAAGAGCCGAACTTCATGGGAAGGTTTTCCCTTATCTTGGAAATGGGTTTCGGGTGAAACGCCATTGGACATTTTGAAAATGTCTCATCTGCACTGCATGTTTGGTGATAAGATGAGTGAGATGGTATGGGTTATGTCGGTAAGACATGTGTGAATGTGAAATGTAAAAAGAAGTTGGGATGGCTAACTGAGGTACTGCTAACTCAGGGAAGGAGCCTCCATTCCTCCTTAACAAAGGCATACTGCGACGGCAAATGGATAAGTGTTCTGTGACCCTTGCTATGAATATGCATGTTTAATTATTAAATTCCATATGCAGAACATGTTTTGATTTAATATCCATTATGACCGATTGCTTGAGAATGAACAGGGCCTGCATGGCACACTGGGAATGGGTGCACACTTTTTCGATGTTCGATCATGAAAGGGTTTTCAATGTTGATTACACTCTAGGGAGTGGACGCACTCCTGGTGTCTCAATACTTGATAGTGAATGATGAGAAATGTGATTATAGTTTTAAAGCAATAATGCTGATGAGTTTGCTTGTATTGCTTGTGTTGCTTGTGTTGACAGGCTAAAGGTAAAGGTAAAGGTAAAATGGTAAATGGTTGTTGTGAGGGGTTGCAGAGTAAGGGTTATTGTTGATATAAGTGCATGTTGATATAAGTGTATCTGTTATTGTTGATATAAGTGCATGTTGGTATAAGTGTATGTTGGGTTGTTATATGCCTGAGGATCCATAGTAGATCCTAGACCTAGAAATGGTCGTGGTAAAGTTCCAAGCCCAGTTGATATGAGGATGTACTAGATGGACGTTAATTATTTGATGTTGAGGAGAAGCCTGCGTGCTGACCTAACATCTAAGTCCATAGGTGATCCCGAGGCTTGCAAAGCGAAGCAGGATCCTATGGACGAACGAGGAAACGCACAATACAGATAAGTATTGGATTATTTTGCTTATGACTAAACATGTGTATATGATTTGGTTATGATGTTTTATCTCTAGAACAAGATAAAATTAATGAGAATAAACTAAACATGTGAATCTATTCGATGTTTGGATATAGGTATCGCTGGGAGCGAGGACTATGAGAGCATCCTAGAGGTGCCTGTGGACATGTGACTGTCCTGGAAAGCTCAGGTTGAGCGGTAATGAAAAAGGTGCTAGTAAGACGGGGGAGTCCTAGCAGTCGAGACAAACCATGTGGAGAGACTCCATGGTTTAGAGGTCTGGAATAGACCAAAGACGCTAAGTGTCGTGACCAAGAAGGATTGGTCCAGCATTCACGGTGAAGTGAAAGAGGCTGAGAGAATGAAAAGCCACTGCGATGGCGTGGGTTCTAGGATGGAACAAAACAAAGAGGAAAAAAAAAAACTCTTACTGCTCTCTCTTGACTTTTGATTATATATAGATATGTTAATGCATTGTGAAAACAAAGGATTGTTGAATGCATGTATGATTGAGAATGAAATGTGTGTATTTGCTCAAGTAAATTTGTGAATGATGGAATAGTTAATTCCCTACCCAAGAATGGACATGAATGAGCTCATGTGCCTGTTGGGGAAGGCATGAAAAATATGAAAGTTTCCTTGATGAAACTTGGACTGTCATGCCAATTGGGTAATTAACTAACTGATTTGATGCCTATAATATGCTTGGTCTGATAGAATTTCAATGGTGCATTTCACAGGTGAGAAAAGTGAAAAACAGGTGGTGCACATTGATCATTTGCAGCAGATCAAAAATTGTTGGACTTGGCTGGAAGTCTTCTTCAAATGATTGCCAAGACCCAAGAGAATCTTGGGGAGATGCTCAGGATACAGAAAAGGCAGAGTGAAATGAACCACCAGATTTTGCAAGACTCTATTGGTTTGCAAAGGGAGGTGAAAAGCCTTCTGGGAGAAATCGACAAAGGAAAGGAAGGTGGATCAGCAATGGGACAATTGTCCAAACGACCCGATAGGAAATGGTCCAGGCATGAAGACTCAAAGGAAATTGAGCAGGTAAAGATGAAGCAGCCAGTGAGATGCTGGAGATGTGTAGGACATCATTTACGTCGGGACTGCCCAATGAGGGAACATGGTGAAGGAAATGGCCGCAAAGTTCCTAGACTTCGGGATCAGCTGGAAGCTGAGAACCAGCAGGAGAAGTCCATGGAAGCTGAAGGGCTTGGTCATGAATGTTCAAAGTAAATGATTGAACGTGGAACCGATCTGCAATTTTGAAATTTTGATGTGCAAGTGTATAAGTATTGTATATATGTAACGGAACACCGAGGACGGTGTTATTCCAAGGGGGAGGGGAATGTAATGTCTCGGTTTCGACCCCGTTTGCATGATGTATATAATGTAATTAATCGTGGTGAGGAGCTAAAGGCAAAATCCCCACCATCGATTTGGTTGTGTATGTTTCGGCAGTGGGGATAGTTGTCGATGGTTTGTCGTGCTATCTGGCACTTTATAATTTGACATCATGTAAATAAACACATCAAATAAAACTAAACCACAACCAGCTACGGTAGTGAAACATTGAATGAAAAGGGCATGATTCCAAAGGATAAGGGGTGGGGAATGTCAAACCTTGGTTATGGGGGAAAAACCCATGTTTTACCACCTTGTTGATTTGTCACCTTTTTGCCTCTTCCAACCTCTTTAACGTCTTGTGGTTGGGGGGCAGTTATGGCTGGTAGTTGAAGCAGTTATGGTGGTGGGTGTGGCAGGCTATTAGCCTTTTCCCATGCACCCACTCCATCCATGATTGCATTCAATTCCTCCATATTCTCCTCACATGCCTGTTCATTTTTCTACACATCGTGCATTTCTCTCAGGGCTGATGGTTCCTCCATTCGGCCTATTCACTCTCATGCAGGGGCGCGCAGAGAGACGTTCTATTCTCCTTAGGCACTAGTCGAGGGCTCTCTTTGTTGTTTGCGGGCTATTGCTCCCGTATTTTGCTGGTCGTGTCCTTTATCCTCATGCACAGGAGTTCTGCGTTGGTTTTCTCACGCAGGGAGCGGGTGAAATCGTGGCTGCCACTCAGGATTTTGGGGTGCAGGAGCCATTCACACTCTGGGCTGTGCACCTATGTGTTCCACATCAGTTCGGTGTTTTTCCACTATTCCATTATGGGACGAGAGCTGTAATCTTCCCCACGTTTCGTTGGCTGAGTTTTCCTTGCTGTTTGGGACTATGTATAGCTGCCATCGTTTGCACTGTGAGTTGTGGCTGTTGATTTCCACAGTCGTTGGGCTGAGTCTCCCATGGCTATGCTGGGAGTGATGTTTACTATTCACTGTGGGTTGTGAATCGTTGCCATCATCCATTGGGTGTTTGGGCTGCTGTTATACCCTGGTTTTGGGTGCTGCAGCTGAGTTGTTTGGCCACGTTAGGGCCTAGAACAAATCTGTGATTGGCTTGTGGACTTGAGCTGTGACTCACCATTGGTTTGGGATTGTCCCCGGTTGTTTTTCCTTCTTCACAGGGCTGTGAAGGGATTGTGTTGCTGTGGTAGGCCGTGTTTGGTCTTCGGACTGTGCTGGCTTGGCCGATTGTTGAGGGCCTATCAAACCCAGCTGTGTGTGGTTGCTGATTGTATCCCCTTGGTTATGTGTAAACCTGCAATTGACCCTTAGTCCTTGAGGAATCATGCCCAGCTCGGGGGTGGCAGCGTTGCTGAGAGATTGATGAGCTCGCTGGCCTATGGTTGGGTGGAACGTTGCAGCGACGTAGCTGGTTGCGGACGAGTTCTTCACCAAAAGATAAGTTTGATGTCTATATTTCATCTCTGCAATTATATATTTGATGTCAATTAAATAATCATGATGAACATGTGAATGCTGGAAATGTATGTGTGTGTTGCTTCCGCTGATTATTGAGTAACTGTGTATGTTGATGAATTATGCATCCTTGTATGCATTATGATAAGCTTTTAATTTCAGCATTGTTTTTCCTGTTTATGTTCATGGGGCTGTTTGCCCGTATGCTTGATGTTCGTCGCGTCCTCTTCGCCGGTCGAAGGGTCAGGGACGTGACATTTCCATCATGGTGTAATATGATTGATGACAATGTGATTTTGTTAGATGAAAGACTACATTATGAAAACTAACACAGCTAGATTTCCATCATGTTGTAATGTGATTGATGACAAAGTGATTTTGTTAGATGAAAAACTACATTACTAAAACTAACACACATTAACTTTCATTCAACGTGCAACATTTTAAGAACGGAAGTTAACTCTAGCTAGATTTCCAGCACATTCATACACATACATCAATAATATAAGTCCCATGTCCAAAGTCAAATAGGAATTTGGTGGTTTTATTAGAGTTGATATCTATCATTCTCTAATAATTCTTGGATCTCTTATTGTTATCTCTTCAC
>LPNX010998014.1:166216-213462 GCA_001517045.1 Pseudotsuga menziesii | reverse complement strand
AGTGGTCAGAACTAGTGGAGTTGTGGAATATAGATGATGAAGGCCGACCTATATTGCCCACAGGGAAGCCATCTTTCTTACATCCCAAAGACAATGATGCATATTAAAAGAACTAAAGGAAGGAATAACACCATACATAAAAATGTGGAAAGAGACTATTGCAATGAGAATTCACCAATTGTTACAGAGGAATGGAATGAAAAACTAGATTATTGGAAAAGAGTTCTTGATGCATTAGATGGAATCTACAATGACCATACACCCTTGGATGAAACTTATTATTCTTCTGGTGATTTTTGGCCAAAGACGAGGCAAAATGTTAACATTGATAGTAATGCACTCCATGCAATATCAAGTATTATGGATGGGGATTTTGATAATGTGACAAATGAACCGGTATATGTTGGACCCAAGTGCAACAAGCCAAAGCCAACATTCGATCCTAGAATTGATGTTGAGAAAGGAAAGATGTTGCTTGTTAGATCAGGAAATGAGGATGAAGGAGAGATGATTTGGATGGAAAAAGCCACCTCAGATATCTTCCAGGATGATGATAGCGAGACCCTTCATGTAAAGATTGATTGGTGGCAGCCTAGCTCAGGGAAATACAAGGAAAAAGTTTTAGAACAATATTGGGTACCAAATCCCGATGACATAGAACTTGGATCTATTCCAATTAATACCATAGTTTGGGCATGGATGCCAAAGAAAAAATATTGCAAGAAGACAAAGATAAATAAATGTGGTGTACAAGCTGTACTTGATCTGCTTGAGCGGATATAAGGAGATTAGGTGGAGATGATACATGAATGTAACTTTTCTTTTTGAATGACTTTTAGTATACATGAAGAAACATTTTTCAATGTTTGTACTATAATAAATACTCTTCAAGCTACTTTTTGAGGAGTTTTATATTATTTACCGCATATATGAAATTTCACTTCAAGTTCAAGGTTAATTTATGTGATGATACTTTATGTGAATTAGATAATACCATTCAAATTTTAACTTTTCAATTTGTCTTTTAGATCAACACGACATCTCACTATATCAAATATGCATAATTATATTCATTAATGCATGTACAAAATCCTTTCCTTATTTATTATTATCTTTTACTCACTCTCTTCAATACTACTTTCAGCTTTTCATTTTGTTCCCCTGATGATTGGTGGAGTGTCCACTTGAAACGAAGGGACGTTTCAATACACACAATTTAATTCCATAAACTCTCTTTGTCATTATGATTAACTATAGAAATCTTCATCCTGAAGCTGTTCTTGATATGCTTGAGAAAATATAAGGAGATTAGGTGGAGATGATTCATGAATGTAATTTTTCTTTTTGAATGAATAATTAATATACATGAAGAAAAAGTTGTCAATGTTTGTAGTATATCAAATATTCTCTTCAAGCTACCTTTTGAGGAATTTTATATTATTTGCTACATATATGAAAATTTAGGTTCAACTTCAATGTTAATTTATGTGATGATACTTTATGCGAATGCACCTTATGTAGTAACAAATACAATGTTGGTATTATGTCATAAAATAATTTAATCAACTTAACATTAAATACAAACTATAAATAATATTACTAGACATTATGTAAGGATTCAAAGTCTATGACTTTCCTCATTTTGAAAGAACTCAATCTAGCGGAAGTTATAAATTCTAGATCCACTAAATAATTACAAATTTAATGAAATATGTGTTCTCTACATGAAACAAAGAAATGCGGCCAGCCAAATTTGTTCTTATCCCACCTGCAACATTTGCATAAGGGCGAGGAAGGTCAAGTCCAAATTCCTTGACCCGCCTGGGCACAACGTGGGAGAACACCTAAGGTCTTATCCATGGCCAGTATGATAATTGAATATTAGAGGAGATGACTTGATTGGATTTTCCGCAAGGAGTGAAGATCCTCTCTCACTTGTCAATTGTACTATTGTTATGATTTCCAGTTGTCATGTGTGTGGCTATGCTGGTAAGGTCTTTTTCGGTCTGTCTATCTCACCCTATATAGTGCCACCGTCCAGAGCTACTGAAAAACGAGGATGAATGAGCATTGAGAGAAAGGGAAAAGGTGTAATGGAGGTATGGTTCTACAAGCTCATTTGTCAAGGGGTACTGATGGTTGGCGAATATGAAATTATGTTCCTTTATCATCCTAGTTGTCTGCACTAGGAAATTTCCAACCATCAGGGCCTGGATGTGATGCACTTTGAATATTCCCGAATAGGAATACTTCCAGCTGCACAATACAACAGTTTTCCTGTATCTGGAGTGTGTCCCCAGAAATCCTCAAAGAGGTCATGGCTTCCAAAGTTCTCCTGCATGGGGACCATGTTCAACGGCAGGCAGTCGGTGTGAATGCTCTTACTAGGGTGGTGGGTGTTCGAAGTCTTCATCACCTTATTTGTAATTCCCACTTGCTAATTTTCTCTGAGGTGGTGACGAGGTTGACGACATACTCCACCGTATTTCCTGTTGGAGAGCCTATTTAATGGGAGGTGAGGAGAACAAGAATGCTTGTCTCTAAGAGCCCTCACACAACAATGTTACTAGAACATAGGGGAAATGTGGACAAGGACTTGCAAAAAAAGCACAAAAATTCCTTTGGCAGTAGGAAACCATGTAGAAAGGCACTGTTGAGCATGAAACACACAGGCAGGGAAGGACACGTGGCTGAATCAATAGACACACGAGTGGTTGAGCCCAGTGTGCTTATTGCATCCAATGCTATACCTTTCTGTAATTTTATGCTAATAGAGTTGTAAATTCATTAAAATTAATATATTTCACAAGAGCTTGAGCGTTTTGGGGTTTCAAACCATAATCATATCATAATATTAGTTGGTTAAGGTTTGTTTATCATTAGTTTATTCCAAAACAGTGCTTGCTTATAACAACAATCTTAATAGTTTATGGTTAAACTTGGGGTTATAATAATTCAGCTACAGTTCAGGATCATTTGGACTTTGAACGAAATGGAGAATTATAGATGTGATGTTCAACTTGGTTTTGAATCAGCTAACTATCCCAACATTGAGGAATTGCTAGGGATTTGGAGCAGATGGCGGGATTTCCTTGGATATTATTTTTATTTAGATTTGTTAATTTGAATTTGATGGAAATCTACTTTTTGTAATAGCGAATTTTTGGAAGGCAAAAATTTGGACAAGACTTTTTTCAGATGATTCAATAGTACTGTTAGTATTTTGTGATCAATTAGTACATTTATTCATAGCCTTGTTATTGACTCATGTACTGATAAGCTTTTAATAGAGCTTATTTTATTAAAATTTGTATCCTACAATATGGGTACATAATGAACTTTAATGGATCATATTTTCGCACCATGAACATGGTTACCTAAAATACTACATGAGAAAATACAATAACTATTTGCTTACTATCTTAATCTATCTATAAATTTACATATCTTACTTTTTCTTAAAAAAAACAACTTACTCTATCAAAGTTATTTTACAATAAGAAAATGAAGTCACTGTTCAATGGAATAACTAGATTAAGTACTATAATAAACATATTATCCATCATCCATAAATAAAAATACATGTTCTTAATATAAACATGTAAATCATACCACTCTATTTATATTAAAATAAACATTAAACAACGGTATTACTTCTTGTGAAAGCAATAGAGTTGTATTCCTTCTTACTAAAGCTAAGATGTACACAGTTCTCAGGCAAGCGTAGAAGCTTAATTCCATGGAATGTAAGAACAATGGTCAATTTCAAGAAAAAACAAAAGCACCATTAAAATTGAAGGTTTCTTCTGGAGAAGTTCTGAACTTGCAACCTTTTTGGAGAATGAATATAAATTATATTGTTTTTTAAGCTAAAAAAATAACAAATTAATAAATTGTTATTCCACAATTTTATTTCCACAATGTACACACTTTTCCTTCATCAGTTCCTCAATTCCACAATTTAATGGTATTATTGATAGCAATGATCCAAACGAAAACGAAGGCTATGGCAATGCCAATATGGTATGTGAAGATATCCAAAGACTCCAGCAAAATAGAAGAAAGATTGAAAAAAGTTCTGCAAACATTTAATTTATTTTTCATAGTAGGGTTTTTAAAGAAATTATATTTTTGTAAAGGTTATAAATAATAATGTTTTGCATCTAGCAATGTGGGTTGTGGGAGCTTGAAATTTATTATTTGCAAGTTTTCCATCCCGCAACCCGCATCCCTAAATTTCGGAATGCGGGATGGAAAACTTGCAAATAATAAATTTCAAGCTCCTGCAACCCACATTGCGGGATGCGGGATTCGGGATCCAGAACATTATAATTTATAACCTTTACAAAAATGTAATTACTTTAAAAACCCTACTATGATAAATAAATCAAATGTTTGCACAACTTTTTTCAATCTTTCTTCTATTCGGGATTCGCGATGATTTTGTCAATTCATCTTTTAATGTTGTTCTCGATGATCATCAACAACAAATCCGAAGGGTTTTCAAGAAACAAAGGATTATTCCCCTTCAACTCACTCCAACAAAGAGACAGTTGTGCTCATTGCTTGTTTTGTGATGAGGAGAGTAGAGAATACGTCCTTCATGCAAACATAATCCTGTAAATATTGGATACTAACATAATGTTTTAGTTGTTACCATCGGCCTTTTGAAATTATGTATGAAATCATCAGCTCTTTTCTGGAGCTCTTCAGGTGGCTATGAATTATACTACAAATAAAATAGCTGATGAAGCACATTGTAAGTCATCCGATCTACTCTAAAGCTATTCAAATTTTGGAGTCTTTCTATCCTAAGTAGGTTTGAGATCATTGATGGCCTACTTGACATTGAGAAGACAAAAGGAGACAGCCAACATGGTCAGTTGGAAAGCATCACAAAGAAGTTATTGGCAAGGGAGCAGGCAGAGCATTCGATTATGATACTGTGGAGGTAATCGACATGAATGATGAGAGCATTAACAAGGTTGTTTATAGTCACTGGAAGGTGAAACAACAACAGCACTAATCAACGCACATCCATGATATTACCACATAATAATGTCATTGACACCATGTCTTACATATCAATTAGGTTTACTAAGTTGGCCATAGTTAGCATCTTTTGGGGAAGCCACAATTACCAGTGTTGGAATTTGATGGCCTCCTCCACACATTGAGAAAAATACATATAGTGGCTTAAACTTGAACTTCAATATTGTAAATACTTTTTATTCATATAAATATATTTCTACTGTAAATACTTGTATTTTTAACAATCAGTTTTTCGAGCTGCAAATCAAAGTTGGGGTCTGCAAAAAATGTCACACGCCCTTTGATGGAAAAAGGACAAAACACTTCAATATGCTGTCAATTTTAAATGACACTAACCTTTGAGGCTACTTGCATAGTTGGGAACAAAGGTCGTCATCATTTATTGCTTTTGTAGGTATTGATGCAAAGTATATGTTTAGCTTATCCTTTTTTAGCCTCTATCCAAACTTTTTAGTTTGTCAAGTTATCTTCAGCTTTCTCTCTTCAACATAATTCTAAACCTTTTGCTTATTTAGACATTAAAACTGATGAATTACTACCAATTTTGTCATGGTTGAGCGGTAAAGACGGTGACCTAACATTTTCTTTCTTTACCATAATTCAAAATTTTTTGTTTTTTTAAACATTACAACCATTGAACTATTTCCAATTGAGTCATGGTTGAGCGGTGAAGACAGTTGCATGTCAGGTCACCCACCAACATTGATTGCCACAAAAAAAACAGTTGGGGTAGGTGTCGATTGGGCCGATTGTAGCTCTTTTGAAGTTCAAAGGAAACACATTTCGAAACAAAACTGGTGAACTTATTTTATTTCAATATTGACTGGGCTCTAGGATCTGACATTTCTGATTTTAATTTTGATGAGCCAAACGTAATACTTCTGGAGTTTAATGAAGACACTTTAAACAAATAGTGAACTGTTCTAATGTCAAAATCTTAGACATGAGCTCTCGACTTCCTGATTTGATTTTGATGGGCGAATAGTAATGCTTCTATAGTTTAAAGGAAAAACTTTCAACCATAAATAGTGAACTATTTTGATTACAGAATCTTCCACATGAGCTCTTTATGGAACCTTTCTATTATGATTTTTAGTAGGATACCGGGACTTATTAAAATCTATTGGATAAAATCACAATTTTATCTCACGAGCCCGTGGTTACCTCATGTGTGATTTCAAGCAAACGATCATCTTGACACATAATCCGGTTTCATACTCAGTATGTGGGACGTTCGTATGCATAGAGGGTTGGTTGATATATGATCTTCTCTTCTTCTTCCTTTTTCTAACAGATGTAATTTTGCAATGTTTTCTTTGAAGAAATTCAATGGAATTTTATCACATGCATTCAATTTCAAGAGAAAAATTGGCAAGAAAGAGTCAGTGACTTACCATCGTTGCCGGTTTCGTGAAGCCCCTACGTCCTCCAATGAATGCCATAACCGAAGGCTTCTCTGCAATATTCTTAAGCTATCAAAATTCGGCTCAGCTTTGATTTTCCACATTTTCCTTTATTTGACAAATTGCAGTCAGAGCTTGAAAAGATATACAAAGCTCAACAATTCAACCAGGCAACAAAGTGCAGTTTCCTGTTACCGCAGCAATCCTGGCCAGGGAGTTCTAAATTTATTTATAAAAACTTCAAATTCATCTCTTTGAAGCAACCGTCTCAAAAACCTGCAAAATCGACAAATTAGGGAGAACGAACTCCGTAACGAGCCTTTTGAAAAGAGCTTTAAAGCTGTGGCAAGAAGCTTTCAGCTCTAGGAGGAGCTCGAAATAGAGCAAAGAAGGAAGATATAAGAACAATTTTTGTTTTGAACTCGAGACAGTGCAATCCACACTCCTACAATGCAGGTTGCGGGACCGCATTGCGGGAGCTTGAAATTTATTATTTGCAAGTTTTCCATCCCGCAACCCATATCCCAAAATTTCGGGATGCGGGTTGTGGGATGGAAAACTTGCAAATAATAAATTTCAAGCTCACGCAACCCGCATTGCGGGATGCGGGATTCGGGATTCGGGATGCGGAACATTATTATTTATAACCTTTACAAAATTGTAATTACTTTAAAAACCCTACTATGATAAATAAATCAAAATTCAACATTCTCCAAAACACACATTAAACCGAAATACAACTTATCTCTAGGTGGGTCTTAATATAACTATCAGGTTATATTACATTATGAAGAGTTACAGATGGCCTAATTCTGCATTATTATTATGTGCAGGTGGTTGAGAGACTTCGGAATAGTGCGCCTGAATTGCTATCAGAAGCGTCACGTGGAACTGCACTTTATGGTCATTATAGGCACATTCGAATCGGAGTTTTCTTCCAGCAGAATTGCTTTCACAAAAGTTTGTACTATGATGACTATTATCTATGACCTCTATGATACTCACGGAACGTTGGATGAACTCAAGATCTTTACAGAGGCAGTTAGATAATAAATTCGAATCACAAATACTTTTCAGATGACGTATTGACAACGTACTAATTGAAAAATGGGAATTATTTGTTTTTTAATTATGGAAAAGGATTTGTCATTTCTATGAGAAAATCACTTCCTCTTACAGTGTCCTGTTTACATTTGCATTAGATCTCAGATTAACAATCCACACTCCCACAATGCGGGTTGTGGGACCGCATTGCGGGAGCTTGAAATTTATTATTTGCAAGTTTTCCATCCTGCAACCTGCATCCCGAAATTTTGGGATGCGGGTTGCGGGATGGCAAACTTGCAAATAATAAAATTCAAACTCTTGCAACCTGCATTGCGGGATGCGGGATTCGGGATTTGGATTCGGGATGGGGAACATTATTATTTATAACCTTTACAAAAATGTAATTACTTTAAAAACCCTACTATGATAAATAAATCAAAATTCAACATTCTCCAAAACACACATCGGACCGAAATACAGCTTATTTCTAGGTGGGTCTTTACAAAGGCAGTCAGACGGTAAATTCGAATCACAAATACTTTTTAGATGGCGTATTGACAGCGTACTAATTGAAAAATGGGCATTATTTGTTTTGTAATTATGGAAAAGGATTTGTCATTTCTGTGAGAAAATCACTTTCACTTACAATGTCCTGTTTACATCTACATTAGATCTCAGATTAAGTTGCATTACAGAACTTCATCGCCTTTTAACATGTCAAAATTATAGTGAGCTCACAAAGCTTCTCTCCAAGCTGTTTGAGTATAGAAAGACAATTTTAAAACAAACTAAATAATTAATTTTTTTAGGTCCAATAAACCAAAGTTTGGTCTAAAAAGACGTTAACTATCATCATCATCAATATAAGTTTTGTATTTCATAAAATATGCAGGTTGTTTTATATGTAATTTGCTTATGTTTCGTTTTCTTATTGCTATTAAGTTTGGTCTGACACCATGTGAACACTATAGGAATAAATATTCCAGATAATATCATGCCCAAGCAACATTGTGTTATACTGGCAGCATGTATATTTGTTAACGTCCAAATGCACTGCCCTCTAATTATTTTTTGGGTTCTTATACCTGTTTATTTATACAGTTTTCAGATGGGATCTTTTGTTGATAGACAACCTTCCCGAGTACATGAAAATTGCTTTGAAGATTTTCTTCAAGACATCCAATGAACTGATTGTTGAAGTTCTAAGAGCAAGGGCGAGATATGGCAGCCTACATACGGAAAAATGCAGTATGTACTGTTAATTATGAAGAACATTTTGTTCAAAACCATCAAATTCACAAAACCATCAAAACTTAAAAAAATTGCGGGATTTTGAATTTTAATATTTTCGAAGTTTATCATCCCACATCCCGCACTCCGCAAATGCGGGATCATAAAATCACCGCACTCGCATGAACAAAACCTTTTCCACACCCCCCATCAACATAACGTAACCTCAGGTTGCAGTAGTCGAGTTATTTCTTAATGAATCTTCTTGACTTCATGAATAGGTGCTTTGAAAAATTTCGAAGTTAAAAAAGGTTCCATAAAAAAACATTTCAAATTATCTTTACCCACTTCTTTTGGTAAAAGAAAATGATTTTTAATGCCTGCCTGGCCTTCATGAATAGGTGCTATGGAGAATTTCAAAGATGAAAACGGAGGGTTTTTCTGCAATTCCACTGGTGATCAACTTGAAGAAGAAGATGATAAACGAATGAGAAGCATGCTGTCATTGTTTCAAGCTTCTAACACTTCATTTCCCAGAGAAAAAGTGATGGCAAAAACGGATGATGTTCCCAATCTCGTCAAGACCAAAACTGATGATGTTCCCAATCTTGTCATGACTGAATATGAAGTGGCATATATCATAGACTGGATAACACTTTGCTTGCCAGTGGATAATACCACATCCAATTTGATCCAGCACCTCGTCAAACTGAACCAGATGCAAGACTCTGGATGGAGAACGTTTTGCAATGTTAAAGCCTAAGTGTTTTCAGAACATAGTTCAATTGGACATGCCATGGTACAAAATAAAGCCTGAGTGTTTTATTTCCATGTCGCTTTCTTCTGTATTTGCCGATAACACTTTGCCTGCCAATGGATAATACCACATCCAATTTGATCCAGCACCTCGTCAAATTGAACCAGACGCAAGACTCCGGATCGAGAACGTTTTGCAATGTTAAAGCCTAAGTGTTTTTAGAACATAGTTCAATTGGACACACCATGGTACAAAATAAAGCCTGAGCGTTTTAATTCCATGCCGCTTTCTTCCGTATTTGCTGGATTATGGGATATACTAACCGAAAATTTTAACCATGGAAAATTTAACTCGCTAATCAAAATGCGACACATGTCAAAATGGTAATGGTCAAGGAGATGAGGAATCTTTGAGACTGCATCTCCATAGAGAAAACGCCTTCGACGTAATTAATACACAAATATTAAAAAGAGGGCTATAAACCTATATTATATATATACACACAAATTTTAATATACGAATTTTAATTTGATGTATATAAAGTAGAAAATATTCTATGATACATAGTGTATAGGTCACATATTACAGAGGAATTTGGCGAGAGGGCTATATAAAAATGAACAATGAACTTAGGAGGGATAAATGCGCATCATAATATACATGTTGGCCATGCTTTAAAGTAATATATTGATGCACAAATATTAAAAAGAGGGTTATAAACCTTTATCATATATTTATACACAAATTTTAATATGTGATTAATTCCATGTATATAAAGTAGAAAACATTCAATGATACAGTGTATAGGTCACCTTTACGGAGGAATTTGGCGAGGGGGTATATAAAAATGTACGATGAACTTAGAGGGATAAATGCGCATTGTAATATTCATGTTGGCCATGCTTTTTAAAGTAATCAACGTAATCAACATAAGAATATATTTTACAAGTTTTATAAAATTAAAAGAATTCTAGAATAATAAGTTAGTTTTATTTATATATATGTGAGAGATTTTTTAAATATAAATATTTTCTTACATTTTATTTGTAAAATATTAAAAATAAAAAATAAAAAAATTACAACACTAATTTAAAGAATTATACTCTGCCCATCTTGACATCTCATCATTATCACCTTTAATAACATCTCATCATTATCACTTTTAATAACAATTTTAGCTTACTGGTTTCTCTATTTAATAAGTAAATAAAAAATAATTAACAATTATAATCTGTTTTTTAGCTCTTTTCGATATAATTCTATTTTTTTTCAACTAAAATATAAATAAATTATAAAAGAAATTGATCGAAATTGATTTTATAGTACTAGTTCAAAATTCGAAATAAACAATTATAAAACAAAAAAACCTTATAACTCTTGAATGGATAATAAAGAGTTCATAACAGATAACTAGAAGAATGTGAAATAAAAAGAAAAAGAATATAGAAAATAACCGATAGTTGATTATCGATAACAGGAAGAATATCAGTGCTAACCTGTAGCTAGGCATGTCATGGATAACTCACATTTAAACCAGTTTAACTAGAAAACCATAAACTATATAAATGTCATAATTATACAAAAATTTCATTCTCCCCTAATCTGATTTTGATTTTAATAATATTTTTAAACTTATAATCTTATTTTATTTTTAATAATATTTTGGAATCTTATTCCTTTTTCATTTTGAATCAAATTCTGATTCCGCTGGAGAGTGTTCTAAGGTTATATTTTGGAATATTCTTTCCTTTTAAATCAAATTATTATTCCTCTTCATGGTTCCACCATTAATTCCGGCCATTCTATAAGCCTTCCTTGCAGCATCACATTCTGAGTATGATGAGTAAAATCTGAGAGCAAGAAAGTGCATGTGAATGGGTGGATGTTCGTCGCGGCAATCGCGGCCGCCCCCGCCCCAGTCTCGTCCGCCACGACCTCCGCCGCCTCCTCCACTGCCCACGCCCCCGCCGCCGCCTCCGCCCCAGTCTCGTCCGCCACGACCTCCGCCGCCTCCTCCACTGCCCACGCCCCCGCCGCCGCCTCCGCCCCAGTCTCGTCCGCCACGACCTCCGCCGCCTCCTCCACTGCCCACGCCCCCGCCGCCGCCTCCGCCTCAGTTTCGTCCGCCACCACCTCCGGCGCCTCCACCCCAGTCTCGTCCGCCACCACCTCCGCTGCCTCCACCCCAGTCTCGTCCACCACCACCTCCGCTGCCCGCGCCTCCGCTCCAGACTCGTCCGCCACCGCCGATCGAATTGGCGATGGCTAAGGTCGAGGAGATCGTGTCCTCTGATATCGTGGTGGTTTTCAGGTTTCCGCCAATCTCCATTTTCCTTGTAGTTCATTGTGCATAAATTTAATGGCGTTCTGGTAGGGATTGCGATGCGGGTTTCAATTGTTTGTTGTTGTTGTTGCTGCAGCAAGACATCCTGCCCGTATTGTACAGCGGTCAAAGAACTGTTAAGTAGCTTGGGAATCCAGGCGAAGGTGGTAGAGCTGGATACTGCAAGTGATTTTTACTACACACAGCTAACATTTTGCCATGCCATGCATTTTTTTTTTACTTTCTCCGAAATATGTGGGTTAAATCGATGCGGTTATCTTTGGAGAAATTAAGATTTTCCCATCAATTTTGGCTCGACTTCCTTTGTTGGGCTTCCTTTTAATAGCATTGTGGTGTCGATCTTTATTTTTTTTAAGCCTTAAAATAACGTTTTCGGTTTTGAGATGGGAGTAAAATCGTTACACATTCAATTTTCTTGATGTCACCGTACGTTCAGAATGACTGGGTCATGTTTCCATGTGAAACGAAACGATCTCTGAAAACTTGGTTCTTTCTCAAGAGGCAGAAATTGTCAATTTTATCCAGCTTTGCAGTTCATCCCTGTCACTTGTCAATTTCATCTAACTTTGCAGAAAGTTAACCCAGGTCAATAATCCAAAACAAATTTGTAATAAAGGTTGATAGTAACAATGATGAGTCAACTCATTGCTTGCCAACATGTGAAATCTGGTCCTTGTAGCAGTGATTCCCTTGGTTATGCCTTTTCTTGGTTTGCTTTGCTTTTAATGGATTATGAGAAAGTATCAGCCTTTATAGCTGCAGACTATGACTAAGGCTGGATTCTTAGAAAATATATAACCATCGACATTTTGGGACTTTTGGCCATGTAATCCATGGCTGTAGGTTTGAAGTCTGCCCAACCTTCAAGAAACCGTTTAGCAGCATGGTAAAGGAATATAAATGGAAAATGCTAGCATTGCCCTACGTTTACTTAATAGACAAGGATTCTGTCATAATTCTCCTTGAATTATGACGAGGTAATATTTTGTTCACAATATCTTGGTTCGTTGGGTTCAGCATTTTATTAGCCAAACAACATGCCCAATCTCTTGTTTTCAGCAGAATGAAGATTTCCTCTGGTCAGGGGCTTTACCATGCAGGGTAAATCTTTTGGAAAAATAAAGAATTTGATGCATTATGTGAACAAATGAATAAATATTATAAGGTTTTCTTATAATCCAAACAAGACTTATGCCACGACAAGGTTGGCCCAATTATGAATTCTCCAATTACAAAAAAGAAAAACAAGAATGTGTTTAGTACAAGGTTGGCCCAATCAAACACATGTTAACATATTGACACACTAGTTATATGTTGTAAGGTTTTTTACGTGAGAAAACATCAAACTTGTAGAAGAAGCACAATTATGTATTGTTCTCGTTGAGAATCAACTTATTTATCTAATGTTGGATAAGTTTGTGTAGATTTCAGTTTAAGAAACTCACTTGCATGAATAATCAAGTTAGCAAAGGGTTTTGTTATAGAGACACATTTATTAACTTTTTACTTTGTAAACAATGTATCCCATATGCAAAAAGGCAAATGAGCAAACAACACTGATGACTCTAAAGAGGTCTTTAAGCCTTTTAATAGAGTATGTTTTGTAAACAATGTATCCCATATGCAAAAAGGCAAATGAGCAAACAAAACTGATGACTCTAAAGAGGTCTTTAAGCCTTTTAATAGAGTATGTTTTGAGTAATTTGGATGATTCATATTGCATTCCAAGGACAGGTGTTTATTCAAAGGGTGGTAGTTGTAAACAATTGGGTTCCCATTACCATTTTTGAAGAGATATTGTAAAGAGGACCTTGTAATAAGGGAGAAATTGTAAATAATTGGGTTTCCATTATCATTTTTTAAAGAGATCTTGTAAAGAGGACCTTGGAATAAGGGAGAAATTGATTTGGATTCCATTGTAGAGGAGGTACTAATAATTTCACTTGTAGAAAAAGAGTTCAAGAACTGAAAAAGACTAGAAAAAGTGTCACGTCCCCTCCCCTCATCTTGTTGAGAGAGAGGACATGACTAACACAACTCTATCTATCAAACTGGGATCTAGCCCCATGGACATAAACATCAAAATGCATTGAAATAAAATACATACACAAATACATAATACATGTAAATACACAACGGAAGCAAATATCATTCATTCAAGCATTCAACAGGCTCATAACATTTCATTAAACAAATACATTGTAGAGAATATATAGAAAATACAAGAGATCACTTATCTTGTAAATGAGCTTCCCCGCAACTAGCTATGTCGTTGCAACGTTCCACCCAACCATAAGCCAATGTGCTCATCAATCTCTCAGCACCATCGCCACCCCCGAGCTAGGCATGATTTCCACAAGGAACTAGGGAACAACAAGCTCACACATGGGCACATACACATCAAAATTCAACCAAACAAAAAATAGTTGGGTTTATCAGGCTACTAAGGCAGTGGAAAGCTAGAATTGCTAAGCTAGTCATCTCAACCACAGAGCTATGGACACCTACAAAATATCTGGCTTGGCCTCCACAATAGCTACACACCCAACACAAGAAAGTATCCCCTTCACTGCTACACAGTCCCCCAGGCCATACCTTCCCTTCTAGTGCTCTTCAGGGTGTGCATAGAAAGATAACCATCCCCTCTTGATATGTCTGTGAGGTTCCCCTCTTCACTAGATTTATCAAGCCAATTATGGGCCTCTTCCACTCCTAAGTCTTTCAAACCAAGGCAGGGATGCACATAACAACAAAATACAACTGCTGGGCATGATGAAAAAATGTTTTGCAACAAAAAATGGATTGGTAAATGGGAAAAATCAACCCTTGGGTGAGAAATTCGAATTCAACAATGATTATGGGCATTGCATGAGCAAAACGACTGCTATAAACCCCAAAATTGTGAATCTTTGCTGACCATTCACTCAACAACACAAAAATGGATTTTCTGGGCATGGAAAATGAGGAAAACAACTGAAAACATGAAGGGGAAATGCACAGGAAGCTCTAGCTATGCGAGGAAATGAAGGACGTGGGTGAATAATGGGATGGACGTGCATTTCTTGGAGTTTTCTAGCCTCATAAGTCAAAAACACATTTTTTTCAAAAATGATGGCTTGCCCCAATTCGAATTTGACTGCCATACTCTTCCCATCCCAAGGCTTTTTACTACCTCAAGCAATTTATGGAAGAAATAAATGATTGGGCACAAAATAAAAAATGGGTAGTTGACAGCTTTATGGGTTCTCCCATTGACATATGGCTTTACCCTATTGGCTCAAGGGTTTGAATATTTTCCCTCCCTATTCCTTGTGAAATCATGCCCCCATCTCTTTGTTGCATTGACATAGCTACTTGTGGGTATTTTTATTAAATTGCATCTTTACATGATGTCCAAAATATAATGTGCCTGCCTAGCACGAGAACCACATGCATCGCTTTTAATTTCTAATACATAAAACACTAAATCCATGGTGGGGCCTTGGCCTTGAGCTCCTCACCATGATTAAATACCGATATTTACATCATTTGAAATTTTAATATAATGGGATCAAAATTAGGATATTAAATTCCCCTCCCCCTTACATTAGCACTATCCTCAGTGTTGTTCAAAATTGAACAAAAACAGATGTGCCACTCTCATGGCATCCTCCATCTCCCATGTAGCCTCATCAACACCGTAGTGCTTCCATTGCACCTTTACCTGCCCAACGGATCAATTCCAGAGAACTGTGACCTTCCTGTCAAGGATGCGCAATGGCTCAGTTTGGAAATCTCCCTCGGGTTCCACCTGGATCACATCCCAATTTATCACATGGTTGGGATCATGTACATATTTCTTAAGCAAAGAAACATGAAAAATATTATGAGCTCTAGTGCTAGCAGGAAATGCAAGTCTATATGCAACTGGCCCTATTCTTTCAAGCACTTCAAAAGCCCCACAATATCTAGGTGGAAACTTGGCACAACTTCCAAGATTCAAGGAACTCTTCCTTTCCCTCCCTCTAAGATAAACATGATCCCCAACACTGAAGTCTCTATGCACTCTATGCTTATTTGCATAGCTCTTATGTCTATATTGGTCTGCTTTCAAGTTCTGCCTAATCTTTGCAACCTCTTGTTCCATTTCCTTAAGTAATTCTGGACCAAGCACAATCCTATTCACTGGATTATCCCAAGTCACTGGTGTCCTACACCTTCTTCCATATAGAGCCTCATATGGACTCATTCCCAGTGATACTTGCTGTCTGTTGTTATATGAAAACTATACCAAGTGTAAATAATCCTCCCACTTGGATGGTTTGTCCATTACATACATGCGAAGCATGTCTTCAAGCACCTGATTTACTCTTTCTGTCTGTCCATCAGTCTAAGGATGGTAGGCAGTGCTGAAGTTCAACTTGGTACCCAAATATGCAAACAAACCCTTCCAAAACTTGGAAGTAAACTTGGGATCTCTATCAGAGATTATTGCCTTAGGCAATCCATGTAATCTGAAAATATCCTTCATGAAGATTTTTGCAATGGCATTAGTCTTATATGTGGAATTAACCAGTATAAAATGTGATGCCTTATTCAACTTGTCCAACACAACCATGATGGAATCATGTTGTAGTCAGGAATATTGCACCTTCTGCGGACAGAAGTTGTTCCTCTAGTGTGAATGGTTCAGATCCAGAACAAATGAGTGAACGACAAAGGATGAAGATCTTCCATGAATGTTGTAAACACTTGGAATAATGATTTGATGACGAACCTGTATACCTACAAACATGTCAAACAAACAAGAACATCAAAGCTACCCGAAAATTATTCACACATCTATACTAGTGACTAAGAAATCCAGTAATATATACATGCGAAATCAGTACAACAGATATGTGGGATGAAAATCAGCTTTGCATTAAGAAATGAATGAAGAAGCTTACAACCATTTCCTTAGTTTTGACAAACTCCTCCACAAGACAAAACACCTCATCCCCAATAGCTCCAACTTGCTCTCATGTGCTCTCCAATGGATTAGGCTAGATAGTCAATTTAATAGCATAACAATACCATTCAGTTCTCCCCCTCAACTATGGATATGAGCTTGTATTTATAAGGCTCAATGGATAGGGATAGTTGAGAGAATTGTGGGTGAGGTGGCTCTAAGATCCTACCAAGAAGGATCTCGAGCTCAAACTAACCCTTATTGATAGGGATAAGGGAGGACATGAGGCTCATGATCTAGAAGCCTCAAGAAACTTATCTTTTTCCATTTTTACGAAGAGTACTGCTTTTGCTCCCTTATGACAGAGTGGTTTAGGTGAGAACCGCTTCAAGAACAAAGCACTTCCATGGTGGCACCACTTTTCTATAACAGGACACAGGTGGTGCTGAATAAGGTACCTCTCATCAGCCAAAGGGAAAGCGCGGTGCTAGGTTTTTTCATGTAGAATTGATATCCAGAGCAAGTTTTCCACTCCAAGTTTGGGATTTAGGGAAAACATCGGGGTTATGGATCTCATCACATGTTGGTGACAGGATTTGGGTATAACATAATGCCCCCCAAAGCATGAGGCTTAGAGGGATACGATAAGTGAGAGCTTTGAGAGAAAAAGTTGTCACTTCGAGGTGAGAGTCAGCTTGGTCGCAGAGTGTTGTAGAGTAGGCATCTGTAGTACATCAATACTTTTGACTCATAGACAAATGTAACCAACTCATCGTTGCAGACCAATACAAGGCAGATCCATGAGAGGAATAAACAACCATGGCTACTGGAATACAACGTAGATCCATGTGATAGAGGACTCAAACTTGGACATAGTTACTGGACATACAATGTATATCTATGTCATACAGACACAAATTTGAGCATAGCCACGACCATACAAATGTGGATCCATGCTTGATATACAAAACTCCATCGCAACCTGGGGAAAGCAATGAGCGTTAAACAAGTACCCAGGGTCTTCGTCTCGTCTTCCACAAAGTACGATTCTATCCATGTGATTACAATGTTCTGACGTCGAACATGGTAGAAACCACTTGATTACCGACCAATGATGTGAACCGTTAACAAGTGCGAGGGAGATCACCATTGATGTCAATGATTCCCAAGGTACCCTAGTACAATGTATTGGACATGAATATATGTCTTGATGTCGAACACCCAGTCGATTCTATCCATCAAAGGTCAATGATGTGAACCTATGTCGAGAGCGAGAGAATCTGTCATTGAGGCATATAGATCTCAAGGTACTAAATTTGCTTCTAAGACTATTTCCTGGATAATGAGCTGATGTCGACAGGAATAGTCTCATCAAAGGAGGGCCATGATGAATCCCACATTGAAGACACAAAACTCAGAAAAACATTCTGGAATGATCTGAATGAGGTAACCATAAGACCGACTCAAAAGTATTGACACAGAGACTGTTTTGACTGCAGAGGTAAAACTTCTTCAACTTCCCTTTGAACATCGGGCGGCATGACAAAATACTTGGCAGCATGATTAAACTAGACAAACACACAGTGTGACGGTCACGGGGGCTTCACTTGTTGACCAATACCCTATCACGTTAGTTCATATTGTGGGTTTTAAAATTATAAAAAATCAAACCAATATATTGCAGGTATTGGGGGGATGAGGGGTTTAAGGTGGGGGTGAATAGGGTGGTTTATAAGGATTGAGGTATAAAAAGGGGCGGGGAGGAGGTTTTAAGTATTGGGAGGGGGTTTCAACAAAAAGAGTTTGGGTCAATATCTCTTGAAATTAAGGGTATTCTTTAATATCCCATGAGCACACATGCTATGTGACAGTTTCACTAAGTGAAGTCCTTGTGGCGACGGTGGACAATGCATTATTTGAAAGACTCAAAGGAGTGACATGACTCATGAAAGTAGATCGTCATGGAAATCAGATGAATACCCAATTGACTGAAATGATATGCAGAGAAGTGCCATGTTCAAAGGTAACGATTCCAGGTAATAGCTTAAACCCTACTCTTTCATTTCATGCTTTCATTTTTTATTTTTGTGGGTGTTTTGGGCCTATTGGGCAAGCCCTAAAACCATGGAAGCGGGCACCATTCTTATCCCTTGCGGGATAAGCGGTACCCCTCTAAAACCGTGCCTAAAACACTACGCACAGGCGGTGCCACCACCTGTCCTCAACGGGACACTGGCGGTGTCGTCCGTGGGTAAATAAAAATGTATGCACAAGCCAAACTAGCTCAAATTTGATGATTTGAATGATTGGTGATGTTTCTAATTGGTCTTGTGATGGTTTTTGACAAGTTCCCATTGATAAAAAATGGTAATTTGGAAAGAGAGGCAACATGACAATGATGATGCATTTGCCAAATGAAACGCGAGTTGTATAGCCGCATTGAGAAAATGTGGTCTTCTAAAGTTTTTCCGCACACCCAGCATGGTATCACATGAGCGCCTATTAGAGCATATCCTCCGGATGTGGAATCCGGAGCAACAATATTTTGAGGTGGGTGCTCATGTATTGACAATTGAAGTAGAGGGTATCTACTTTCTGACAGGCCTATCGAGATGGGGTGCTCCCATCTCTTTGACTGGTTCCCGTGGAGGGGACATTACTACTCAGGAGTTGATAAACCACCATTATATTCCTGGGACCAGGACAACGGGGAAGAAAATTACCATAAAAGCAGTGGTGGATGGACCACTACGGACAATTTTATTTACCATCCAGAGAGTCGCCGGAAGCCAAGGGGTACATCAGGCATCTAGAGTGCATATGCTCTACGCTATAGAGGCCATGGCGCCCACAGTTTTCAACTGGGCATAAGCTCTACTTCCGATCTTCAAGGATCAACTGACCAAGTGTCGGCAGGGGGAGCTGAAGCAGTTTGGTTTCAGTTCCATCTTAGCGTGTTTCTTTTTTGAGCGGGTTCCCCATATGAGACCCCAGGTGGTCTTTACAAGGTTGAGGGCACGAGACCCTCGCATGGTGAGATGGGTACAACTTATGGCCTGTACTGGAGCGGGTAGAAGCAAGGTAAAGTTCGGTGACCCATTTTTTTGATGGTTGAGAGATCAACTCCTCATGGTGGAGGACTATGCATATGCAGGAACTGACTTCAGTGGTGATCCTGACCTACCGCTCCCACCTGGTGGACAGTGGGGTGATATCAGTAAGAAACAAAAAACATAAAATGACAATTGTGTTTTTATGTTTTATATTTTTTATGTGTGGTAACGAGACTTGAATGTTTTCATGTAGATGTTGGAGCAGCACGACTTGGGGGATCCTCCCCACTAGACAGGCGAGTCGGAGCCCATTTTGTACCACATGGCGATGATGTGACAGGGGAGCTAGAGTAGAACCTCGAGAGCTTGACTCTAGACATCTCGGATGCCTCGATCGACGACCTCCCACTGAGGTACTAGAGGCCTACTGCGGGAGTACCGAGTCGTTTCAGCAGACTGCTATGTTGAGTAGCCTGGGCGGTTATGTGTTACCATGAGCATCACTAGATGATAGGGTGCATGATGTATTCACTGAAAGCTGGTAGATAGCTTCAGGACTTTTGTATGATGATTTTTTACCTGAAATCCTAAGCGCTTCAGATGAGGTCTTGTGACCTATTTTTTGTAAAACATGTTTATATATATATACAGACTTCTACCTTGGTGTTTATATGTCTCAAATGGTGAATGTGTTTTATATGTCATTTATAGTTTATTTACAGTGGACCATGTTTGATTTTGATGTCATGAATTTGCAATATGCTAGTCTAGGATGTAATTTTCTAGTGAGTCGGCAACTGTATTATCTTCCCTAGGGACATGCCTATAGGTAATAGCTTCAAATGACCTCTCTAGTAAACGTACCCTTCGGAAGAGAAGCTACCAATATTTCATGGAAACGACACCAAAGACCTAGAGCAATACTAGTTCTTGTGCGAGGCGATCTGGACCGCCTGACAGACTGTGGATGATGATGTCAAGAAAATCCAGTTGGAAACCACCCTCAGGGGTCATGCGCTAGATTGGTACATGAGATTCATGTTGGTTCCTCAGGGAGGTACAGTGAAAACATTGGATGAGATCCATAAGGGGTTATTTGAAGAATTCAAGAAGTTGAGGTGTGAGGCTCAGTACATTATCGAGTTGAAAGAAATCAAGCAGTTCCCCATTGAAACAATTTGGGACTTTGATCAATGGTTTAAGACATTGATGGCTCGATTCAGCTTCTAGATGAGCAATTTTCAGCATAAGGAGTGGTTCATTGTCGCGTTGGTCCCACATATCAGACAACCGCTAATGTAGAAAAAGATTGAGACACAGAGTGAGACTTTGGAAATCATGATGAAATTAGAAGCATCGCCGGTAGGAGAAACCGCGGTCGAGATGAACCCGATTCAAGCACAGTTGGCTAATATAGTGCTCCAACTACAAGATATCAAGAAGTCTAAGGAAGATCATGACGACCTTTGGTGCACCTGGTGTCATGCAGACAAACACACCAAGGATACATGTCTAACGTTCTGAAATTATTTTCTTTCAGGAGCCCTGAACCCATTGAGTTGCGCTGGTGTACCATGGTGCCGCATATGTCAAGTCTATGGGCATCGACATGAGAACTGTGACTACATGCAAAAAATGGTTACCAAGGCAGAGATTCTATACTATACCTTTTTTCAGTCAGTAGGAAACGACGATAAAAAATGTCGAGCTTATGACTTACTCCAGGAAAGGACATATGATTCATACTTTGTGAAAGCTGAGGACCCTCGGGAAACATAAGAGAAGCCATAGATGGAACAACTAGAAATGTAGGTGCAGTATACAATGCCACCTCAAATGTCCCGTTGCAACCGCAACAACAGTTTATGTTGCAGCCACAGTTTGCACCGTTGCTGCAATTCGTAGCTCAACCACAGTTTGCGCCATGACCATAGTATAATCAGGTACCGCTCATTCAACCTTAGCCACAATATGTTCAAGCTACGCACTATATCTAGCAGCAACCAATCCCCCTGCAGGAGCAGTTGGCCCAGCCTTAGTTTCAGCAAGGAGGAGTCCAAGGAGCATTCCGCAGATGATTTAGGGGACGAGGAGGAGGCTTCGGTCAAGGAAGAGGACGAGGTCGAGAATCGATCCAGTGTTATACCTGTGTAGTATTTGGGAACTACTAGAGGGAGTGTACTCATGCACAATGTACATACTATGCGACCAATGATCATACTGTTGAAAATTTCCCTTAGCTAATTGCAAAGTGGCAGGCTGGAAACATTCCTCAGTTGTAGAATGCGCAGAATCAGAACCAACCAACGTTCCAAGTGAGAAACCAGTTGATGATGCAGAATCAGATCCCACCACAGACTCAGAATCAGCTGACGAACCCATCGCTGACTCAGAACCCACCATTGAATCAATCCTAGAACCTGAATCAAGGATCGAAGGTTGCAACAATTCAAGCCAAACCACGAACGAAGGATGTCGATGTTGGGGTTGTCACTTGCGTCGGTGTGACAACTGGATAAGATGGACCGCATCAGCAAGTTCGGTTCACTGGAAAGAAAAAGGTATCATTTGATATTGCAATGGAGAAAGACACCTTCTTTGAGGCTAAGCATGCAATCGAGAGAAATCTGGGTAAGTTACCTATTATCGAAATGTCGTCTACTTTTAATCCATATGTAGAGGAAAGACCATCGTGACATCATGGTACCTTACAGTAGTTCTTTGAGAGTTATCTATCGTTGGAAAGGGATCCCGAAGCCCTTGTCGATATTGAGAAGTTGTTGTACCACAGGGATAAGACATTGAAGGATTCCGCGGTGAACTCCTTGCAAGAGAGGAAGACATGCAAGGAGATGAGGATGAACATCCATATTGGAGATTACGAGGTTGACTCGGTTATTCTGGATCTCGGATCAGATGTAAACATTTTGACCAAGCAAACTTGGCATTTGATGGGGAATCCGACATTGGGATGGTCATCATTGAAACTGCGACTAGCAGATCAGGCAAAGGTTCAGCCCATTGGTCACATCTAAAACCTAGTTGTCGATATTGAAGGTATGAAAATGTATGCTGATTTTGATGTGATAGAAGTGGTTGAGGATGGAGGTTCCTATCCCTCACTGCTAGGGATTGGGTGGGCTAATGATAGCATGGTGGTTATCAGTTTCAAAAAATGGCTTATGATGTTTGAGAACAAGGATGTCACGGTCATTGCTCCCATGGACCCTCAGGAATGACGCCGGTATATTGAACCTGTGAGGGATGAAGCCGATAGAAGTTGGGATCATGCCTATAATATCTTTAAAGACTATATCCACCCTACCATCGATGGTGAACTTGGATGGCGCAGCGATAATTATGTGTCCTCTGATTCTGATGATGCTTTGGAAAATTAGAAAAATAGGGTGCATGAGGTGTCGTTCAAGAAATGCGTGTTGATCACACAGTCTCTTCGTCGCGTAGAAACTGAGACTGTCAAGTTTCCAATTTATGAAGGGCTTCCAGAGTTATCAGAATTCCTTTGAGAATTTGAAGAGAACGTGTTTGAACCACAAAGGGTATTGGCCCTAGATGTAGAATTAAAGGCTACCCCAGCCCAATGGTGGGCGATGCACAAGCAGACGATCCATGACTGGGGATAGTGTCAAAGATTGATGATGGTGTGCTTTGGCGATTCGGAGGTCTATCATGTTGGGAGATACGATGGACAGAATGACCCTGCCAGTCACTTGATTGAATGTCATGCCTTATGGGCATCGTGACCTAAAGATGAGCGGGTCCATGATTTTGTTCATACTCTGGACGAGATGCCGAGATCCTAGTATGTAGCGGTAGAACTGCATATAACTATAACCACTTGGGAGGAGTTGTCTGTTTGCTTTGCGCAGACATTTAGTTTCCAAGATGCCAACCCAGAGGTACATAATGCATTGCAAATCATCAGTGACGTAGTGTTGAAGGTCGTCCCTGTCGCATACCCAGTTGATCCACATGCACACTGCTCGATGCAATCCATGATGACATGTTATAATCTGTCTAGGGAACCTGAAGATGATGATGAGTTGCAGAATGTTAATATTCCAGAGTTAGAAGGAAGCCGTGATGTTGCAGTGCCAGACATACTGATGGATTCGATGAGTCTCCTGCTGAAGATTAAGAAAGTCAAAATTGGGTTGGAAGAGAACCCAAAATTTGCCAATATTGGGGACTATTGGGACGATGAAACAATGGCCAAAATCACAGACCTAGTGCATGAGTTCCAAGATATTTTTCCTATGCGGTTCTCAGAAATGAAGGGGATATTAGGGGACCTAGGGGAGATGAAAATACCGTTGAAACTAGATGAAAAACCTGTGCGATAGAGGCCGTATCGATTGAACCCACGATACAAGGATCAAGTGAAGGCTGAGATTGACCAGATGCTGGATGCTGGGATTATCAAGCCTATTGAAGAATTCGAGTGGATAATCCCTATGGTGGTTCAGGATAAAATGACCGCTGAATTACGCATTTGCGTCGACCTAAGAAAGTTCAATGATGCATGCATGCATGATCCATTCCCAATTCCATTTATAGATGCGGTCCTTGATGGAGTAGGAGGTCAGGAGATGTATTCCTTCACAGATGGATTTTCGGGGTACCACCAGATCCGGATTGTAAAGGAGGTTCTCCATAAGACCACATTTGTCACTGAATGGGGTTGTTTTCAATATACACTCATGCCCTTTGGGCTGAAGAATGCGCCAACAATATTTTCTGGGGTAGTTGTCGCTATGTTTAAAGACTTTATTCAAAAGTTCCTGCAAGTATATATGGATGATTGGACAGTATATGGGCTAATTAAGGTCCATCTAGACAACTTGTCATTGATGTTAGAAAGGTTTCGACAGCATCAGAATGCATTAAATTCTAAGAAGTACATTTTTTGTGCGTTGTTTGGAATGCTACTCAGACACATAGTATGTAAGGAAGGTTTGTTGATTGATCCAACGAAGATCGCGCTAATTCTTATTTTGTCACCGTCGACGAATGCGAAGATGCTTTGGGCGACGCTAGGGAACACGGGGTACTACCGCAAGTTCATCAAAGGATACGTTGCTATTACCGCCCCTATGGAGAAGCTATTAAAGAAGGATGCTGTATTTGAGTGGAGTTAGGAATTTCAAGGAAGTTTTAATAGATTGAAGGCCAAGATGGCCTCCGCACCTATACTGGTATTCCTTGATTGGAACAAGGAGTTCCATGTGCATGTCGATGCCTCTTCTGTTGCGCTGGGGGTTGTGCTTGTGTAACCAGGTGAGGGCAACTTGGATCACCTGATCGCATATGCCAATAGGAAGTTGTCATTTGCTAAACGAAATTACACAAAGATTGAAAGAGAAGGCTTGGTGATAGTTTATGCCTTGTAAAATTTCAAGCACTATTTGCTAGGAGGTCACTTCAAGATGTTCACTGATCATTTTGCCTTGCAATATTTGGTCAATAAGGCTGTGTTTGGGGGGGGGGGGGGGGGGGCGAATATTTGTCGATGGATGCTAATTTTTCAGGGATTTGACTTTGAAATAGTTTTGAAGCTAGGATTTTTGAATGCTGGTCTTGATCACCTATCTCGCATTGAGACCAGAGAAGAACCTACCAATATTGATGATGGATTGCCAGATGCACAACTGTTCCGTGTCGATATCGCAGATGATCATTATTCCCTAATCATTCAGTTCTTGGTCACTGGTGTTTCCCCTAAGAACTTTCAACCAGTTAAAAGAAGCAGTTGGTAGTAAAGGCTTCAAATTTCCAGCAGATTGCTGGGCAGCTGTACAAGCTTGGGCCAGATGAAATCTTGTGAAGGTGTATCCTACTGCATGAGTAAGGACCCATTCCGAGAAGAAGCACATGCAGGAATCACGAGAGGTCACTATGGAAGAAGGGCTATTACGCAAAAGGTGTTGCGCGTCGGGCTATGGTGGCATATGTTGCATAATGATGTTGTAGAATGTGTGAAGTTGTGACATCTTCCAGCGCGTGAGTAAACCATCGTGGAGGGATGAGATGCCAATTGTGCAACAGGTAACTCTACAAGATTTTGATAAATGGGCCTTGGATTTTCTAGGTCCAATTTATCCACAGGGGAAGAGTACTGGTGCACGATACATCATTACCGCAACTAACTATATGACTAGGTGGGAAAAGGCTACACCAATTGTGGATTGTACCGCTGCGACAGCAGAGAAGTTCATATTTGAGAATATTATGACACGGTTTGGGTGTCCCAGGATATTGATGAGTGACTAGGGCAGTCACTTTATCAACCGCACCATGAGAGTGCTAATTGAGGAGTTGCAAATGCAACATAAGAAAAGCACACAATACCATCCGCAGGCGAATGGGATTGTTGAATCGTTCAACAAAATTTTGGAAACAACGTTGACAAAGGTATGTAATGCTAATCGTGATGACTGGAACTTGGAAATTCCAGTAATGCTATGGGCCTATCACACCACTTGTAAATGCCTAACATGATAGACACCATTTAAGCTGGTATATGGGCCAGAGGTAGTCATGCCCATGGAATACATTGTTCCTAGTTTGCGCATCGCTATGCCGAACATCATGGATGATGCAGAAGCATTAGAAGAGTGCATTGCGTAGTTGATCCAGTTTGAAGAGGACCGTTTTGTTGCAGGATTCCACCAGCGCATTGTGAAGGATCGACAGAAGGTGTGGCATGATCGTCACATTAAGAATAAACAGTTTGCAGAAGGAGATTTGGTGCTATTATACGACATCAAGTTCATGAAGCATCCAGGTAAGTTACATATGCACTAGTTAGGCTGGTATCTTGTTCATTCCATTAATTCTGGAGGTGCGGTTCAGTTAAAGCAGTTTATTCGAGTGAGAAAAGTGTTGCATTGAGTACAGTTGAAGAGTCTTGAGTGTTGGTTGCGGAGTAGAGGTGCAGAGTCGTCGGGTGCATAGTAAGGATTGGGGAGTGTGGCATGTTGAGCGACCTTGACACAATTGGGATTTCCAGTGAGCAGTAATCCCCCATTCAGCCCACAACCATTGAGGAAGAATTCATGAGCATTCCAGAAGGCTCTTCGCTGATCTTCAAAGGAAAGAAGAAGGCTCAGAAGCCCAGTTCCATGTCGCCGCAGAAGAGGCACACTTGCACTTCGGCTAGAGTGCAAGGATAGGGGACTGCATAGACCAGGCTGTCGAGCTCAGGAGCTATAGAGTATGTGGTGCCTAGGGGTGTCTCTATCAATGATATCCTGGGATATTTCACTCCAACGCGTCTGGGAGTGAAGCTGAGGTAGCCCACAAAGAGTCAGAAGTATCCACCCAAATTGTCGCCGCTACCAGAAGGATGACTTGCTCGGTAGATATCATCCCTTCCTTGATCAAGCTGAAGTTTGAAGACCATGATTTTCTGTTTCTCAAAGATGTACGGGATGAGCCCTATGAATCAGTTCTGACGGGGCCTGTCGCATCGATTAAAAGGATTCCTAAACCATGGGCGAGCGGGTTGAATAAGTCTGGATTGTTGGGGCTCATTAATATGCCTCACTTTGGGTGACTAAACAAAGCTCATGTGTCACATACCCAAATTTTGTAAAATAATGTTAATTATTTTAATTACATTTCCTGAGACATTATGTTAAATTTAATGTAAAGTAGGAACTGATGACTCAGCAGAGTCAAAAGAAGTGGAATGTAATTCTGAATATTTTATTATTAATAAATAAAAATAGAGACAATAGCATTGGGAGAGCTGTTAATAAGAGGTTATTGGTCAAAATGGTGGATCGAACTAGGTGGAGGGCAAAAGACAAGTGGCAGCATCCTCAAACACTTCCTAAGTTCCAGGTGTCAACTTCCCTATAATTGGGGTCATGATCCCCTAAGAAAGTGGGATTAGAGCAGGTGGCTCAATAAATGACAACTAACCCAAAAGACCTAGGCAATATTTTAAAAGTACCCAATGAAAAGAGCTAAGGCTGCTCAGATATTTTCCAGAGAGGAATCATTCAGGTGGAATGATATTCAGGAAATTCATTGGGGAAAAAGGGAAAAATAGTAAGGAAGTTGTTTTGAGGGGAATGCTGCAATAACTTGGTTTATTACAGCTTGTTAGCTGGGAGAACTGACTGAAAGTTCAGATTTGATACTGAGTTTGAAGACTGGTATTTGACTATTTTTGCACCTAGTTCCAGCTAGGGAAACCAGAGCAAGCTCGGGGGTCCTGAGGAGTCACTGTTTGAGCGCTCTCCAAGAGTTAGTAGGGAGGAACGACCTCCCATTGCCGTTGTTGTCCAACACTCAAGAACAGGTTCTGTCCTCTAACAGTCTGTGTTTTAATAACTGCCTATGATTAAATGTTGTGTTGTTGCTTATGATTTAAAGGTTTAAATGGTTTAGTGATGTGAAGTTTTTTTAGTTTATCAGTAGTAGAATTTTTTGATGAAAAATAAGAACCCACTGTGTTTTTCCTCATCTGGGTTTACCAGACCGTACTCTAGCACAGGGGTAAAATTATAATAAAGATGGTATGATGAGATTGAAGAATAGTAGATTGTTTCTTTATCCATTATCAGAAGAGATATATCACTGACAGTAGTAAAGGTTCATGATAAAACTATTTCTTTGTACAGTATTTACTTTCAGTAGTTTTATTATTTAAAGAAATGGAAGAATATAATCGTCGCACTGGAGTAGGGTTAGATTAGATTTATCTGCTGTTTAAACCTTACAGCTTCTTTTCTTCCAGTTTAAAATAATTTAAGTATTGTATGTTTAATAACATAACTGAAAGAAGGATTAGATTCTACTGTCGAAGAAAATTGATTAGATTTTATGTACGAATAGTAATGTAATCATTTCATTATTTTCTTGCTTCTTATTTGAACTAAGCTCGAACAATATTTAGAGTTATTAATCTATCTTTCATAAATTGCAAACAAATGCTACTATATATGTTTAAGAGATAGTTCTTATATAGTGTTAATTGTTTTCTTTTTTATATATAAATATCATAACTAATAAGACAAACTAAACCTTAAAAGAAATTTATATAGTATTAACATAAAAAGGCACCAGAAATAAACAACAGAATACTGTCTTTCTATGAGCTTATGAAATAAACTAAGGATATTAATACAGAGACATTAGTACTCTCAAGAAAGATAACATCCTGGTTATATTTATAATAATATATTTTTTTATTTAATACATTATAGAAATATTATTATTTTAACTTAAGGTAACGTTCTTATTACTTAAATTACGAGTCTGAACCAAATATACTTTCTGTACTACAAGGTAACTTGACAATACTTAACAGTACTTAAGAACATTGTTAAGATAAAATAAAACAAATTATAAAGACCCTATATAATTGAAGGGTATAAACTATATTCACACTTAACAATCTATTAATAACAAGTAAGTCAATGTATAAACCAGGTACATAAACCCTGACGGTAACTTATTAAAAGAAATTATCAATAGTAAAAATCAAGTGCTTAATCAAACAGTAAGTAAATAACAGAATGACAGAATGCTCGACTATCGAGCTTAATAAATATTGTATTACTTAATTAAATAACCCCACCGTCACAAAAAGAGTATTACAGAATCTTAAAGATTCTTAGAAGAAGGGGCTGTACGCATTTTCTCTTACTATCAAATTAGGGTTTAACCCTACAAATCCAGTTTATACAAATAAACCAACAACTGTGGAGCTAAGACAGTATTTTACTCACAGCCGTATTATAAATTTAACATAAATAAGCATTCCAGTTTCAGTACTATAAGAAAACAAAGAAATACAAAAAAAAAAGAAAACAGTATTAATACTTATATATTAGACTTAGGGTGAAAACCCTGTAGAATTTATAAATTACAGTAGAAGTAAGGAGTCGAGGGTTATAAACCCTTTTACAAGCCAGGCTCATAGCCTGAAGTTTTACACAGTATTTAACCACAAAAAAGAAAATAACTTATACAATCTCGGTCGAAGCCGGAGTACCCTCGCATAGCGCAGGGCAGCTTCAACTACCTTAAGTAACAAACAAGTTAGCTGAACAAACTGAAGTCGCAAGGGTTTCAGGCCTCAATGTTCCAACCCTCGAAGGTCCCGAAGGAACCCCACAAAGAGAAAATGCCATGGTTTAACCAGGCTTACCGGAAACTGATGACTGCTGCTCAAGCGTTGTACCAGGAGACGCGCAGAAGGTAGGGCTAAGACCTGTTTCCAACAAAGAAAAACCACAATATTAAAATATGTAAGCTAGATATTGATCTTATAACTTAATCAAACAGTAAAATGGAGAAAAATTGCAGTATTTTCTTACCTGAACTCTTTTGGCGACGTGACTACCAGTAGCTTTGAGACAACCATCAATGCAAAGAAGAAACCCCACTGCATGCAGGGAGATGAGGATTAACTTACGACAACACTCAATCTCAACATTGAAGAACAGGACTTCAACCATACCAAAGGAGGGTTCAGTTACATATAAGGGTTTCAGGCTCGAACTGGTAAGACAACTAAACCCCGAAGAGAGAACCGTTATCATAGGTTAAACAACAAAGCTGGAGGATGGCACTATCTTAACGTGCTTTTGGATAGGTTAGTAGAAGGATAACAACTGTAGAATAACCCTGCAGAGGAGTAGCGTAAAGAAGGTGCAACAACACCATCGCAGAGCGGCAAGAGGCCGAGATTTATGATGGAAACAATGAGTTTAGGGTTCGTGGATGAGCCCTTATAACCGTGCAGCACATGGCCACAATAGCGCCACATAGTGGTTTAATAATTCACAAGCTGTGGGTCTGATTATAAAGTTTCCAAAAATCACTTCTCCACGAGTATTATAATTATCTGCTCATTGTTTCCGAACGTTCCACTTTGCAACAATCCACGTAAACGCTGCATGGGAATTAGACACACATTATCATTACACCCTCGCCTTTGTAATCATCAAGGTTGTGGAGAAGTTTATAACGATCCTTTTACATCTAGAGTATGGTGCCTTGAAATCAAAGATTATCTTTTACTTTAGCTTGATTTGGGTTATAACCCTTATACTAAGGTAAGTATTCTTTTATTTCACCATAGCTTATAAAGGATTATAAAAGAGGCATTTCCTTATAAAATGGTAACACATAAATTAAAAAATGAACTATAATTTGATCGTAGTTTGGTTAATTTATTTTAGGTCTCTTATCTCTACCTTATACTTTTCTTATGCATTATGATCTTATGCGCGATGGAATTTTAATTCAATCAACTTCTAACATAAAATAAAAGTATACGTTGGAAGATTATAAGGAGATTTATAGTTAGGAACTATGCCAATGGCCCTATTGCCCATAGTAGCCAAAATGGCTTAACTATTGTGGATAAAATAGTAACTTTTGGTAGAAAGATACAAGAGAAAAGTATTACTGCTTTGTGGTGTTAGCTCTTGCTTTAAATAATATCCTTAATCATAATTTATAGCTTGGAAAGGTTAGGCCACATTTTATTTATTTAGAAAGTTCATCATAATAAAATAGATAGGATATATAACAAATTAAGAGATATATTCTTTTACGAAATATAGTCCCTTAAGGACTTGTTCCGTTGTAAAGATAAAGGGGATTGGATAAAACCTGTTCAGTAGGATATTTATATTACTAAAGATAAATCTCTAGTTATGCATGAAAACAATTAATGAGGGAATAAAAACTCTATGCATCATATGCATCAACATTAGTATAGTATTCTTAAAAAGCAGTTTGAAGTAAAATGGTAAACTCATGTTATACTTCAGAGTTTGAAGATAGAAACAGTAATACCTAAACTTTCTATCAGTTACATTTACTAAGTAACGTATTCATATACGAATGAAATCATACTATGGATTGTATAGCTCTGTTACTCTTAGTCTATTATAAAGAATTCAGTAAGACATTTTCATACATTACGACTATAATACAAAATAGTTCCGAAACCATCAAGAATCATGGATTTACTTCTATTAGAAAGAAGGCCAGTTTTTAAATGTACCTCAACTAGCGTTGGAAACTGTTTAACATTTATTTTCTTACTGAGCTCTTCTTTTGCGACGAAATTGTTATACTTTAGAAGTGCGACAAGAAGCCCAAAACTCTTACCTGTAGTTTGTAAGAACAGGAAAACTTTCTGCATTAGCTCGAAAGCTAAGTAAGCCCAGTTTGCATGATAGTCTCACTTTGTGGTCACAAAAAGAAACAAAGTCAGTAAAATGAAAAGAACTGTTCTATCACTAAACATAACCAACAGATAATGTAGATAATGAATGTAGTAATTTATAACTAATATAATAATTAGTTTACTATAATTATGAAATTTATATGCTTTTAAAAATTTTAAATTTTTCGGAAAATTTGGGGTTTTGACATGTGGTATCAGAGCCTGGTTCAAATACTAGGCCTTGATGTGGCCCAACTAGTTTATATAGAACAATAAAATAATGTACTAACCTATATTTTGTTTTATGTAAAGAACAGAAAATTTCTTTTTCTGAATTTAACAGACAGGTATGGAGAAACTAGGAGAATATGCTCAGGATGATTCTCCAAACACAGAGACAAGACAATTATCCAGAGAACCTATGTTAGAAGAGGTAACTGCTCACTCCTCAGAGCTGATGCAGACTATAAAGGATTTGAAGACTGAAATGGAATTAGTCAAGAAGGACAATGAGAGGATTTTGAAGACTCAAGAAGAGTTGAACCAAATTTTGATGGAAAAATTCCAGACTGAAGGGAGGAGCAAAAGATCCGAATCTGAGGAAGCTAGCCATCAGAAAGGATCTAAAAAGATGAAGCTGGCAAAAGCTAAGAGTAGTTCATCATCTGAAGGGTTCAGGGAACAACAAAGCTACCACACTACTAGTGACAGTAGTGAGGCTGAGTTGTATGACAGGAAGAAAAAGTACAGACCATATGAGGAGATCTCAGGAGAGTTCAAAAAAATAAAGCCCCCAACTTTTAATGGAGATACTGAAAAAGGGGAAGAAGCAGAGTCCTGGTTATCCGAGATGAGGAAGTATTTTCAGATATACAACTATTCAAGTCAGCTGAAGGCAAGAATGGAAATCTATAACCTCTCTGGAAAAGCAGACATATGGTGGCAAGATATGAAGAGAGTCAAGGGTATCAAGGAAAAAGAAATTAATTGGAGTACTTTTAAAAGGTACTTCAAGAAGAATTTTTTGTCCGAACAATATTATGAAGAAAGAGCTAAAGAATTTTACGAATTGAAGTTAGGCCCGATGACTATGAGGGATTTAAACAGTAAATTCTTAAGCTTGCTGAGGTATGTACCTTACTTAGTAGATGAGAAACCTAAAGTGCAGCGGTTTCTCAGTTGTCTACCATACCACATCAAGGACAGAATTGAGTATGATAACCCAAAGACTCTGGAAGAATCCATGAGGAAGGCAAATTTCTGTTTTGAGCAGAACAAGAAGAAAGAAGGTATAGCCAACTGCAAGGCTAAAAAGAACAATAATCAGCCTGAGTTTAAGAAGAAAGAGTTTGTACCCCAGAAGAATTTCAAGAATAATAAGAACAGAAATTATTCTAATAGTAAGAATTTCTAGGGAAATAGAAATGGTGCTTCCAATAATTCCAATAATTCCAATAACTTTAAGGGCAAGGAAGCTGCAAACAATCATGGGAATTTCACTAAGAGTTTTGAACGAAAAGAGCCTGTTAAGTGCTGGGAATGTAATGGCCCGCACTATGCCTCGGTCTGCCAAAACCGGAAAAAGTCAGTCAGCAATATTCACACTGTGCAAGAGGAAATGACCGTGGGAGAATTTGCGAGGACTATGCCCAGAATAAATGCAGCTTTGGAGAACCGCCAAGCTGACTATCAGACTTCCATGGTGGAAGTGGAAGGTATGGTTAACCAAACCCCTGTAACCATTTTAATTGATCTAGGGGCTAGTCTTAGTTACATTGCACCTCAAATAGTGGAAAAGTGTAAATTGTCTGTTGATAAGTTTGATAATTCCTGGTTAGTTCAATTATCCACTAGGGAAAAAAGAAAGGTAACCTATTTTGTGAAAGAATGTGAATTGCTTATGGATGGATTTAAACCTACAGCTAAGCTTAATGTTTTGCCACTTGGCTCATATGATTTACTGATTGGCATGAATTGGTTAGAGCAGCATAAGGTAATTTTAAACTATTACGATAAAACCTTTATGTGCGTTAATAGTAATGAACAACCCGTAAAAGTTAAGGGCATTCCTAGGAAAACTGTAATCAGGCAGATTTCTGTTTTACAACTTAAAAGAGCAGTTAGGAAAGGGTGTAAAGCCTATGCTGTAACTATTACAGATGAGGCAAGTAAGTTTGAAATGAATAAGTTAAAAATAGAAGATATTCCTGTTTTAAATGAATTTACTGATGTTTTCCCAGAAGAAATTCCAGGATTACCTCCTAGGAGGGAACTGGATTTCACTATTGCACTGGTGCCAGGTGCTGTACCTAGCTTGAAAGCTCCGTATCGCATGAATATTTTAGAACTTAATGAGCTAAAATCACAATTAAAAGAATTAATAGATAAGAAGTACATTCGACCTAGTGTGTCCCCTTGGGGAACACCGGTCATCTTTGTCAAAAAGAAAGACGAAACTATGCGACTATGCATAGACTACCGTCAACTAAATAAGATGACTATTAAAAACAGATATCCATTGCCCTGCATAGATGATCTATTTGATCAGCTACGTGGAGCTACGGTGTTCTCAAAGATAGACCTGAGGTCAGGATATCATCAGGTAAGAATTAAAGACGAAGACATTTTCAAGATAGCCTTCAGAACAAGGTATGGACATTACGAATTTGTCGTAATGCCATTTGGGATTACCAATGCCCCAGCTATCTTTATGTGCTTAATGAATAATATAATGCATAAATACTTAGATAAATTTGTTGTCGTGTTTATCGATGACATCTTAATTTACTCTAAAACTGAAGCAGAACATAAAGAACACCTAAGGATAGTTTTACAAGAGTTGCGAGAGCAACAGCTCTTTGCGAAGTTTAGCAAGTGTGACTTCTTTAAGGATGAAATCCAGTACTTAGGTCACATAGTGACTAAGGAAGGGATTTCAGTCGATCCTGAAAAGATTTAGGAAATCGAAGATTGGCCAGTTCCAAAAGACGTAACAGATGTTAGGTCATTCGTGGGAATTACCGGATATTACTGGAGATTTATTGAAGGTTTTTCAAAAATAGCTAATCCAATCACTTCCTTACAAAAGAAAGGAAAGAAATTTGATTGGAACTTAAAATGTGAAGAAATTTTTAAGCAATTAAAAACCTTATTAACAAGTGCGCCTATTCTAAGAATAGCAGATCCTAATAAGGATTTCGTGGTATGCACAGATGCCTACAATGATGGCTTAGGCAGTGTGCTGACTCAAGACGGGCATGTTATTGCCTATGAGTCCAGGAAGTTAAAAATCCACGAAAATAATTACGTAACTTATGATCTAGAATTTGTGGCTGTTATACATGCCTTAAAAATGTGGCGACATCATTTAATAGGCAGAAAGTTTATTTTAATGACTGATAATAAATGTCCGAAATACCTTTTAGATCAGCCCAACTTAAATGCATGACAAGCAAGGTGGTTATCCTTCTTGAGTGAATATGATTTTGAAATCCAACACATAAAGGGTAGAAAAAAATAAGGTAGCTGATGCCTTAAGCAGAAATGCAAATTTGAACTTTACAACAGCAATCAGCACTTATGCTTCTGATTTAAATGAACAGCTTACCAAAGGAGTAAAACTGGATGAAATTTACCAAAAATTACAAGCTACAGCTAAAGAGAAACCTACAGAAAGATTAATAAAAGGTTATAGTCTAAATAAAGATGGATTTTTATGATTTAAGGACAAATTGTATGTGCCAAATGTGCCTAAGGTTAAGTTGCTGATTCTGGACGAAGTTCATAAAACACCTTACTCAGGACATCCAGGTTACCAAAAGACTGTAACCATGCTAAGAAAAGAATATTTCTGGCCTAATATGAAATCTGAAGTAGCAGAGTACATAGCTAGATGTTTGGACTGTCAACAAGTGAAAACAGAACACCAACATCTAGCTGGTTTACTGCAACCTTTACCCATTCCTAGTTGGAAATGGGAAGTAATCAGCTTAGATTTTATTACTGGATTGCCCAGAAATCAGAATCAGAATGACTCAATTATGGTGGTGGTAGATAAATTAAGTAAAGCAACACATTTCATTCCTGTCAAAACTACTTACAAGGATGCTAACATAGCTGACATATTCTTAAAACAAATTTTTCGGTTACATGGAGTACCGAAGGTTATCATTTCAGACTGGGATCCTAAATTCACAGGAAATTTCTGGAAGTCATTGTTTAAGGGATTAAATACAACACTGAATTTCAGCACCTCCTTCCATCCTCAGACAGATGGACAGACTGAACGAGTAAATCCGGTGCTGGAAGATTTGTTAAGGATGTATGTTAAAGATCAGCCAGGTAAGTGGGAAGACTACTTGCATCTAGCAGAGTTTGCATATAATAATAACTACCAGTCATCAGCTAAGTTCAGTCCATTCGAAATTTTGTATGGATGTAAATGCAACACTCCTATCTCCTAGAATAATCCAGTAGATAGATTGGTGTTGGGACTAGAATTATTGAAGGAAATGGAAGAGATTGTGAAACAAGTGCAGAAAAATTTGAAGGTGGCACAAGATTGGCAAAAGAGCCAGGCAGATTTGGAAAGAACTCCCAAAGAGTTCCAGGTAGGTGAGCACGTGTTTATAAAGGAAAGACCAAAGAAAAGCTCCCTAAGACTGGGGAGTTGTGCAAAACTAGCACCACGTTACTGCGGTCCGTTTGAAATTTTATCTAGAATTGGTCAAGTTGCATATCAGCTAGCGTTACCACCTAACTTGAAAGTGCATAATGTTTTCCATATCTCTGTTTTGAAAAAGTATGTTCATGATGCTACTCATGTGGTTGATTGGAATGTTGTACAGGTGGAACCAGAAGGAGAAATTCTGGTGGAACAGGACTGTATCCTCAGGAGGAGGGAAATTACTCTGCGGAACTTCACCATTGGACAGGTGAAGGTGCAATGGAAGCACCTTAGTCCTGAAGAGGCTACTTGGGAACTGGAAAGTAAGATGCGGGAGGCATACCCGAATCTATTCCAGGAGGTTGCAGAGGACGAAGAATAAGTAACATCGAGGACGATGTTACATTTTAAGGGGGTGTGTATGTCACATACCCCAATTTTGTAAAATAATGTTAATTATTTTAATTACATTTCCTGAGACATTATGTTAAATTTAATGTAAAGTAGGAACTGATGACTCAACAGAGTCAAAAGAAGTGGAATGTAATTCTGAATATTTTATTATTAATAAATAAAAATGGAGACAACAGCATTGGGAGAGCTGTTAATAAGAGGTTACTAGTCAAACTAGTGGATGGAAATAGGTGGAGGGAAAAATACAAGTGGCAGCATCCTCAAACACTTCCTAAGTTGCAGGTGGAAACTTCCCTATAATTGGGGTCATGATCCCCCAAGAAAGTGGGATCAGAGCAGGTGGCTCAATAAATGACAACTAACCCAAAAAGGCCTAGGCAATCTTTTAAAAGTACCCAATGAAAAGAGCTGAGGCTGCTCAGATATTTTCCAGAGAGGAATCATTCAGGTGGAATGATATTCAGGAAATTCGTTGGGGAAAAATGGAAAAACAGCAAGGAAGTTGTTTTGAGGGGAATGCTGCAGTAACTTGGTTTATTACAGCTTGTTAGCTGGGAGAACTGACTGAAAGTTCAGATTTGATACTGAGTTTGAAGACTGGTATTTGACTATTGTTGCACCTAGTTCCGGCTAGGGAAACCAGAGCAAGATCGGGGGTCCTGAGGAGTCGCTGTTTGAGCGCTCTCCAGGAGTTGGTAGGGAGGAATGGCCTCCCATTGTTGTTGTTGTCCAACAATCAAGAACAGGTTCTGTCCTCTAACAGTCTGTGTTTTAATAACTATCTATGATTAAATGTTGTGTTGTTGCTTATGATTTAAAGGTTTAAATGGTTTAGTGATGTGAAGTTTTTTTAGTTTATCAGTAGTAAAATTTTTTGATGAAAAATAAGAACCCACTTTGTTTTTCCTCATCTGGGTTTACCAGACCGTACTCTAGCACAAGGGTAAAATTATAATAAAGATGGTATGATGAGATTGAAGAATAGTAGATTGTTTCTTTATCCATTATTAGAAGAGATATATCACTGACAGTAGTAAAGGTTCATGATAAAACTATTTCTTTGTACAGTATTTACTTTCAGTAGTTTTATTATTTAAAGAAATGGAAGAATATAATCGTCGCACTGGAGTAGGGTTAGATTAGATTTATCTGCTGTTTAAACCTTACAGCTTCTTTTCTTCCAGTTTAAAATAATTTAAGAATTGTATGTTTAATAACAGAACTGAAAGAAGGATTAGATTCTACTGTCGAAACAAACTGATTAGATTTTATGTACGAATAGTATTGTAATCATTTCATTATTTTCTTGCTTCTTATTTGAACTAAGCTCCAACAATATTTAGAGTTATTAATCTATCTTTCATAAATTGCAAACAAATGCTACTATATATGTTTAAGAGATAGTTCTTAGATAGTGTTAATCGTTTTCTTTTGTATATATAAATATCATAACTAATAAGACAAACTAAACCTTAAAAGAACTTTATATAGTATTAACATAAAAAGGCACCAGAAATAAACAACAGAATACTGTCTTTCTATGAGCTTATGAAATAAACTAAGGATATTAATACAGAGACATTAGTACTCTCAAGAAAGATAAAATCCTGGTTATATTTATAATAATATATTTTTTATTTAATACATTATAGAAATATTATTATTTTAACTTAAGGTAACGTTCTTATTACTTAAATTACAAGTCAGAACCAAATATACTTTCTGTACTACAAGGTAACTTGACAATATTTAACAGTACTTAAGAACATTGTTAAGATAAAATAAAACAAATTATAAAGACCCTATATAATTGAAGGGTATAAACTATATTAACACTTAACAATCTATTAATAACAAGTAAGTCAATGTATAAACCAGGTACAGAAATCCTAATGATAACTTATTAAAAGAAATTATCAATAGTAAAAATCAAGTGCTTAATCAAACAGTAAGTAAATAACAGAACGACAGAATGCTCGACTATCGAGCTTAATAAATATTGTATTACTTAATTAAATAACCCCACTGTTCACAAAAAGAGTATTACAGAATCTTAAAGATTCTTAGAAGAAGGGGCTATACGCATTTTCTCTTACTGTCAAATTAGGGTTTAACCCTACAAATCTAGTTTATACAAATAAACCAACAACTGTGGAGCTAAGACAGTATTTTACTCACAACTGTATTATAAATTTAACATAAATAAGCATTCAAGTTTCAGTACTATAAGAAAACAAAGAAATACAAAAAAAAAGAAAACAGTATTAATACTTATATATTAGACTCAGGGTGAAAACCCTGTAGAATTTATAAATTACAGCAGAAGTAAGGAGTCGAGGGTTATAAACCCTTTTACAAGCCAGGCTCATAGCCTGAAGTTTTACACAGTATTTAACCACAAAAAAGAAAATAACTTATACAATCTCGGCCGAAGCTGGAGTACCCTCGCATAGCACAGGGAAGCTTCAACTACCTTAAGTAACAAACAAGTTAACTGAACAAACTGAAGTCGCAAGGGTTTCAGGCCTCAATGTGCCAACCCTCGAAGGTCCCGAAGGAACCCCACAAAGAGAAAATGCAATGGTTTAACCAGGCTTACCGAAAACTGATGACTGCTGCTCAAGCCTTGTACCAGGAGATGCCCAAAAGGTAGGGCTAAGACCTGTTTCCAACAAAGAAAAACCACAATATTAAAATATGTAAGTTGGATATTGATCTTATAACTTAATCAAACAGTAAAATGGAGAAAAATTGCAGTATTTTCTTACCTGAACTCTTTTGGCGACGTGACTACCAACAGCTTTGAGACAACCATCAACGCAAAGAAGAAACCCCACTGCACGCAGGGAGAGGAGGATTAACTTACGGCAACACTCAACCTCAACACTGAATAACAAGACTTCAACCATACCAAAGGAGGGTTCAGTTACAGATAAGGGTTTCAGGATCGAACTGGTAAGACAACTAAACCCTGAAGAGAGAACCGTTATCATAGGTTAAACAACAAAGATGGAGGATGGCACTATCTTAACGTGCTTTCGGACAGGCTAGTAGAAGGATAACAACTGTAGAATAACCCTGCAGAGGAGCGACGTAACGAAGGTGCCCCAGCACCATCGCAGAGTGGCAGGAGGCTGAGATTTACGATGGAAACAATGAGTTTAGGGTTCGTGGATGAGCCCTTATAACCGTGCAGCACATGGCCACAATAGCGCCACGTAGTGGTTTAATAATTCATAAGCTGTGGGTCTGATTATAAAGTTTCCAAAAATCACTTCTCCACGAGTATTATAATTATCTGCTCATTGTTTCCGAAGGTTCCACTTTGCAACAATCCACATAAACGCTGCATGGGAATTAGACACACATTATCATTACACCCTCGCCTTTGTAATCATCAAGGTCATGGAGAAGTTTATAACAATCCTTTTACATCTAGAGTATGGTGCCTTGAAATCAACGATTATCGTTTACTTTAGCTTGATTTGGGTTATAACCCTTATACTAAGGTAAGTATTCTTTTATTTCACCATAGCTTATAAAGGATTATAAAAGAGGCATTTCCTTATAAAATGGTAAAACATAAATTAAAAACTGAACTATAATTTGATCGTAATTTGGTTAATTTATTTTAGGTCTCTTATCTCTACCTTATACTTTTATTATGCATTATGATCTTATGCGCGATGGAATTTTAATTCAATCAACTTCTAACATAAAATAAAAGTATACGTTGGAAGATTATAAGGAGATTTATAGTTAGGAACTATGCCAATGGCCCTATTTCCCATAGTAACCAAAATGGCTTAACTATTGTGGATAAAATAGTAACTTTTGGTAGAAAGATACAAGAGAAAAGTATTACTGCTTTGTGGTGTTAGCTCTTGCTTTAAATAATATCCTTAATCATAATTTATAGCTTGGCAAGGTTAGGCCACATTTTATTTATTTAGAAAGTTCATCATAATAAAATAGATAGGCTATATAACAAATTAAGAGATATATTCTTTTACGAAATATAGTCCCTTAAGGCTTGTTCCGTTCTAAAGATAAAGGGGATTGGATAAAACCTGTTCAGTAGGATATTTATATTACTAAAGATAAACTCTAGTTATGCATGAAAACAATTAATGAGGGAATAAAAACTCTATGCATCATATGCATCAACATTAGTATAGTATTCTTAAAAATCAGCTTGAAGTAAAATTGTAAACTCATGTTATACTTCAGATTTTGAAGATAGAAACAGTAATACCTAAACTTTCTATCAGTTACATTTACTAAGTAACGTATTCATATACGAATGAAATCATACTATGGATTGTATAGCTCTGTTACTCTTAGTCTATTATAAAGAATTCAGTAAGACATTTTCATACATTACGACTATAATACAAAATAGTTCCGAAACCATCAAGAATCATGGATTTACTTCTATTAGAAAGAAGGCCAGTTTTTAAATGTACCTCAACTAGCGTTGGAAACTGTTTAACATTTATTTTCTTACTGAGCTCTTCTTTGCGATGAAATTGTTATACTTTAGAAGTGCAACAAGCAGCCCAAAACTCTTACCTATAGTCTGGAAGAACAGGAAAACTTTCTGCACTAGCTCGAAAGCTAAGTAAGCCCAGTTTGCATGACAGTCTCACCTTGTGGTCGCAAAAAGAAACAAAGTCAGTAAAATGAAAAGAACTATTCTATCACTAAACATAACCAAGACATAATGCAGATAATGAATGTAGTAATTTGTAACTAATTTAATAATTAGTTTACTGTAATTATGAAATTTATATGCTTTTAAAAATTTTAATTTTTTCGGAAAATTTGGGGTTTTGACATCATGCATGCATCAAACAACTCTTGGCCTACTTTCATGGTGGGACGCTCAGGCCGGGCGGCCATTTTACTATAGTTGGTTGTTAATTCTCATTGCGCTTGTCGCATGGATGGAACTAGAAGATTATCAGCTAATGGCAGTCGATGTGGTGAAGGTGTGTCGAGGCACACGCTATCAGAATTTGTGGTGGGTTGAGGAGCCTAGTCGACAAATGGACTTTGTGATCCATTTTTTGGTCTATTGGGAAGCGTTGTAGGCTGCACATGTTAAAGTTCCCTACTTATTCCATTACGCAGTAGCCAAGTATGAACGGCTCATTCAGTTTGCTATTTGGCCTCATTCCATATATATCCAGGTGCGGTGAGACCTTGAAAAGCAGTGGCTACCTCTGGCCTACAAAGTCACTGATGAATAATTGGATGCTCTCGTTCAGGAGTGGTCGGCTGAATGGCGCAACCCCATGAGCCAGGATGAACTCTATAAGGAGCCACTAGGTGATGCCCTTGAGGAGCCTATCAAGAAGGAGCTAAGTTTTCACGACTCTTAAAATGAATTGTTGACAGACCCTGATGCCGAAGCACATCACATGTGGGGGGAAAATTGAACCAAATGGCACCTAGAATACGACGCGGGTAGTGGTACCCGACCAGGGATGGAGGACCAACTGAAGCGGCTCATCAAAGCGGTCACTGACTCCTCTAAGGTTCTGACACAAGAGATACGAGAGTACAACCAAGAAGGGTTTGTTGTGGTAAGAGATAAGTTGAATTCTATTTATGATGTTGTTTCTAGAAAGACACCTGAGAAAGATGTGATGCATAAATTCCTGTAAATCAACACCAAGCCACGGGTTAGGAACATTTAAGTTACCCCAACTGCGATCGACACGAGGAGTGAAGAAGTGAACCTGTTACTGTGGTTTCTCCAGAGCATTGACTTGGATCTTAACAAGTTACCTGCTTAGGCGCTTGTGGGGTTGCAGCATGTTGTCACCCAGGAATTGGTGGATAGGCAGAAGGAGCTTAGTGATGGGTATGTCTAGTCACAGAGCGCATCTGAGAAGCTACAGAAAGAAGCTGAGGAGATGCATTAGGTCAGGGTGTAGTTGGCAGAAGAGAAGGTACGAGAGATTGAGGCATTGAAGGTAGCATGGGCCAAGATGTAGCGTAAGGTTTCCTAGGAAATCAACGAGCTTAAGAAGGTACAAGACTGCCTTATCATTGAGAAGGCGTAGCTGTGCGCAAATTGGGGCATGGTCAAGAAAGATGTTGATGAGGCCTGTTAACATATGTTTGAGAGCATGATCGAGCTTACTATAGTCGCTAAGGCCAAGCAACTTGGGGAAATTATTGTCCAGCTCCAGGACACCAATCTTCTTCTCAATGCTCTGGTCCATCCAGCAATGCCGCTAGAGTAGGTTGCCGAACGGAAGGATACTATTGAGGAGATAGCGGCCCAGTTTGAAACAATGGAGAAAGAAGCAAATAAAATCACAGAGGCAATGACACAGTTTTGGCAAAGCATTGTCCAAGACAAACAACTCGACCAGTTGACCATGCATGCACAAGAAACTGAAGGAAAGTTGATGACACTGAAGAAGTTGTTGCGAGCACTGTCACTCATGGTGCAGATCATGCAGTCTGAGGAGTTAAAGGACCTACAACAGAGAGCTTCCCATGCCCAAGAACGCCAACAAAAGCGTCGTGCCCATTTGGATGATTTTCAAGAAGTTGGCGGGTAGCTGGCTATCAAAGCAGTTGCAATGTTGCAGGTGATGCAAGGAAGTCGATAGATGGTCGATGGCAAGGCTGGGGAGGCGCACCCTATGTTGCAGGATTTTCTCAAGTGTCAAAGCACTACCAAAATATTCTAGCTCCAAGTTCTATATATCTTGTAGCAGTTTGAATATTTCAAGGACAAGACATCGACATATACCCTGTCAACCCAACGTGGCTCGAGGATGAGCCACGAGACTGTGTTGGGGGCTTGTTGGTAGGGGTTTTGGGTAAGTGAGTTGCATAGTGTCATGGAAGCTACGCAAGCTCATGTGACACCGTGCAAGGCCATATCAGTGTGATGGGAAAAAGAATAACCGCTTTTGAATATTTAATGTATTAATCGACCATGTTTTGTGGACATAGGTCATTAGTGGTTAGAATTTAGTTAGAAGTGGACCTTTGATGTAAAGGCGCAATCCTATATTTAGGTATAGCATTGCAATTGTAAGAGAATCATTATCAGGTGATACAAGTCCAAGTCAATATCTGAGAGTGATCCATCTGTTGAGATCTGTATATGGTCTGGATGAGTCTTAATTTTTGAACAATCTGTGATCTATCTGTGTCATATACCAAATTTTGGGATGTAATCAGTCTCCTGCTGTGGAGAAGAATTATTATTTTGGATATGTTGCAAAGAATTAATATGACATGACGGTTGTTTCCTAAATGTTGTCTTCTGTTTTCTTATTTTCTCTCCTGGGATGTCAATGAGAAGTGTATTGAATCTGTTTATGATTTATTGATGTTGCTACAATGAACTGATGATGCAATCTATCCCAATTCTGCCGTAATTCTGATGAATGATGATGAAGCTTATTAAAGTTGTTTTATGAATGATACCGATGTGATAACACTGCTGCGATAAATGAATGATGTGATCTGTTAGATACATAGTTGTGAATATGAATTGTGATAACTTTCTTAGTTCTTTCAAGTGACTTGGAGTAATCTGATAGCTATGTTATCGAAGCTACAGAGGCCATATATTCCATTCTTACTGCCGAAAACTTGGTTCCAACAGCTCTCCCTTGAACATCTCGGGTGAGACTTCATCCGCTTTGCGGATGTTACTAGGTAGGGTAAAACTTTTCTAGGCTGGTGCTCAGGGAGATCACGGTGGTTGGGTGTCGACAGAGTGAGAACCTATTGAGTCCTGGAGATTCGTAGGCAACAACAGTAAGGGATTCTACCCAGTCAACATTCCCAACTAGCCCATGACTATTTGGTGTAGGGAATCCATCTGGTTTGCGGTCCGGCTACCGTAGGTCAAGTAACAAAAATAAAGGTTTTACCGGTTGCGGCCCGGTCCACCATGTATATTTTTGTATTTTTTACTTAAGTATGATATGCAAGTGCCTATCTAAGATGCAGATTGATTAAAGATGCAAGGAGTGGTCACAATGTGATGCGCAGGTTCTTACCTCTCACCTTAGACTCTCTCGCATCTAAATCACACACGACTAGAAAATACATGCTAACTAAGCTGTCTCTAGAGAGAAAAATATTAATTCACGAGTATTGTAATATTGTTCACATGTTACGGTAAATCACAGATAGCTGTTCTTAGAACCAAACACATAAACATGAATAAATATATACATGACAAGATAGCTCATCAACAGTTAAAACCTCCATTACTCATAGTGGAAATTATCACAGAATATACCAGAGAACGTTCAGACAAGAACATAGGTTCAGAAAGTTAGAACGTTCTCACAGTTAATGAAACACAGTTGAAAACGAAATAGTTCCCCTTCAACATTGTTCATTTTGTCTCCTTTGAACATCCCACACAGCACCTTCTCCAATAGGAAAAATTTGCAATTTCTTATTGTAAAATGAAGTAGTTCCTCTTACAAACAATAGCTCACAAGTTTTTCTAGGGAAAAATCCCTCCTTTCCTCTAACTTTCCTATCTTTATACAAAGACCCCAAAACCTTTGGGTTTCCCCACCCCTTGACCTTTCGGCTTCCTGACCGTTTTAATCTCATGTTTTTGTCAGTTTACGAGTGCTCATGATTTAGGAAACGCGTTACATTTTAGATTTTAATCTTATGAGTACTTCATATAGCAGGACAAGTTCAGTAACTACTGAACCTTTTCCAGAACCGGGCATCTGTTGCTATTGATTCCGCTTTGTCTTTTATTGATCTCAGAATGTATCTGCCTATCGCTTTTCAGCCAACTTTCCTTAGAGTTATCCTTTAGCTATGTATTCTTGCAGCAACAATCTGAAGAACCTTCTGAGTCCGTCTGCAGTCAAAACAAAAAAATCATCATTAATTTAGACTGCCTCTTTTCAATACTTAAACCATACTAACAATAAAATTTATCATCAAGATGAGGCCGTATACTGCGCTCTTGTTGCGACAGCCTCAATAGGAATCAAAAACCACTGCCACCCACACAGGTGTCAGAAACTCACAAGACGGTGGGAAAATCTTATCGACGGCTTGAACCCATAAAACATCAGCTGAACAGTCTTACTTACAGCCACAACGGTGGGTATCAGACGAACAACGAGTTCCGTAGGACCGTTAAGCCTATTAGAGTCTGAAGAACTATATGCCAAAGCATCGGGTGGTAAAGTTCCTCGTCGGTGAATGGAATGACAGAAACGTCAGGTGGTTAGGGAATTACGCAGCCACAATGGCGAGAAATAAAAAGACTACGGGTTCCGTGGCAACTAAACATATCGGCAAAAATCGTAACACAGCATCAGCAAGTAGAGCAGTTCTATGGCAGACATTTATTTCATTCGGGAGCCACAATGGTGGAAAACAAACAGACTACAGCCTTCGATCAAAACCATAAACTTTTCGATACGGCACAGAAACATCATGAAAGTGTTTGAAAAACCTAAGGTTGCACAGCGGCCCAAAAAGCTTGTCTCACTTCCAAAACAACACCTTCACAAAGATTAAAAAACCCTGACTCAAACTTCAACCATCCTCTGAAAATGTGAAAACAATTCATAGCAACACAACATCGGAGAAGTCAAAACTATTCGACAGAGCACTCATCATTCAGCTTTCGCAACGGAGGCTCCATAAGGAAATAAGGCTCCGATGCGTAGTTTAAATGGCCTCCAAAAAACCAAACTAGAATGTTACTTTCGGCTGGGCAGCGATGAAGGTTTGTTTTGTTAGAATAATCAACCCATAGTATTTACCCACTTAGACATTATTCCATTTATTTTGTCTTATTTGCCTAGTCCATGAGTCCCACCATGTGCAAGTTGTCAATTGCCTATCCATAGAGGTCAAACTTGCCATTATTGACTCATGGAGCGCTTTGGAAAGTCCTGGGAATAAAATCTACTTTATTCCTGGCCTCCTAGGCGCCCTTCTGCTTTTTCTGCTTTGTTGACTGCTTTTCCAGTTTTTAAAGCACATAAGGAAAGCTAGACTAGGTGAGGTGAACCTGTTTTATTCCCCTTTCATCCTCCACTCTTTCCTCCATGAAAAAGCATGTATGAGCTTCCATTTGACCACTCTTTAGCTTGCCCATGAGC
>LPNX010998014.1:136700-165924 GCA_001517045.1 Pseudotsuga menziesii | reverse complement strand
TTACAGCTCCATATTCAGTCTCCATTGTTGATAATTTGCATGATCAATTGTTAATTGCTGTGAGTGAAATTAATCTACTGCAGGCCTGAATTTATACATGTTTCACCTCCGAAATAGTGGCGACAATGAGAGATAGGATTTTGAGAAGAATAGAAAGAAAGAAATTGCAGATCGAAGGGAAAAAACCAAACTCTAAATTCCACAACCCAAAGCAGTTTCAGACATAAGCAATTTTCCGAAAAGCATGAAGCGAGTTAACTTCAAAACAGTCTAGACTTGTAGCAGAGGGAAAACAAAAACAAAATTCATGAACCCAAATGATTCTAGGCAAGATAAGAATTAGAAGGAGGGTCCAAAATTTTGAAAATTTGGGAAAACATTTGCAGCTACAACAAAACCCTTATCGGCGAGGATTTTTTGGTGGGTTTTTTCCAACATCTTGCACTGGATCAACCTAAGCAAGTCCCTCATTTTTCATTCAGTAGGAGTCAACAGTATTTTCTTTCAAGAGCTGGTATGCTCTAAAATATATTTCTTCATGTCCTACTAACTTACAAAATTTAAAAAGAGATTTTCCAGGGTACTTACAACCTTTTGCAAATATAAACACTCCTCGTCGTGATTCCCTCTAGAATGGCATATGCGACACCATGGTAACCCCTGACCATTTAATGGGTTTGGTGCACCTGACGCAATATAGTTCATGAATATTAGGCAATTATCCTTGGTGTGCCCGTCCATTCTACATTTGTGCACCATAAATCTTCTTGTGCTTCCTTACCCTTCTTGATGTCCTGAAGCTGTATTGTTAGATTAGCTAATTGTGACTAAATCTGTACCATTCATGCAACACTGTCATTAATGGGAGAGGCCTCTAGCTTCATTTCTAACTCCAATGCTTCTATTTGCAATTCAATATTTTGTTGCATTATTGGCCCTCGGATGTGTGGTAATAGTGCAACAATAAACCACTCTTTATGTTGTACATTTGACATTTGGAAACTTACCTTAGCCATCAAAGTTTTAAACTGTTGGTCAAAGTCTGATATTGATTTTGCTAGTGCTTGCTTTATATCCTTGATCTCAGTGATGGACTATGACTCAGACTTCAGTTTTCTAAACTCAGAGATCATTGCAGCTTGGATCTCATCTAGAGTATTCTGTGGTGTTTCAGCCTGTGTGGTACAAAAATTTATAAACCAATCTAGCGCACGACCCCTCAGAGTCATGATCGTTTATTTCTTCTTGATGTATACATTATGAACTAACCAAACCATCCAAACAGATTCACAGAGGAACCAATGTTGCTCTGGATCTTCTGTTCCATTTTCATTGAATGTGGGTAACCGAATGTCCACCCCAGCCATTGAGTTGGTGTCAGGGTTCTCTGGTAAAGCGTTCAAATGAGGTATACCTTCCGGTGTATTGGTCGCAATATCAGTGTTATCAGTATTAGTAGTCCTCTCTAGGGATGAGACTCTACATATTACCTCTGGGGATATTACTGGTGTGATGTAATTATGTCTTAACCTTGGTGTCTTGACAGAGTCTTCAGAGTCCTTTGAAATTGGTCTATAGTCCTCCTCTTTGTCGCAAGACCCTTCGTCTTCACGTGACCGAAGTTTGCGTTCACTCTCCTCGAACAGACTAAATTTTTGTCTCCCTCTTTCAGTTTTTCTTCTTTTTCCTGATATAAATCTCCTTCCACTCCTTAGGAATCCTGCCTCTCGTTCAGGTTCTATACTCCCAGATAACATATCAGCTCACCCTCTCCCATTTTCTTAAGAGGTCACCTGCGACATAGCTTCTTTCATGGGCACACAACTAAACTACTCAACTGTAATATACCCTTCTCATAGGTGAGCATCTTGATCCATGCACTGATAGATAGCAGATACCTTCATCGTGGTCCTTGGAAAAAAATTCTTTTCACCTCACTATATGAAGTTATAGTGTCTACCGTGAACTCAGTAATGTATACTTGCAAGATACTGTCAACCCAAACATCAACAGCTCTAGAGATATCATTACTTACACTGGTTACCTCATGAACCAACTGATCACTACATTCAATGGCTTCTCTTCTTTGGAAATTTGTCTGTCTAGTTGCTAATCTTGTCAACCACTCGTACAGTATAACAAGAAATTTTGCGAAGAATACCTCGTGAATATCAGAATATATATACTCATTTACCGAGTTGTCTGTGCTCAACCATGTTCTTGCACTTTCCTCTTGCACAAACACTAGCATTTTAGAGTCCAACCAATCTTCTATCTCTTTTTTTAGCAGATGCCACAACATTTACCTCGACTCAAATGATTAAGGGTCCCAGCAACGGAACCATTTGTTGGATTCTTTCACCTTCCTGTCTCAACCTGTGGTTCAACGTCACCAAAATACCAACAATAAACCATAAGACATCGTCTCGACAGAGTAAATCTGTCAGAAACACCTGCGAGGAAGGCACAGTCTCACCCGAGATATCTAATGGGTATCTTCCAGAACCATGTTTCCACAGTAGGAGAGGGATTATAGTCCCTTGGCGCTCGACCAAGGTGCTCAATGAGGGAAACTTAGACGACTAGACGGTTCTTGTGCGGCTGAACACAACTGTATGGCGGTGTGTCTGACACAACCTAGTATTTAACCTTAACAACTGGCCCAAATTGTGCAATGCAGCTGATCCTTTCAACTAACAGGTCACTTGCGACTTATACTTCAAATTAAGGAATTAGCTACAGCTTGCTTGCGCATTCCAACAATTCTTTAGTAGCTATTCATTTACTAGTTAACAATATGATACCAGGCATTCAACAATATCTCATTATCATATAGTAAGCAAATAAAAACCATTCACATCAACATGCACATCATCAATCAACTATTTAAACACACATAATAATGTGGAAATCGATCTGGGAAAAACCACCAAGGTGCTCTTCATCTGGCATGAGAAATGGGTATAACACCTTACAGTTTGCAACTTGTAGACTGATCTTATGATATGTATTTATGACTCAAACTTATTTCTCTCATGCTCTCTGGTTTATTCTTCTATCTACTCCTACTGAACCACACACAGTATGGATCGACTCTTCTATCTACCTTCTGCGCACTCTACTGTAGATTCCTTCTACTTCTAGCGATCTGCGCACATAGCTGCAAGATCCGTGGCTCAACAAATTTCTACTTCTACTAGACTCTTCTCTGAGTCTTCTCTTCTTCTACTCTACCTCAAAAATACATAAAAATGGCATCCTTGGCTCTGGACAACCAACGACCAACTAATACTCAATAACTAATGACAAAATTGACAACAACCAACAACCAACCCTTATACAGAATAGGTTCTTCTTATTTATATCTTCTATCAAACCACACAGGGTCAACTACATATTGCTTATCAGTTACAAGTCGTGATCAGCTGTCAAAATAGGCTGTCATGGACTAACACAAGGCACTATCGACCTTACTTACAAATATTCTCCCATATGTGCATGTCCGCAGGCTTATGCCATCTTTAACGAGAACGATATTTACCTGTTGCTTTCCAGACATTATCACCTGTACGCTTGCCTTTCCTTCGTCATGCACGTCTTTATTCTGCTTGCACTGGTCCCTTTCCTTCCTTTGTGACATTCCTTCCTTCTTGTCGTGTGCGTGATGTACCTTTTCTTGCGTGCGAACTTGTTTCCTATGCTCCTTTCCTAGCACAACATATGTACTGCATTTTCATCTCTATAGGTCTCTGAATATGACTCATTGGATATCATATTCCTGACTCTTAATGTGTGCTGGTAACCACAAAAGATATAACTCACTCTTGACTTACATAAGATATGACCCACTTAAATCACTTACAAGAGATATGACTCACTCTTGTCCACTCAAGAGATATCACTCACTCTTGACTTAAAGAAGATATGACACACTTAGAACAGATATGGCTCACTCTTTTCCACTCAATATATATGACTAACTCTTGACTTATATAATATATGACTCACTTCTGTCTCTTACAAGAGATATGATTCACTCTTGTCCATTAAAGAGATATGACTCACTCTTGACTTACAGAAGATATGACTCACTTCTATCACTTACAAGAGATATGACTCACTCTTGATGGCTATATAGATAACAAATGTGTCTAGGCCATTCACTACTAGCATATGACATAGGATCCATGAGTGTTGGGAAAAACCCACCAACAAAGCCTTGTTGACAGGGGTCTTCAGTTTCTCGACACCCAACCAGCGCAATCTCCCTAAGCATCGACATAGACTGGTTTTACCCTGCCCAGCAACATCTGCAAAGCGGATGAAGTCTTAGCCGAGATGTTCAAGGGAGAACTGTTGGAACCAAGTTTCTGGCAGTAAGAAGGGAAGATATGGCATCCGAGCAGTATAAATATTAGATTACAAAACTAAGACAATAATCATAATCTATCTTCATTGCTACAGATCTAACAAATCACATCATTCATTTGTCGCAGTAGTTCAACACAGCAGTATAAAGCAACTTAAACCATCCATTATTAGAAATGCAACTGAATTAGAAGAGATCACAGCGACATCAGTAAATCATAACAGAAATGCGATAGAATTGGGATAGATCACAGATTCAACACACTTTTCATTGATATCACAACAGAGGAACCAAGAAAACATAAGACAATATTTATGCAACAACTATCATATCATATTAATTCTGCACAATAGATCCAAAACACACAATTCTTCTCCATAGCAGGAGACCAAATACATCACAAAAATATAGATAGATCGCATATACAACAGAAGATTCTCCAAAACATAGGTAGATCGCAGCAGACCTCATGTGATTATCTCTAACCTCTGATAGCTCATGACCTCATTCATAATCGTGATAATGTTGTTCTCTTACAATTGCAAAACTAGCTCTATATATAGGCTTGCACCTTTACATTGAAGGTCCACTTCTAACTACCTTCTAACCACTAATGACCTATGGTGACAAAACTTGGTCAAATAATATATTAAATATTCAAAAACAGTTATCTTTCTGCCCATCGCGTTGATCTGGCCTTGCGTGGTGTCGCGTGAGCTTGTGCAGCTGCCGCAATGCTGCACAACTCACTTACCAAAACCCCTTCCAACCGGCCCCCAACACAGTCTTATGGCTCATCCTCGAGCCATGTGAGGTTGACAGGGTATATGCCAATGTCCTGTCCTTGAAATCTTTGAACTACTACACAATCTCGCGACCTGGAGCTAGACTTTGTCAACAATTCTTTGACAATTACTCAAATCCTGCTACACAGGGTGGGTTGTCTCGACCTTGCCATCGACCATCTGTCGATTTTCTTGCACCACCTGTAGTGCTGCGACTGCTTTGAAATCCATATTCCCACCAACTTCTTGGAACTCATCCAACTGGGTACGACACTTTTTTTAGCATTCTTGGGTGTGGGCAGCTCCCTGATGTAGGTCCTTTAATTCCTCAGACCGCGTGATTTGTACCATGAGTGGTAGTGCTCGCAGCACTGTCTTCAGTGTCACTAGTTGACCTTCAGCTTCTTGTGCCTACATGGTCAGCTAGTCGAGCTGCTCATCTTGGACAATGCTTTGCCAAAACTGCGTCATTGCTTCCATGATTGTCTTGGCCTCTTGCTCCATGATTTCAAATTGGGCCGCTATCTCTTCAATGGAAGTATTCCATTCAACAACCTGCTCTAGTAGCGTCTTTGGATGGACCAGGGCATTGAGCAATAGGTTGGTGTCCTGGAGCTTGAAAATAGTTTCCCCAAGTCTCTTGGCCTTAGCGACTGCAGTAAGCTCAGTCATGCTTTCAAAATATACTGACAAGCCTCATCAACTGCTTGCTCGACCTCACGAACACTTACATACAACTGCGCCTTCTTAATGATGAAGCAGTATTGCGCCTTCTTCAGCTCAGTAATTTCCTCGGTATCCTTACACTATAGCTCAACCTGTGTCACCTTCAACACATCTGTTTATCATACCTTCTCTTCTAATAGCTACACCTTGACTTGATGCAGCTCCTCAGCTTCTTTCTGCAGCTTCTCAGCTACGCTCTGTGACTGCACGTATCCATCAGTGAGCTCCTTCTGTCTCTCTGCCAATTCCTCGGAGACAACATACTATAGATCCACCAGCACTTGATCTGGTAACTTGTTCAAATCCAAATAAACTCTCTATATCGGTTGCAGTAACTGGTGTACTTCTTCACTCCCTGCGTCGATCGTAGTCAGGGGAACTTGAACGTTCCTAGCTTGGGGCTTGGTGCTGATCAACAGGAATTCCTGCATCACATGTCTCATGGATGTCTGCCTAGAAAAAATATCAAAAATGGAATTCAACCTATCTCTTACCACACCAAACTCTTCGTGGTTGGATTCACGGATCGCCTGTGTCGCAGCCTCAAAGGAGTAAGTGACTGCTTTGATGAGCCGCTGCAGTTGATCCTCCATCCCTGACCGGATACCATTTCCTACATCATATTCCTATCACCATTTAGTGCGAGTCTCCTCTTGCATGCACTGTGCTTCAGCCTCGAGGTCCGTCGATGACTCATTGTCAGAGTTGAGAACACTCAACTCCTTCTGGGCAGGCTCTTCTAGGGCATCAGGTGGCGGCTCCTTAGAAAGTTCCTCCTGAATCATAGGGTTGCACCATTTAGCTGACCACTCTTGAAAAATAGCATCCAATTACTCATCCGTGACTTTGTAAGCCAGAGGTAGCCACTGCTTGTTAGGGTCCCACCGTGTTTGAATGTAAATGGAATGTGGCCCAATAGCAAACTGAATGAGCTATTGATACTTGGTCGCTGCATAATTAGATAATAGGGGAACTACGACAGCTGTGGCTTGCTACGATAGCTGTGGCTTGTAGCGCTTCCCTATAGACCCAAAAGTGAATTGCACATTCCACTTGTCGACTGGGCTCCTCAACCCACCACAAATTCTAATATCGTGCACCGCGACACACCTTCACCGCATCAACTGCCATTGGTTGGTAATCTTCGGGTTCCATATAGGCGAAAAGTGCAATGAGAATTAATAGCCAACTATATGAAAATGGCCGCCCATCCTAAGCAGCGAGAGCATCTTCAAGAAACTGGTTAAGCAAGAACAAGGAAGAGTTCATTTATACGCCTTCTGCACATTTCTGGGCGCATGCAACCACACCTGAGTTGCACTGGACTGGTCGATTCGCTTGAACAACCTTGCTCGCCAGAATTTGTGCCCCAATATGCACCACTTGTAAATTGATGTTGTTAATACGATAGGTGCAGCCATCCTGCTGTAAGACAATGTGATCCTTCAGCTGCTTGGCAAGCTTCTTGTCAGTATCCCTCCCGTGGATATACTGCATTAGATCTTCCCCGGCCTTTGGCAAGCCTGTAATGCTTGCAATTAAGTCTACTGTGACAGGAATAGACACATTCAACCAGAGCATCCCACCATGAAAATAGGCCAAGAGTTGTTTAACACACGCATGGCCTTCATTCAGTCGCCCAAAATGAGGCATATTGATGAGCCCAAACAATCCAGAGTTGTCCAACCCGCTCGCCCATGGATGAGGAATCCACTGAATTGGGGCACCAGGCACCATCAGAACTAACTAATAGGGCTAATCCTAGACATATTTAAGTAATATAAAATCATGTTCCTTAAACTTCAATTTGATCAGGGTAGGGATGATATCAATCGAGCAAGTCATCCCTTTTGGCAGCGATGACAATTTTGGTGGATACTTCTGATTCTTCGTAGGATGCCTCGGCTTTGCTCCTGGACACATAGGAAAGAAATATCCCAAGATATCATGAACAAAGATGCCCTTAGGTGCCACAAACTCTATAGCTCCCGAGCTTGATGGCCCAGTTTGTGTAGTCCCTTCTCCTTGCACTCTAGTTTAAGTGCGGGTATGCCTTTTCTACGGTGGCGTGGAACTAGGCTTCTGAGCCTACTGCTTTCTCTTGGGGATGGATGATGAGCCTATCGGCATGCTCATGACTTCTTCTTCAAAAACCATGGGATGAATAGGGGACTCTTATTCACTGGAAATCTCAATTGTGTCGAGGTCGCTCAGCATGCCTCATGCCCCAATCCTTACAATGCACCCGACGACTCTACCCTTCTACTCTGCAACTCACCAAAAGCTCACAACACAGCTTCACAACTCACACTCTGCTCAACACTCTACTCGCTCAATTGAACAATGACTTCCTCTTGCATCCCGCGTGCTTTTTAAAGGCACTTCCCAATTCAAACTCATCATTGATAAATCTACAATCTCCATCATGACTAAATCCAACAGTAATGACGCCAAATCCGTCGACAATCCTACTCTTCTAACGGTCGGATCGACCATTAATGCACGTCACTTCAACAAGTGCCACCAACTAACTGTTTTAACTACCTGCATTTATTACTGATTTGACCAACCCATAGCCTTGCAGTTGTCACAGGTGATCTCCTTTCCATCGCTACTAAATCCTATCCTTACGCAACCTCATCCCCTAGGCTCGCCTTACTGCGTTTGTTTTTGAAGCGCTTCAAGTAGTGCACAGTTAAGGCCCCATCCTATAAGGCTTTAAGCGACTCCCATTGACGAGCGTCACCAAGACTGCACCATCTAATTTTTGTGACTGAACTGTACCACCAGAATTAATGGAATGAACAAGATACTGTCCTAACCAGTGCATCCATAACTTACCTCGATGCTTCATGAACTTGCTGTCATATAACAACACCAAATCTCCTTCCGCAAACTAGTTTTTCTTAATGTGGCGATCATGCCATGCCTTCTGTCGATCCTTTGCAACCCTCTAGTGGAAGCCTGCAATAAAATGGTCTTCTTCAAGCTGGACCAACTACGCAATGCGCTCTTCTAATGCGTTTGCATCATCCATGCCAGACCCCATAGCAATGCGTAAACTAGGAACAATGTATTCCATGGGCATGACCTCCTCTTTCCCATATACTAGCTTGAATGGTGTCTGTCCTGTCAGCCACTTACAAGTGGTGTGATAGGCCCATAGCACTGCTGGAATTTTCAAGTCCCAGTCATTGCGATTAGCATTACATACCTTTGTCGGTGTTGTTTCCAAAATTTTTTTGAACGCTTCGACTGTACCATTCGCTTGCGGATGGTATGGTGTGCTTTTATTATGTTCCACCCGTAACTCCTTAGTTAGCACTCTCATAGTATGGTTGATAAAGTGACTACCCTGGTCACTCATCAATATTCGGGGACACCCAAATCGTGTCACAATGTTTTCTATGATGAACCTTGTTGCCCTCGTAGCGGTATAATCCACAACTAGTGCAACTTCTTCCCACCTGGTCAAATAGTCGGTTGCAGTAATGATGTATCATGCCCTAGTCCTCTTCCTCGGTGGATTAATAGGACCCACAAAATCCACGACCCATTTATCAAAAGGTTGTAGAGTCACCTGCGGCACCAGCGGCATTTCATCCCGTCGCAATGGTTTACCAACACGCTGGCATATGTCACAGCTCCTCGCATATTCTGCGTCATCAATATGAAACATAGGCCACCATATCCTAGCACGCAACACCTTTCGCACAGTAGCCCTTCCTCCATAGTGACTTCCCGCGATTCTTGCATGTGCCTCTTCTATAATGGGTCCCTACTCATGCGGTAAGATACATTGTTGCAAGATTTCATTTGGTCCAAGCTTATATAACTGCCTAGTAATCAGCTGGAAATCTGAAGCCTTTACTACCATCTGCTTCTTTTGACTAGTCGACATGTCCTCTAGGGTGACACCGGTGGCCAAAAACTGAATGATCGAGGCATAATGATCATCTACAATGTCGACATGGAACAATTGCGCATCTAGAAATCTGTCATCAATATTGGTTGGTTCTTCGCCGGTCTCAATGCAAGACAGGTGATCAGGTCCAGCTTTCAACCATCCTAGTTTCACAACTATTTTGAAGTCAAATTCCTAGAACAGAAGAAGCCACCGACAGATTCCCCCCCCCCCCAACACAAGATTATTGACCAAGTATTGCAAAGAAGAATGATCAGTGAACATCTTGAAATGTCTGCCCAACAAATAGTGCCTAAACTTTTGCAAGGCATAAACCATCGCCAAGCCTTATCTTTTAGTCATTGTGTAAATTCATTCAACAAATGACAACTTTCTACTGGCATATGTAGTTGGGTGATCCAGGTCGCCCTCACCTGGTTGGGCAAGAACAACCCCTAGCGCAACAGACGAGGCATCGACGTGCACATGGAACTCCTTATTCCAATCAGGAAAAACCAATATGGGCGTGGAGGCCATCTTGGCCTTCAATGTGTCGAAACTTCCTTGACATTCTTGAGTCCACTCATATGCATCATCCTTTTTTAGTAGCTTCTCCATCGGGGCAGTAATCGTATCGTATCCTTTGATAAACTTGCAATAATAGCCTGTATGCCCCAGCGTTTCCTGAAGCATATTCACATTTGTCAGTGATAGCAAACTAAGAATTAGTGCGATCTTCGCTGGATCAACCAACAAACCGTCCTTGCAGACTATGTGTCTGAGTAGCATTCCAAACGACGCACAGAAAATACACTTCTTAGAATTTAATGCAATATGATGTTGTCGACACCTTTCGAGCATCAATCGCAAGTTATCAAGATGGTCCCTAATTAGCCCATAGACAGTCCAATCATCCATATATACTTACATGAATGTTTGAATAAAGTCTTTAAACACAGCGACGACTACTTGAGAAAATACTGCTGGTGCATTCTTCTGCCCAAAAGGCATGACTATATATTGAAAAAAACCCCATTCAGTGACAAACGTGGTCTTATGGTGATCCTATTTTACAATCTAGATCTGGTGGTATCCTAAAAATCCATCCATGAAGGAATACATCTCTTGACCGCCTACTCCGTCAAGGGCCTCATCTGTAAAAGGAGTCGGGAACAAATCATGCACGCATGCATCATTCAACTTTATTAGGTCAACACAAATGCAAATTTCACCGGTCTTTTTATCCTAGACCACCATAGGGCTTATCCACTCTGATTCTTCTACAGGATCAATGATCCCAGCATCCAGCATCCATTGTATCTCAGCCTTCACATGGTCCTTGTATCATGGGTTCAGTCAATATGGCCTCTGTCACACAGGTTTTGCATCTGGTTTCAACAGGATTTTCATCTCCCCTAGGTCCCTTAATATCCCCTTCATTTTTGAAAACCGCATTGAAAAAAGGTCCTGGAATTCATGCAACAGGTTCATGATTTTGGCCATTGTCTCCTCATCCCAATAGTCCCCGACATTGGAAAATTTTGGCTTCTCTTCTGACCCAATGTTGACTTTCCTGATCTTCAATGGATGACTCATCAAATCTGTCGGTATGTTTGGCGCTGCAACGTCCCGACTTCCTTCTAACTCTAGAATATTAACATTCTACAACTCATCATCATCCTCAGGTTCCCCAGACAGGTTGTAGCATGTCATCATGGATTGTATTGAGTAGTGTGCATGTGGATCAACTGGGTATGTGACAGGGATGACTTTCAACACCACGTTGCGGATGATTTGCAATTCATTATGAACTTTTGGGTTGGCATCCTATAAACTAAACATATGCATAAAGAAAATGGAAAAATCCTCCCAAGTGGTTATATTTCTACGCAATTATGTTGCTACATACCAAGATCTTGGCATCTCGTCCAGAGTGTGAACAAAAGCATGGACCCACACATCTTTGGGTCGTGATGCCCATATGGCCTGGCATTCTATCAAATTATTGGTGGGGTCATTCCGCCCATCATATTTCCCAGCATGTTAGAACTCCAAATCACCGAAATGTGCCATCATCAATCTCCGACATTGTTCCTAGTCATGGATCATCTGCTTGTACGTCGCCCACCATCAGGCCAGGGTATCCTTCAGTTCTACATCTAGGGCCAATACCCTTTGTTTCTCAAACACTTTCTCTTCAAATTCTTGAAGGAATTCTGATAATGCTGGCAGCCCTTCATAAATTGGAAACTCAACAATCTCAGTTGCGACTCGACGGAGAGACTATGTAATCAACCCGCATTTCCTAAATGACACTTCATGCAACCTATTCTGCCAATTTTCTAGAGCATCATCATAATTAGAGGATGTAGAACTAGTGCTGCACCATCCAAGTTTTCCATCGACAGTAGGATGTATATAGTCTTCAAAGATATTATAAGCATGATCCCAACTTTTATCGACTTCATCCTTCACTGGTTCAATATACCGGCGTCCTTCCTGAGGGTCCATGGGAGCGATGACCTTGACATCCTAGTTCTCAAACTTCATAACCCATTTCTTGAAATTGATGACCGGCATGCTATCATTAGCCCACCCAATCCCTAGCAGTGCGGGATAAGAACCTCCATCTTTTACCACTTATATCACATCAAAATCAGCATGCATTTTCATACCTTCAATATTGACAACTAGGTTTGAGATGTGACCAATGGGCTGAACTTTTGCCTGATTTTCTAGTCGCAACTACACTGGCGACCATCCAAAGGTCAGCTTCCCTATCATCTTCCAAGTTTGCTTGGTCAAAATATTTACATCTGATCTGAGATCCAGAATAACAGAGTCGACCTCGTAATATCTGATCTGAATGTTCATCCTCATCTCCTTACCTGTCTTCCTCTTTTGCAGGGACTTCACCATGGAATCCTTCAAGGCCTTATCCCGGTGGTGCAACAACGTCTCAAGCCTGATAAGGGATTCAGGGTCCCTTTCCAGTGAAAAAAAACTCTCAAAAAATAGCTGTAAGGTACCATGCTTCCGCGATGGTCCTGCCTCTATAGATGGATCAAAAGAAGATGGCATGTCAATAATCGGTAACTTACCCAGATTTCTCCCGATTGCATGCTTTACCCCAAAGAAGGTGAATTTCTTCGTCATAATATCAAATGCAATATTTTTCTTCCCAGTGAACTGAACTTGTTGATGCGGACCATCATCTCCAGTTTTCGCACCAACACGAGTGACAATCCCAACGTCAACATCCTTCATTTGGAGTTTGGCATGAATTGTTGCAACTGCCGATACTTGATTCAGGTTCACTTGATTTAATGGGGGGTTCTGATTCAATGGCTGATTCTAATTCTATGGCGGGTTCTGCGGTGGGATTTGAGTTTGTTGTGGGATCTGAGTCTGCTATGGGATCTGAGTCTGCTATGGGATCTTATTCCACATCGTCGGCTAGTTTTGTACTTGGAACATTGGTTGAATCTGAGTGTGTGCATTCTACAACTGAGGAATGGTTCCAGCCTTCCATTTTGCAATCAGCTGAGGGAAATGTTCAACATTATTCTCACTGGATGCACAATATGTACACTACACATCAGGGCACTCCCTCTAGTAGTTCCTGAATACTCCATAGGTATAACATTGGATTGTTTCTTGACCTCATCCTCCTCCTCGACTGAAGCCTCCTCCTCGTCCTCTGAATCCTCCGTGGAATACTCCTCGGACTCCTCCTTGCCAAAATTGAGGCTGGGATATCTGCTGCTGCAGTGGGTTTGGTTGTTGCTTGACATAGTGTGTAGCTTGAACATATTGTGGCCAAGACTGAATGAGGGGCGCCTGATTATACTATGGTCGTGGTGTATACTACAGTTGTGATACAAGCTGTGGCTGAGGTGCAAACTGTTGTTGTGCTATAAACTGCTTAGGTGGTTGCAATGGGATAAACTACATTTGGGGTAGTGGTGTATATTGTACCTACACTGCTAGTTGTGCCATTTGTGGCTGTGCTCGCATTTCCTGAGGGTTCTCACCTTTCACAACGTATGAATCATATGTCCGTTCCTGGAGTAAGTCATCATCTCAACATTTTTCATCATCATGTCCTACTGACCGACAAAAGGTACAGTACATATTTTTTGCCTTGGTAACCATATTTTGCATGTATTCACAGTTCTCATGTCGATTCCCATAGACCTGACATATGCAGCACCATGGTATACCAGCGCAGCTCAATGGGCTCGAGGCTCCTGAAAGCAAAAAATAATGGAACGTCGGACATGTATCCTTGGTGTGTCCATCTACATGACACCGAGTGCACCAAAGGTCATTGTGATATTCCTTTCCCTTGTTGATATCTTGTAGTTGAAGTGTCAGATTGGCCAACCGTGCTTGAATCTGGTTCATCCTGACCGTGGTTTCTCCTACTGGCGATGCTTCTAATTTCATCACGATTTCCAGAGCCTCGCTCTGTGTCACAATATTTTGCTGCATTAGCGGTTGTTTGATATGTGGTACAAGCGTAGCGATGAACCACTCCTTTTGTTGAACATCACTCATCTTGAATCTAACTCAAGCCATCAACGCCTTAAACCGTTGATCGAAGTCCCAGATTGTCTCATTAGGGAACTGCTTAATTTATTTCAACTCGGTAATTTACTAAGCCTCAGACTTTGGCTTCTTGAATTCTTCAAATAACCATTCATGGATTTCATCCAATTTTTTTGCTGTACCTCCCTGAGAAACCAACATGAATCTCATTTACCACACCAGTGCACGACCCGTGAAGGTGGTTTCCAACTGATTTTCTTGACATCATCATCTACAGTCTGTCGGGTGGTCCAGATCGCTTCGCACAAGAACCAGTATTTCTCTGGGTCATCGGTGCCATTTCCATGAAATATTGGTAGCTTCATTTCATTGCTCGCCATTCTGGGCCTTCTTCCTCCGACTGGTAATCTATTGCTGGACTGTTGCTGACACACTGGGCAAGTCGACGTAGAATGCACATTTCTTCTTGGTGGTGGAGTAGTGCGCGGAGGTGTGGACATGTTACTACTGGGGTTCGATCCTGTCATCCTTCCGAGCATAGCTTGGGCCTAGTTGTCCTCGTCATCACTGAAAGGTCGCTTTGTCCTTTGTGGTTTTTCCTCACGGCATCGCACTTCGATCACAGTAGGACCTTCTCCTGTCCTCTGCCTCTTCTCTTGAAACCTTGCTCCTCCTCTTGTACAACCACTTGTTTCCTCAGCGACCTTCGCACTTTCACCAAAACTCATGCCCATATACCCCTTACCTTTCCATGCATCTCCCCCCTTTCGTCATGGTGCCTACATCCTCCGCACACCAGAGTTCCACTACTCTCGGTCCATTTTTAGAATACCTTTTCCGCAGATAAGATGTTTAACAGATAGTTGCAGAGACAGCAAAAATATACCTCGCGGTCCATTGAATAACTCCCTTTCTGCTTCACTAAATGAATTTTTGGTATCAACTGAAAATTTGGTAATGTAGCCCTCCAGGATACTGCCCAACCACACCTCAATAGCCCGCGATGCCTTATTGTCTGTTTCTTGTAATTTCTGGATCAGTTCCGGAGTCCAGGAAGTTGGCTCTCCTCCTTGGAAGTTTGTTTTATTAGAAGTGAACTTCGCTAGCCACTCATACAAGACAACAAGAAACTCACAAAAGAACCATTCATGAGGACCGTCGTGAATATATCTATCCAACCAATTGCTCGTCGACAGCTTCGGATTCTAATTTTTGGCTTCAACAAACTCTCGTAGTTTTAGACCAAACCACCCCTCAATCTCTGGACGAGTCGGATGCCAAAACATATCCTCCTTTCAGTCACAAATTGGTCTTGGCAATGGAACCATTTGTTGGAAAAAACACACCAACAAATCCTCGTCAACAGGGGTTCTCACTCTGTTGACACCTAACCAGCGCGATCTCTTTGAGCACCGGCCCAGACAGGTTTTACCCTACCCAACAACATCCGTAGAGCGGATGAAGTCTCACCCGAGATGTTCAAGGGAGAGATGTCGGAACCAAGTTTCCAGCAGTAAGAAGGGAACATATGGTATCCGAGCAGCATAAATATCAGATTACAGAACTAAGATAGTGATCATAATCTATCTTCATTGCTACAGATCTAACAAATCGCATCATTCATTTGTTGCAGCAGTATAAAGCAAATTAAACCATCCATTATCATAAATGCAACTGAATTAGAAGAGATCACAGCGACATCAATAAATCAAAACAGAAATGTGATAGAATTGGGATAGATCATAGATTCAACACACTTCTCATTGATATCACAACAGAGGAACTAGGAAAATAGAAGACAATATTTATGCAACAACTGTCATATCATATTAATTCTGCGCAATAGATCCAAAATAGACAATTCTTCTCCATAGCAAGAGACCAAATACATCACAAAAATCCATATAGATCGCAGATACAACAGAAGATTCTCCAAAACCATAGGTAGATCGTACCATAACTCATGCAATTATCTCTAACATCTAATAGCCCGTGACCTCATTCATAATCGTGATAATGTTATTCTCTTACAATTGCAAAACTAGCTCTATATATAGGATTGCACCTTTACATTGAAGGTCCACTTCTAACTAACTTCTAACCACTAATGATCTATGGCGACAAAAAATTGTCAAATAATATATTAAATATTAAAAAATGGTTATCTTTCCACCCATCATGCTGATCTATCCTTGCGCAGTGTCCCGTGATATTGCGCAGCTACCGCGACACTGCGCAACTCACTTGCCAAAACCCCTGCCAACAATGAGTTAATAGTTTCCTCATATTTCTCATCTTTATATATGTACCGGAGTTGTACCATGTGTCTATAACTGATTCAAAACATTTTAAAGCTTTACCGCTTTACAATATCCTTTATCTTGAGTAACATATCTCATGTGATGTTTCTTGATCACTGCACTAGTAAAATATCCTTGAAACTTTATTTCACTATACAATACATAGCTGAGTCTACATACACTTGTACCAAGTAGGTACCTTAACACATGCTTTGTTGTACATGTCTTGAATGCAAAGCATACATCCAATCCTAGTGTTGTACATGATTACACACCTAATAACCATAGGTCTGGGGTTACCAACATACTCAATTAACTTGCAGACAATTGACTTCTAGAGTGCAGTAAAGGAAATAGGAGGATGAGAAAGACTTACTCGATTAACGAAGGTCGATCCTTACTAGTCCTCTTCCATTCTGCTTCTTCTCCAAAGTCTTCAAGGTTTCTCCTCTTTCACCTATCAAGAGTCAATATTCCAGATACAAGATGATTCATATATATATAAGCAGGTTAAATAAATCATATATAAAACCAAGATACATGAAACACATATGGAAGAAGGATTCTCTTTATTATCAATAATGGAAAGAGTTCAGATTACAACCCAACGCCTGAGACAAGGACTCCTCTGCAACCAAAGGATTCTGAGTTCCACTGCTCCAAAGAATTCTGTATACAATCCACTAGCATAACTTTGCTCTCCAAGTGTATGTCAAACACCCTCCTCAAGGCCTGTATTTATATGGAGGAAATAAGGCAGTTTCGAAGGTTGAGGAGGTTGAGACAGTTAAGAGGATTAAGGTAAATGGATTAACTAATCTCAGATCATCGCGTGTTTTTATTTTTAAATGTTATGGGACATATTCGCAGGTATGTAGAAGGACAACCCATGAATGATCTGCGACTTTCTAAAAGAGCAACCCGTGAATAGATCCATTCGCGACTTGCAGCAACCGACACTCGCGAATGATGCACGAGTTGCATATATGGAGAGTTGCGAATACAACTTAACATAACAAAATGGCAAAGTAACCAGCTGGATGGAGGAAGAATGTATTGTATAGTAAGCCAATATATAGTGTTTAGGGCAAATCTCTATCCATAGATGTCCTTTTGTGTGCCAACATGAGGGATGTCGGCACTTGGACGGAGAGGTGCCATTCAGGTGTATAACAGATGCCCCCTAATGTGTGAGGTCAGAGGGAAGCGATGGCCGAAATACATTATAATAGGTAGCTTTGGAGAACTCAGAAATCCAATGGAGCAGAGAGAGTACCTGAAACAAATACATAGTAATGTCAAATACAAAGTTACATCTGAGGATGCTATGTTCAATTTACTGGAACACTAGCTCCCTTACAATATTTGAGTACATCATATGATACGGGTATAAACCACGTATATTACAAAGGTGGATCTAAGCCACAATATACAATAATGATCAGTCTTCAAAGATCTGGAAGCTATGTAGATGAATAGAACATAATCTTGCGCAACTTAGTCCATAGGTGAGGAACTAAGGTATTCATAAAGGATCCCAAAGAACCAGTACAATCCAAGCCATGTGAATAAGGGTAAGCTGAAGTCGAACATGGAGAGGATTCGACAATTTGTCAACCAATAGATGATAATCGACAACTGAAGAAAAGGAATTCACCAATGATGAAAGTGAATCCTGAGGTACTGTCATAAAAAATCTAGGTCTTCCTCATCAGGAAGTGCTGAAATGGAACCATGCTGTGATAGGGAAGGAAATAGATCCTCCAACGGATCACAAGAGTGACTAGAAACTGGGAAAAAGAAGGGAGACACAAATAGATAACAGATATAACAATGATGGGATCAGGCTATAAATCAGACATTGGGAAGAGTCCTTGAACAAAGAGCACAACACAGATATGACCCAAGGCAGCGTATAACTGATAGATAGAACAACTAGACTTATCTATCATGTAGGAGACATGATCAGATTCCCCAGGTATAATGGACAAGAGGAGTAAGAAACTCAAAGTGATAGCTGAAACACAAGTGGACACTAAAACATGGATATCGGAAAACAAAGAGTGCTATGTTCAAGGATTACATGCTGCCATTACTGAAAACAAGAGAAAACTTCTTCCTTACCTTCCCTATTAAATTTTAACGAGTCCAGGAAAGTCAACTCGGTTCCCTCTTCATTTTTTAACAAGCTTGAAGAGATGGGAAAATAATGCTTGATAGTGTCACTGATTCGTGGATTTTAATGAGCCCAAACTAGTACATGCTCAGCCGGTGTTTTCACATTTAGAGAGTCTGAAAAATCCAAAGAAGACTCTAGGGGGGTCCTTTTTCGTCCAATTTAGTCTCCTGAGGCCGAAAAAGTATAAAACAAACCACAAAAGAACTCTCTTAACTTCCGAAGAAGAAAAGGTGAACCTTTTTCGTACTTAGTCAGGAAGGTCCGAAAAAGGTTAAATTACCACCTACCCAACGCTCCTTCCAGAACAACATACAGTAGCTTGAGTTTTACGAGTGTGAAGGAAAGCAAGATCACTCGAAAAGATCCATTTAGTTACGAGAAATGGGGCTTACAACAATAAACTCGTTGCTTTGTTGTTTAGTGTTTAGCGAGCATGACAAAGACATAAAGTACACTCGGAATCTTTTTCATGTTTGGGTCCAGAGCACGAAAAAGAGAAAACTAAGCTCAAACCGGGTGTTCCTTTTCCGTAAATTTAGTCCCTCAGGTCCAGAAAAGTGATAAACCTATGCCTCAGAATAATCTTCTCAATTCAAAAGGAAAGAGAGTGATCCTTTCTTGTATTATTCCGCATGGTCCGAGAAAGAGATAACCTACCACCAATGCGGATTCCCATTCACATATTCTTAACGAGCTTGAACAGACGAGATAACTCGGTAGTCAAGTCTGTTTTGAAGGAGTCAGACCTGGGCCTAAAGAAACTCCATAAGGGTGGGGAGTCCTATAAAGGGATATCTTGTAAAAAGAGATTCAAAAGAAGCTCTATTTGGCGTGAAAAATAGCTAAGAGGAAACCCCTGAACCTGAAACAGTGACAGCATGAGTACCAAAGAATGGCAAAGGCATATAAAGATGATACTCATGAAATAAGGGCCCTAGCCATGGAAGAACAATGGTAGAGACAAGGGACTAATGGCTTAGAATACCATAGTCTGTGGCAAAATGTTGAATACTAAGGTTAATGTGGAGTGAAAAGATGCCAACATGTGTTGGAAATAGCAAAACCACCCTATTGGAGCAACAACACTTTGTAAAAAGTGATAAACCTGTTTCAAGGCACAAAGAGGGTGATATTAGTTAATTGGCATTTCAAACTATGGAAAAAGACCCACTTTATGAAATATAATTTCTATAAATAGCTTGAAAATTAAAACAAACTCACCATTTGAACTTTTGAGCCAAAAAAAGCAAAGTTTACCCTCTACCGTTGATCGATCATTGTGGACAATTGGACCGTCGGAATCGGAATCCGTCAGATTCATGTAACTCTACACCCTAAGCTCATCAAATTGATCCAAACAAATATTAGGTTTAATTGTGAATTCAGTATTAAACAACACCCAAAATTATGGCAGTGCGCATTCGCGGGTTGCTAAGAGGGAAACTCGCGAATACGCGTTATATTCGCGAGTTTCCTAACTAGACAGCCACGAATGATCCACGACCTGCCTCAATAGATAGTTGCGAATACTGCGTAGTGAGAAAAAACTTAAAAAATATGCAATATTTTTAAATTTTGATATGGAAATACTGAATCCAATTGCTTGTATTTGCCAGGTAAAATATGGTTCTAGAGTGGAGGGAAAGGGAGCACGAAATAATGGATCATGCGGCACTCCAAAGTGTGCCCACCATACAGGCATTGAGGACTATTGGCCTGCTGAAGTTCTTTTGTACATCACCCATGCGGGCCAATGTCCGCATACTAGAGTTCATGGTCAATTACTGGGATCATGAGATGGGGATGTTCAATCTTCAAGGTGAGACCTTAGAGCTTACCGTGGAAGACATATATTTCATTACCGGGTTGTCACAACGGGGAGCACCGGTGAACTTGGAGGGCACAGGCAGGGGTGGTGACCCCTTAAGTGTCCAAAACTATGTAGACATATTCTGTACACCGGGTACTCAGAAGAAAGGAAGCAGCGTTCTAATTGCAGACATCCAGGATTTTACTCTCCAGGTATTAGCTAGTACCATTGTGAGACTTGCATGATCAACAGGGTTACATATGGCCACCAGGAACCAAATGAGGGTGGCAGTTGACTGTTTTAGAGGTGATCTCTATGATTGGTGCTCGGGAGTTTCCCCCATTATGAGGAGGCAATTATCCAACTGCAAGAGAGGAAGACGCAAGAATTTTGGCTATGCAAGCATGTTAGTGGCGTTCTTCTTCTTCGAGAGTACCAGCCATGAGCCCTGCTATACCGCTACAGGTCAGATCTCCATGTCAGCCAAGGCTGAGTTGGTGGGGAGAAATCTTCCTCCGTCAAGGAGGAGGATACATAGTACACATCGTATATGATGCTGACTTTTATACTTGGTGGGAACGACAACTGTTGGCGCTGGAGCAGTTCCCATACGCCAGAATGTACTTCCGAGGTGACCCCGACCTTGTCCTCCCTCTAGGAGGATCATGGGGAGAGATGGGTAAGTAATTTTTAATTTTTTATCATTATCAAATTTTATGAATTTTTCAAATGATAGATATATACATATGTACAAGTCTTAATCCTATTTATGTGTCAAAATGCAAATATTGGACCGGTCTGCCCTGAAGGGCACCCTCCTATGTTCGTGCGTCCTGTCATGGGTGAGGATCAAGGAATGATCAGAGTACTAGAGGGAAAGCTAGCCAGGCTAACCCAACGAGTACCGACCATACGGATAGAGCATATCCCTGCATTCATGCAGGAGTTCGCAGTTGGGGTTCCACCGGTTTGGCTACGTCTTTTCAGACGAGTGGCGAGAGGAGTGCTCGTATATAGAGATGCGGTGGAGGCTGCCGAAGCTGAGGAGGCTGAGGAAGCCAGGATGCATAGAGATCATGGGGACCAAGGTGGTCCTAGTGGCTAGGGCGGTCCAGCTTAGACCTAGGGCATTTTGATGAACTATGATCCACATTTTTGTACATTTTGTATATGATCGGATCTAAGGATCAGACTCGACTTATCTACAGACAGATATTATATATATCTATATATATATATATATATATATATATTGATGTTGGTTGTAGGCTTATTTACAAGTGTTCTTTATATGTTTGCTGTATATTTTTATAAAATGTGTGTGAGATGCCAATCCAAAATGTAATTAGCATATGCATCAGTCAATGAATTTTGGTTTCGTGGAATATGATTGAAAGTAATAACCTCAAAATGTCTTTCCAATAAACGAATTTGCATGAACTGACGTAACAAGATAGGATTTCATGCCTGATAAGCTCGATTGAGCTGGGAAAATACCAACTGATAATCCAAACGGACCTCAAGCTGGGTGATGCCACGTGACAAAGAATCCCATAGGAGCTCAATGACAGCCCTATACTTAGCAACATTATTAGAAGCAGGACCTAGAAAAGCGCCTCCCGCAGCAACAAGCTGTCCTGAGGGAGAATAGATAACCCATGTTGTCGAAGCCAGGTTACAAGTGTGACGGCTGGCGCCATCAGCGAAACCTATATACATTTCGAAAAACATTTGCAACAACCAGCAGATAATATAAAAAAACAAAACTGAAAACCTAATGTACATAAAAAATACATACACTAAAATAAAAGAAAAAGTGCTAAGCCTAAGCATAGTACTTCTTCAGGTAGAGCCCATTTCTAGGCTCAGGCAGCTTATTCCCATCATAATCAACTAATTCATATGCACCCTTACTTAATACTTTCGACACGACATAGGGTCCTAACCACATAGCCTTGAATTTTCCTGCCCCTAGAGGTTCTTTATCTTGGTCCCAAAGCAAGACAAGTTCCCTCTCAGAGAAAACCCTAGGTTTGATCGTTTTATCATATTGAGATTTAACCCTATTTTTATGAGCCTGATTAGCAGTCAACGCATCTCTACGTTGTTCATCAAGGTGTTCTAAATGTACCAGACGTTCCTCAAGCTCAGTCGTATCAGGTAACACATGAATGGCTATCTTCAAAGACAAGATTTCGCATTCAATTGGAGTAACTGCTTCCACCTCGTGAACGAGTTGGAAAGGAGAATAACCCGTGGCAGTCTTGACATTAGTTCTGTAAACCCAAAGAGCAGGATATAACATGATGTTCCAATTAGAACGGGCTGCATCAATTGTCCGTTTAAGGATAGTTTTTAAAGTCTTGTTGACAGCCTCAACCTGATCATTTGCTTGCGGATAGTATGGAGAAGAATGTTCTTGTCTAAATCCGAGCATAGTAGTCAGTTTCGTCATCATGTTATTTTGAAAATGACTCCCATGGTCAGTTACAATCACTTTGGGAATACCAAACCTTGCAACAATTTGATTGAAAACAAAGAAAGCTGTTGTTTCCCCATTATCTTTGAAAGTAGGCATTGCCTCTTCCCATTTCGTAAAATAGTCAACAACGACAATGATGTATTTATGCCCCCCAGCCGAGACTGGGTTGCATGTCATGTAATCGATCCCCCATTTCATGAATGGGCCTACCGAGACAACGGGAAATAACGGAGCAGGATGCGACTGCATATTCCTGGTGTAAAGCTGACACGGATGACAATGCTTCACTGCTTCCACACAATCTTTAAAGATCGTGGGCCAGAAATAACCGGCATGCAATATCTTTTGGGCCATTGCTAACCCAGATAAATGACCCCCACATGCTCTGCTATGGGAATCATTTATGACAATCTCCGCTTCCTCATGAGTAAGGCAGCGACACAAGACGGAATATACCCCTCGTTGATATAATGTATCTCCTATAATGAGGTAGTTCTTGGCATGAAGGCATAACTTACGTCGTTCCTCCATAGAGGAAGTGGCAGGATACTTCAAAGTCTGGAGATATATAAGAATATCTCCATACCAAGGATCAGAGGTGGCTATCAAGAAGACGTGCTCATATGGGAATGACTCATCCTCAACCGCTACATTTTCTTTAGTGGGAATTTCTGCTATAAGCTCAGTAAAAACACTTCTTAGACTTCAGACTGGAAATCCAAGTCAAAATCCTAGAGAATGACTATCCATTTGTTAAATTCCCCCCAACAATCCGTCGGGATAAAACATATTGGAACGGATTTACATCCGCCACTACAGTGGTGGTCCTCAGTAAAATGTAGTGACGTAACCTCTGCACAACGTAGATAGCTACTAAGGATAATTTATTGACGTGGGAGTATCTAAGCTCAGGTTCGGCCAAAGCATGGCTAAGATAATAAACGACATGCTCAACAAGCTTATCGTCCTCCTGGACTAGTACTACCCCAATGGTTGACTCCGACGTGGCCAGATATAATATGAAATCCCTAGAATAATCTGGTGGACATAATAAAGGTGCCAATAGCAAATATTTTTTCAATGCCTCGAACGCAAGTTGTGCGGTTTCATCCCATACAAATGGAGTGTCTTGTTTAAGCAAGCGCATGAAACCTTTAGTGATCTTGGCATAATTAACGATAAAACGTCGAAGGAAATTAGACTTTCCTTGCAGGCTTTGAAGTTGCCTGAGAGAACGAGGAGGAGGCAGATTTACAATGGCCTCAACTTTCAAAGGATCCAACTGGATGCCTCTACTAGAGACAATGAATCCGAGTAACCTTCCTGACTCGACGCAGAAAACACACTTGTGGGGATTCAAGCGAATTTTATAATATCTGCATCTTTCAAATATTAACCGTAAATGATCTGGATGTTGGATCCTCTTGCGAGAATGTACGGGCATATCATCTAGGTATGGTTCGACAATGCCTTTAATGTCATGAAAATAAAATTTCATAGCCCGTTGAAAGGTTTCCCCAGCATTTTTCAATCCAAATGGCATTTTCTTATACGCAAATGTACCCTAAGGGAAAATGAAAGCAGTTTTATGTTGGTCTTCCGGTTTGATTTGGATTTGATTGTAGCCGGAGAAACCATCCATAAATGAAAACACCTCACTTCCCGCACATGCATCTATGATATCGTCAATAAATGGTGTGGGGTAGTTGTCCTTAGGATAGGCTTTATTGAGGTCTCTAAAGTCTGTACAAATGCGAATAGTCCCTTGCTTTTTATCAACAGGAATAGGGTTGGACACCCATTCAGTCAAAGCTATGGGATATATGAAACTAGCTTTCAACAACTTTTCAACCTCTGCCTTCACAGCCGCCGCTTTACATGGGTTCACGGGTCTTAATTTTTGTCGAACTAGCTTGGCATCAGGATAGGTTTAGATTTCATGTTCAACAATAGATGGATCTATGCCTGGCATCTCCTCATATGACCAGGCAAAGATATCACAGAATTCCTTAAAAAGGGCAGTGTAGATAGAAATCTCCTGAGGAGAGCAGTTTGCACCTATATAGATGTTTTCCACGACATCTGGGTTCACAGAGATGTTGATAGGTATAGTGGTGGAAATTTTTTCCATATTCCCATTGGAAAACACTCCTTCCCTAGGAAAAGGGTTGATAGGTATATCAACATCTTCTGACAGTCTCACTCAAAACTCTTGGTTTTCTATCCTGCTCAGTTTTGGAAGAAAATAGGATCGATGATGAAGATCCTCACAAATATTATCACGTCCACTCATGGCTTCCAGAATAGCTTCATCGGAAGGTAAAACAGTGTCTAAGCAATCTATAGAATGTGAAGATTTTTCTGCCCATGCGGGCAAATAGACTTCTTTCAGATCATCCGAGACTGTTAGAGGATCTGGAATGGGATCAGCAGCAGCTTGAGTGATAGCTTGATAAGCCACCTTTACTGCCGATAAGGGCACTTCAGGTTCATGGGGAGTTGGGAGGACCCAAGGATCAGTCCTATCGACAACCGTAGCGATGGACTTCCCCACACTAGTAGAACCAATGTAATTTACAGGGGCTGGAAGATCAAATGTACCCATCAATGATGTGTACATTCCAGCCCCCAAGCTCTGTGCAGCAGGTTTTACGTGATCAACCAATGGCACAGTGGACTCATTTAACCCTAAACGACCTTTTCAGGTAAAATCAAGTTGATCAATAGTAACCAACTTTCCCTCATGTGGAAAAACCACTACACGAGATACAGCCGACGTAATAGCGGACATTGCATAAGTCCAATTCCTTCCCAGAAGCAAATTGTAGTCCAAAGGAGCATCAATCACTTCTACTTCAACAGACACTGCTTTTCCTGCCAACTTAATCTCAAAATCTGGCAGGATACCATGCGGACGGAAGGATCTTCCATCAAAAGTAGTAAGTAAAGTGTTTGATGGGACCAGCTCTGGGGATCCAAGAGCTTTCCAACAGGCCAAGGACATAACACATGTAGAGGCCCCCTCATCAACAACTGCTCTTCCAATGGTCTTACCACCATGGACAAAATCTATTGATAGGGCTACATGGTAAGGCAGGTGAATTTTAACATTAGAAAAATGAAATTTCACCGTGAGACTTGAAGAGTCCATGCTGCCTAAATCTGCTAAGAGGGCATCCCGCTGAGCGAGACAACTCTGTAACACCTCCAAAGCTGACATTGCACACGGGTTTTGAGCTAAGTATTCAACCACGGAGTAGTTGGAAGCAGCCCTAGCATTAGGGTTATGCAAGGTCTTCTTGAAGACACCTTTCGATATCTTCGGCATTATTTCAGCAGGTTTCTCTATTGTGAGAGGGTTGGAAGTTTCACCTACAACTTTACCCTTCTCAGGAGTCTCTTTCTCATAGTTTTTGTTCCTGGTCTACAACAAGGTCAAAGATCAAACCATGTTGATATAGTTTGGGTCAGGGGTAGCTTGAGTGCCCCCTGCTACGTTAGAAGCTGAAGCAGAGTTCTGTCCTTGGGGAAAAGGATCCTTCAAGACAGCCGGTTGTTGAGATTTAAGCAACTTCTAGGCTTGATCCATGAGGGGAAAAAGGTGAGTAAGGTGGTCCTCTTGGCACAACTTACAAGGGAACTTGACCTTATTCTTTTCTTTTTTGCCCCCATCAGCATTGTTCGCGGGATTTGGCTTGTTTTGGTTTCCCTCTCCCTTCTTACCTTTCTTTTTCTTCCCGCTGGGCTGCTGATTGCCCTTTTGAGAGGTTTGTGCAAAAAAATTTGCACTCTGGGGGGAGGGGGCAGCCTTTGCTGCCTCCGCCGTAGACTGTTTAACAGACAACTAATGAAGTTGTTTAGTCAAAGACTCTACGGTGGGAGAGTTAACAGATCCAACCACACCATCGGCATGGGGTCCAGGATTAGGCTTCTCCACCTCGTGCTAAGGCCTCGGTGCCTCAGGGATGATCTCATACAAGATCCCAGATTGTGAATAAATCAAATCCAACTGCTAGGCCTTGAGTATGGCTTCTTCTTCATTCGTTACTCCTGATGTGGAAACATCCTTAGATATGTATGGAAAGAGTGATTTAAGGAACCACTCTAACAGAAACTCAGGAGGAATGGTGGCTTTGATAAGGCTCTTTTGCCTCCTCCACTCTTGGATATGATCCGAGATGTGGGTAGCCTTGTTTTGTCTAAAAGTAGACAACAAGTCCGTTCCGAAATCATATCGGACCGGAAGCTAAAAGTGGTTGAGAAAAGCACTAGCCAAGTCCCAGAAACTACTAAAAGGAGCAGAAGGAAATTCGATGTACCATTTTTCTGCAGTACCTGTCAAGGTCCTCTGGAACAGCCTCAACCTCACTGAATCTTCATTCAATGAATTTGAAGAACACCATAAATGGAAGGTGGTGGCATGTTCCCCAGGATCTTCACCAGCTTTACCTTCGAACTTAGGGATGTCCGATCTCAATTTGGTGGGAACAGGTGGCCACAAGGGGTCATGCCTCACCGGGTCATTCATCAATTTTGACAAGTCTGGCAAGTTTAAAGTTTCCAGGAATGGAAGTTTGGGCCTAACCGGGGCACTAAATGTGCCAGCTTGGGGATTAGAGGGACCTGCCCCCGAATGCCCATGGGAAAAAGTGGGGTTGCCCCCAGCCACCGGTTGTGAAGTGGGAAGGTTGCTTTGAAACGGATTCCATTCGTAAGCCATAGGATTGTGTGTGGGAGGTGCAGTGTAAGAAGTTCGGGCCATTCCCATATAAGTAGGGGTCTGAAAAATAGGAGCGGGTATCCCTCCGCTAAACAACGAAAAGGGAGAGCTCATGTATGGGACCGAAATAGGGGTTTGGAAGCTTTTCCCATAAGAGGTGTTGCTCCCAAACTGCACTCCTACATATGAAGGAGATGGACCTACGTATGGAATGGATGGGGGAATGTGCCCCCCATTCCAAGGAAATCCTTGGACATATGTTGAGGATCCTACCAGACTACTCTAGGTAGTATAGGGAAAGGAAGAAGGAATGGTAGGTATACTGGGGATCCCAGTAACCATGTCACCAGAAGTACCTCCTAGGTTTGAGTGAACCGATGGTTGAACCACCCGGCTCGCTGGAGTCAAAGGTGTAGAAGGAAAACTAGATCTAGGGGAACTTACCGGGGGAGGTAGTACCCCTTCAACCGGAAGGGTTGAGGTGAACACAAAAGGACTTTCTTCCACAGAAGACATGATTCTACCCACAGGGACACCTAACACTGGTGAATCAAAAGGTCTAACCTGAATGATCACAGGATCATTTAAATCAGTCAAGGGGGTGTTAAAGTTTCTTGCAAACTCGTCAGTCTGCAATTCTTCTATCTCAACTGTATCAAGATCAAAATGGTTAGCAATGAGTTCTGGTTCACCAAGAACTTCACTTATTCCTACAGGTTCAAATGAACCGTCTGTGTCTAATCTCCGCCTTTGAGGTAGAGGTGGAGGCTCCAATGTGGTAAGAGGAAGGTTTCTCAACCTTCTTGACCTTCTAGGAGGTTGGTCCTCCAGAATTAAAAATTTAACAAATCACACCCTAAGGTCAACTAAACACAGGCAAAACCACAGAGCATACACTATAAAATTCCTAAAGTCTCAAGCAATCAAACCAGGGTAAAAGATATACTTTCCCGAAGAAAGATGATGAACCATTACTTGGCATCCTTGAATTGGTTCTTAGGCACAAGCGGAGGAATCACCCACCGCCCTCCTACACTTTCAACAAGGGTTACCTTCCAAGCCCGTTTAAGGTGAACCAGAAATAACCTTCCGGTTTACCTAAGTATGAACCCTAAAAGACAAGAGACTAAAGGCTACCTTGGCAATATCAACAATCTGGGGGGACAGTCGCAAGCCGAACTCGTACGCATGGGCAGGGTAGCTGAGCCCGAAACTCTGTCTAGGACAGAATCCCCAGATGCGTAAAATTCCTGAGTTACGCTTTGACAAGGATTTAGAGGGTTATCTCCTTTGTCCAAGCCTCCACGTGGCCTAGTGCTTAACTCCTGTTTGAGAGGAGCTTCCCAGATACAGTCAATAAAGTCAAGGATTTACCTAAAGAAAGGTCCACTACGTCCG
>LPNX010998014.1:65379-136644 GCA_001517045.1 Pseudotsuga menziesii | reverse complement strand
TCCTAGCCCACAAGTCTAGCCTAAGCTAGTAGGTGAAAGGCCCCTAAAAAACAAAACTTACTAGTAAATTTTAATTTATGCGTTCATTTTAAAGGGATGTTCTTTACTCAAGAGGAAATGGAGTGGTATACTTTAAGGTGTTTTGACTCAAACAAGAAATAAATGAAAATAAAGGTGTATTCAAAGCAAAATTACCATTATAAAAGCAAAATTCTTTTTATTTTTTGCAAATATATATTGATGAACTGAATGCAACGATGAAAGAAACTAAGCCTATATTTTTTTGTAGTTTTTGAGATAATATTTTTAAATTGAAATAAACACTACTGATGCAAAAAAAAAAATGCAAAAGTTTAACAATGTTTTTTTTCACTTTTAAAAGTACTCAAAATTCTACTATGCATCTACAATGCACTATACTTGAGCAAAATTGAATCAAATAAACAGTATAAAAGAATCAAACTGAAGCAAACAGGCTGACAGAACCAAAAGACCACCAACAAAGGAATGCTAGGAACCCTAGCTTGGGTGCAAACAATGACAAAAATCATTATAGACTTACAAAGGCAAGTGACAACCAGCCACTGTCAGAAGACAGACTGGAAAAAACAGAGCCTAAGACCCTGATCACTGATCTGGACAAAGACACCTTAACCCACAACCCAAACAGGCCAAAATACTTCAGTATGCAAACAATAAATAATCCAAGCAAAAGAGACTCAAGGGCTTTCGAAAAAGCACAAAGTGTGATCACCTAAGGTATTCAGACAAGATACCTAGCATTCAGAAGGAAAATCCACTCAGAAAACAAGGATTATACAAAGAAAAGAACATGCAAACTTTAACTTTAAAATCCCTACTTCCAGGCATATTCGCGACTGTCTATAAGAGCAACCTGCGGATGATCCGCGACTGTCCAGTCCAGCAACCCGCGAATGCAAACTTGTATTCGTGACTGTTCAGAAGAACAACTCGCGAATGGGTATAAATTTTTTCTCAAACATAAAGAAAAATCCAAAAGACTTTCAAATACTGAGGCAAGTAAGAACCAGGATAAAAGATCACACACACACTTCCAAGCAAAGACTGGTCAGGGGGACAGAAACAGCCTACAGCAGTCCGGGATCCCCAGTATGGTTTCCAGTTCTGTTTTACAAGATTACACACCTAATAACCATAGGTCTGGGGTTACCAACATACTCAATTAACTTGCATATAATTGACTTCTAGAGTGCAGTAAAGGAAATAGGAGGATGAGAAATACTTACTCGATTAACGAAGGTCGATCCTTACTAGTCCTCTTCCGTTCTGCTTCTTCTCCAAAGTCTTCAAGGTTGCTCCTCTTTCACTTGTCAAGAGTCAATCTTCCAGATATAAGATGATTCATATATATATAAGTAGGTTAAATAAATCATATATAAAACCAAGATACATGAAACACATATGGAAGAAGGATTCTCTTTATTATCAACAATGGAAAGAGTTCAAATTACAACCCAACTCCTGAGACAAGGACTCATCTGCAACCAAAGGATTCTGAGTTCCACTGCTCCAAAGACTTCTGTATACAATCCACCAGCATAACTTTTCTCTCCAAGTGGATGTCAAACACCCTCCCCAAGGCCTGTATTTATATGGAGGAAATAAGGCAGTTTCGAAGGTTGAGGAGGTTGAGACAGTTAAGAGGATTAAGGTAAATGGCTTAAGTAATCTCAAATCATCGCGTGTTTTTATTTTTAAATGTTAAGGGACATATTCGCGAGTATGTATAAGGACAACCCACGAATAGATCCATTCGCGACTTGCAGCAACCGACACTCGCGAATGAAGCGCGAGTTGTATATATGGAGAGTCGCGAATACAACTTAACATAACAAAATGGCAAAGTAACCAGCTGGATGGAGGAAGAATGTATTGTATAGTAAGCCAATCTATAGTGTTTAGGGCAAATCTCTCATAGATGTCCTTTTGTGTGCCAACATGAGGGATGTCAGCACTCGGACGGAGAGGTGCCATTCAGGTGTATAACACCTGGTGTAACTAGGTACATATAAACTAACTTTGAGATCCTCCAAATCTGAAATAAGAATGAGATTCATCTTCATATGTGTCCATGGACTTTCAATCCATCATCCTGAAACTCTTCAGGATATTTACTGCATACTTTCCTTAGCTGAGGAAAATATTTATCTTGTTTTTTCCACACCTCTAATCACAATAATCATGACATGATTCTTGAATACAATGATATGCTTCCTTCTAAATATGAGACCCATGAATATCTCCTTTTACATGATGTACATCAACTAGTTTCATAGGTTCATTAGGATCTAGAGAATATAGCTTCTCCATGTCACTATTAGGATGTGAAAATCATAAACTGGGTCCTCCATCATAGAGACTCATTCTTTTCTTTGTCTGAATCTCTCTTGACACATGAATGTCTATAATATAATTTAACTATTTTTAGGAGTCTTCACCATCTTCCAAAATAGTATTAAGATTTCTATTATGGATTCTTCCCATAGAACACATGGACCTTCCGATATGATCCCAGAAGATTCCTGATTCAAAACATCTCGCTCTCTTTCAGGATCAACCATCATAATCACTCCATTTTCAATATTTGACATTCTATGCTTGTAGGACATAGCATACAATCAATCCTTACAAGCCAATTTTAGTCAAGTTATTAGAAACCTTGCATAATCCACTCATGACAAATAGCTTATATAGACATGCAAACATTTTAGCCAATGTTTAAGTAACCATATCTCATGAATACTTCAATGTATTTGAAATGGTTCACTCGTTTATGTACATATATTACCCAATGTTTTATCATAACCTCATTTATGTCTCATGAAAAGTTATGCATTCCCATATTCACATCTCATGAATAACTTAATGATATATACTATATGCTAATAAAAGATAGACTCTATGCTTGACATTTTATTTCCTAAAATGCTTCCTAACTCTAGGAATCCATATCTCTATATAATTGTGATGAAAATACTTTCAAAACCCCTCAGATCTTAGTTATAAAATCATATAACAACAAAAAATATATAAAAAAAACTTATATTTTATTGTCTTTTGTAGGATCCCTCTTGATATCTGCATCCTTGTGGATATTACTTGATTCCCTCGGTCTTGATATCCTTCCCTCATAGAAACGTACTGCATCTTTAACTTGAAAATATGGATCCATGCATGAGGTAGCAAATCTCTACATGGGAAAACTAGATCCAATGCAACCTACAACGAATGCTCTCCTTCAAGAAAATTTCTTTTGGAGTTCATCATCCTTTTATTTGGATGAGTTTTAATCCTATGAGGCTCTTCTTATACACAAAATCCATTTGATAAGGATAATATCCAATACACGAATCCATGGGTCGTTCAAACAATTCGTCATGTTTGGAAAACCGGCCATAACAAAAATTGTGAAAAATCACCTTCAAAGGTATAATTATATCTCCCAAACCAATTTGAATTTTCAAAATTCACTTCAATTAAGTCTCTATGAGCCCATTTGGGAAGTGGGTTTTCAACAGTTTTGGTTGATTCCTCACATTTTGATTGGAAATTCTCCAGCAATTTTTTCACTTGGAATAGTGATGGGAATCATGCATATTGACTTGCTCTGGATTCACCCAGCAGTGGATGAAGGATCCTCAATCAATGAGATCACATAAGCATCTAGGTAATTATCCTCAATAATTTTAAACACCCTTTTCATGGCTCTCAAACTTTTTTCAACTACCTAGGATTACATAGGCTTCTAGTTTCTCCCACAAACTCAACTTCTTCATGCCTTGAGCTATGATACCATGTTAATATTTTGAGCAATAATGAAGATCTTTGAACCGTAAATTTTTTATCAATGAACCAATGAATGTATGAATATCATAATCAAATCAACCACACAAATCATTCATCTACATGAGACAAGACATACCCTGGGGAAAATAATCAAAACAGAGAGGATGAAAAACCCCAATAATTCTTCAGAGTATAATAGATAGATTGTAGGGAATGAGTTTTACAACATAAGAAAATTGTCCAATAAGAGAAAACACAGAGAAATATATAATATAGATCCAATGTAACAACTATGATGAACATTCCATATGCCTAAAATATTAATAACAATCTAAATACATTGTCATGCAAACCCTAGTGAATGGTTGCATGCTAATTATGCACTTTTGCATTACAATTTTGAATTTCCTTTATGGAATAATGATTCCTTACATTGAAATATTCATCATGCACAACTAATGTTCCATACCTTCAATAAAAAAATATTGACTCACTAAATTCAATCAGAGTGAACTCAACAACTAACTGAATATTGATCATTTGGTTAATAGGCTAACTTAAGTGTTATAGTGCTTCACCTCAAGTGTCATCCATGCAAAACTCTTTATTTACTATTATTAAATTTTCATGGATCACTGCAAGTTTCTTTAATTAAATGAAGCTAATAATATTTAATTGAGGAACTTATTGAGGCGTTCATATTTAACTAAATCTTTATAACTACATCTTTATCACTTGAGTTCATCTATTCTTCTGTATGGGAAATTCAAATTATCTTTTCTCATGATCTCTTTATTGCTGATCTCTTTCTCTTTTCTGCATCGTCTATGTGTTGGAATTAATCATCTATTATATCATATTATACTAATAATAATTGTTACATGCGTTGATCAAATTATATTAACCCGAACCATATAGTCATATTCTAAAGTAATTCACTCTAGATGTGATCCGTCTCTAGAGAAGAATTAATAACTTTATCTATCTTCAATGACCATGGTTAGTAATATATCACATAAGATTTATGCTTCAACAAATAAAGCATTTCCACTTCTATAACTAGAGGTACACCTCAATGGGTATCCATTCTTTGGATGACCACATGAGGATCATAACTCGATATTACTCACAAGTTCAACTTGATATAAATCACAATCCTATCTCCATAATTGGAGGTCCATCTCATAGGGTACTGTCTATGAGAATACTTGACTTGATATAACTCACAATTCCATAGTCTTGATAATACTCACAAGACTTTACAATACAACACTACCACCTAAATCATATGAGGATACATATAGGACTTGAAATATCTCACAAGTCCCAGCTTGATATAACTCACAAGTTAGGAAAATGAGTCATGATGCTTTACAATCAACACAACATTAGTTCTTCTCTTCTCATTTCCCTCATTCTTCACTGTAATGAAATGGGAGACGTTTTTGTCATAAATAAAGACAATAGACTTAGGGATAATATTAATGGGACCCCCTTGATGTTTATTTTAGTTTTTAATGGGACCGATATTAAATTGAATCCATGAATTAAGCGATTCACCACTACTACTCGAGGAGTTTATGTCGACCCCTATCATTGATTGTGAATGAGACTATAGTTAAATTGAAGCCAGGACCAAGGAAATTCAATAATTGTGCTTGAGGAGATTATGTATCATGTCTATGTTGTTAATGGCATTGTTATTAAATTGAATCTAGGACCGAGGCAATTTTCCATTGGATTTTGGGGAACTTATGTCTCATGTAGGTTGTTGATTTTTATCTCTATGGATAAATGTTGTTTATTTTGTTATTTGAATTTGTTGACCTACAATTAGCATTCCTACATTATTTTTTGCTCTTCTTTTAGAGAAACGATATATGATTAAATTTCCCCTATTATTTCATCCCATTTAATTAGTGTTTCCCCAAGATATTTTTCTCATCTCGACTCAAAATAATGTTTGAAAATCCCCCCACTAGAATTTAGAAATGATTTCATGTACCATAGGTTTTAGATGCAAATCCAGTCAATGGAAGCATATATGGATCCATGGGGACATTAGGGTGACAAACTAAGGAACTTTTCCTGCCAAACATAGGGTCCCCTCCCTTGGCCCAAAGATTGAATTGATTTCCCAAAGTGGCACAGGAAGGAGCATCCTGCAAAAACTTCCTTGGCTTTGTAACCCTCTCAAAGCATTAAATATGTTTTATTTGAGATTTTATTGTATCATGAGAAGAGAAATGACCACCATCTTGAGGGTTACAACCCAAGGGGCAACAAGGAAATTTGGTGTTATTGTCAGGGAGAGTTCAAAGGTATTTGCACATTTTTAGGGCTCTTCAAGCAACACACCCAATAAGTTATTTAATAAGAGTAAAAATATAAGTAGGAATCGTTCATTTGTTCATTCATCCATCCATTCATGGATATTTTAAAAAGGTGCACACTTGTGGAAGAGGAAGGTCTTCTAAGGTTTGAATATGTTTTGTGGTTTTTGAATATATTCTTGATGATATTCTCTTGAATATTTTTCTTTGGGTTTCTAATGTTCTCTAAGGAAGAGAAGGAACACCTTGTGAAGAGAAACACATGTTTTATTTTAGGTTTTTATTTTGATTGGGATAAGATGGAAGGTGTTGATGAAGGTAATAATATGACATAATTAGGGAAAATTATGGTGTATATCGAAGGAAATTTTTGAAGTATATTATTGTACATATGTAGAAACAAGTGTTTGGAACAATGTTGATTAGAATATAGTGATAACAAAGAACGAAGTACGAGCAGAAGAAGAAGCACAATCATAAGTAGTAACAATGGAAACAACAATAGAAACAATAGGAGATTGGTGTCTCAAATAAGTCATTGCGTACATATAACTGATTTGGTGCTTAGTTGAGGAGATTAGTGTCTCTAGTAGTTTGGGGCCTACATATTTTTGAGTTGGTTCTCATTTGAGGGGATTGGTGTATCTAGTAGGTTTTTTCCCACAAACTTTGTAACAGTAGGTTGGTTCATACATGAATTTATAAAAATAAGTTTTTGTGGTTTTCATGTTATATGTTGTGTACCATGATTTGAGCACATGTGTATTTATTGTTTCATAGTGAGTGAATGATTGATGAATTCTTATGTAAAGGGAAAACAAGTATTATACTGATTCACCCCTCTCTCATTAAAACCATAATACCAACAAAAACATAGTCAATGTGAAATGCTGGTGTCGTGTTTCCCCTTATTATTGGTCCCTTTTACCTTTCTCATGCAAAATCCTACTCACTCTTTTGCAAAACTACAATGTTATAAAATCCATGAAAATCCAAGGTGGGGGCCATGAGGAAACTATTGAATTTTGGGAAACCTAAGGCACTAAATTCCCCCAGGCCAATGAACCCAAAATTATCATAAAATCCATTAAAATGGGGCACTAGGTTTGAAGAATGACTTAGGTAGAATGAAAGGAATAATGTACAAAATCCCCCCACGCTTGCAAACCCAACATGAAAGTCATAAGAATGAGTAAGAGCATGTTTTTGAATTCAAAACTTATGCACCAAGGACCAATACTTAGAAAATTTTCAATTAGATCATTAGACACAATAAAAACTTGGGAATCACAAAGGGGTAATTAAAATATTAATATAATGTGTAATTAAATGGATATCATAAGAAAAGGACCCAAATGTGAAAATTAATAAATGTTTTTGTAGTAGTATCAAAGGGAACAATAAATTAGGTCGTAAGATCCAAAATTCATTTAGGGGTACCCCAAAATGTTGGGTGACACATCTATAGGGGTGTTGACAAGGAATAAGTATGGTTCCTTTTGCATGTGCATTTTAATGTCATTGAACAAGAGGTGATTAGTAACAAATATAATATTCCATTTATAGATTAATTTCTTGTGTAATTGTATGAAGAAACATTATTTGTTAAGATTGATTTAAGATCTAGACATCACAATATAAGGGTGAGAATAGATGACCAATTCAAGAATTTGTTTAGGATTGACTAGGGTCATTGTGAGTTTTAGTTGATGCATCCTAGGCTAGCCAAAGGCCCAACTACTTTTAAGGTATGATAAATCAAAATTTTAATCCATATTCGTGGAAAGTTATTTTAGTTTTATTTTACTATATTCTCATCTAGAGAACAAACATGTGGCAAAATTTCCACATTAAATTCTAGTGTTGGAACTCCTTTGTATTAACTCTCTATTTGCAAAATAATCAAAGTGTGAATTTGGAATGAGTGATTATGTGTACTGAGGGAACATAATTAATAAAGAAAAAAATATGTTCCAACTTATATATAGCCCTTTTTTATGGCCAACACAATGAAGAGGGTTTCATGGGATTATGCATATTTTATAAGAGATTTGTTGAAGAATGCACAAGCCTTACCCCTAACCAATCTTACAAAGAAGGATCAATTCAAATGCACAATAGAAATGATGGAAACAATCCAGGATTCCACCATAACATTATTTACATTCTCAAACGAAGGCTTCCACCATAAAATGATTTACATTCTCATTAGAGAGGGATTTACAAGGGATTCAATCAAGGTTCATCCACCTTCTGGTTTAAACCCTAGAGAACCAATAAACTAGAATTCTTATAAATTGTGGGATATCCTATAGGATTTAAACAAGAAATGTTTATAACCAATCCTAGAAATTTCTCTCATCAATCAATAGCCGCATTGTTTGTTAGAAAGAATTAGGACTTTCATTAGAAGTTGAATTAGGACCTAGTCTCGGTTCTTTCTCTTAAAAGAAGTAGGACTTTGCATTGATGTTAAGAGTTCTATTCTTTCTCTGTTAGGAATGTTATGAGTTAGTACTTTGCATCATGGTTTTGTATCTATAAATTCCCAAGGAATTTAAGGAGAAAATACCACATCTCTTGTTTCTATGTGAATTAGGTTTAATTAGCAACAAGCATCATAGGTTCATTTACAGAGAACAAGGTGAGAAAAAATGTGAATAATGTAGTGGATTTTAATATTGTGCTTGTACTTTTAGATTTCCTAGATCCCTGTGTAGTGAAATGTGATGCATTATGCATTGGAATATGGGTTGTCCTCATGCAAAATAAATTTCTAGCCACTTTTCAAAGCTATAAGTTGGCTAATAAGGAGAATTCATTATCTATTTATTAGAAAGAATCATCATCCTTTATGAATATTGTAGAAAAAATCAAGACTTATCTATTGGGGAAATAATTCACTATTTATATAGACTACTAAATATTGGAGGACTTCTTCTCACTAAAAATTGAAAAATTGTTAGAGTAATAATCCATCCTAATACCATAGTCTTAGACCTTAAACTCATTTATTTTATTCCATGCAGTATTTTCTATGGTTTAGGCTTAGGGAAATTGGTATTTATGACAGTTGAGGTGCTCCTAGTTGATCATTCTGCACAGTTTTTTTTGTTGTAAATCTGATAGAAATAGTTATATTAAAAGTACAAAAATGTTACATGGCACGATGATGGCCCAAGAAGTATGGGTTGGTGGAACCACCAACCCGGACATCCAAAAATTCCACGCATTAGAATAACATGAGAAAAATGTCCTTTATCCATTGGCTGGACTTCGTTGCAATACATACAATTTAAACCAGGTATTATAACCGAGCAAAAAAACATGAGATTTAACAAAAACGATTTAACCTTTGGAGAAAACCGAGAGGATTGGGACTGGGTTTGTCTTTGACTATGGGACAAATACCAAAGAAATCATCTTCCCATGCTTGTGTAGGAAGCTTAGCCGACAGAGGCTCTGATTTTCCGCATAGGGCCGCCTCCTTAGTGGTAGAATGAACCCTTTTGAACTACAACAGATCTATCGTGGAGGGCACCGGGAAGTTGGAGAGATGTAGAGGCTAGCTCGAGGAATCCCCCGAGTCATGCAGGGCCTGCCTAGAGGTTGAGGTTATCAAGCCTTTTGAGTTTCCTATCACTTTAGCAAAAAATTCTTCTAGAATGGATAGAGCAGGAGACTCAGGGGGAGGGGCTCTTGGAGGAGTGATTGATGAAGTACCGACAGGGAAAGTGGCTACCATAGTAACCATGTTGGGCCTCAATAAGTTCTGAGAAGGATAACTGAGCCTTGTGGAGCACCTTTCCAGTGAGTATTTACCACCAGCCAAACTAGCATCAAGGATAGATAATTTGGCATCCAGATGCACGAGGAGACCTCTGACATCCAAAATGGAAGAAGTTGTTGTACACCAGTTCACTAAAACCTCTTCTACCAAGTTTTCAATCATGTTCTTCACCAAACAATAGAAGTTAGTCTAATTTCCATAATTTCCCGTAGCCAGAAAGTCTGCCACCTGAGTAGATTCCCAATCTTCGATAAGAGCACGAATTGGGGGTGAGACTGGGCTATCATAACCATTATTAACAACCTTATTCTTATTGAGGTGCTATGCCTCCCTAACAGAACCATGTATGCCACCCAAATGCGGGTTCCCCTCAGCCAAATCATAGTGAATCGATGAAGTAATGAGGCACACAAAGTCAAGCAAATACCAGAGCCAAACCAGAGCCGAACTAGAGAAAATGTGATCGTTCTGGGAGAGAAAATACAGAGGGAAACGGGAAGGGTCACCATTTCATACTTCATCAAAGAGGGTGGTAGGAGCATCACATGCAGGGTTTGCATCTTGAAGTTGTCTGCATAAATGAACAAGTACTTCACCCATCACTTTAGAGAGCCATATCTCATCACCATGTTGGAGCTCATTAAATCTAGGTCCATTTGATTGAGCGTTTCCTATTGCTTTAGAGAGCCAAATTGCCTCAACATTCTGGTGCTCATTTAAACTAGGGAATTCAAATTCCCTCCCATTAATTCCCATGTATTTTCTTGGATGGAGGAGGATCGGGAGTGCATGCTAGAGCCAGATTGGCGGGTGTGCGTAGCCAGCTGGAGCTTGTTCGGGGACCGATCCACCAGGGGGGCCTGTTCATGGGGTGCATCAAATAAATGTAGGCTTACAGCATGTCTAGGGTTTGGATGACATCTCTAGTTGGCGCCAGGTGGACTGAGCGTGCTGCCAGGTGTCGAGAGGCCAGGAAAGAAATCCGCATCTAAGGGATCATTCTACGCAGTTGATGCACGCAAGGTTGATCATTATGACACCTAGGAACCCAAATTGATTACAGTCAACCAGGAATGCACTCCCCTTCACCCTTTTCAGGTATTTTGACTCCTTTGAGGCGTTAGTGCTTGGTTTATGTGGTTTTTGGACTATTTTGGGCATTTATTGCTCACCTAGAGCCACTCCCACTCACCCATGTGCTCACCCACTCCCTTCATACCTACACACATATTCCATTATGTCTCACTCATATTCAAACATGCATTCATGACCGTTTTGGATGATTAGGAGGCTCATTGGTCCACCTAGGGGGGTTTGAGGGTCAAATCTAGTGCTAACACTTGTATGCATTCACATGGCCTCCACAGACTCATTATTTTTCCCTAGTGTATTATGTATCAGTTCCATACATAGTTACATGTTGGGTAGTCTTAATAATATCAATTATTGATTTCATGTGTGTATGTAGATTTCAGTCTTTCAGCTATTTAGTGCATGATTTGTGAACCATAGTGAATTGTGAGAGTTTATTTGGATCCTATATCTAGATGTGAATCAATTCTCACATGGTATTATAGTAGAGTTCTCAGGTTCAATTCCCCTAAGCTACCCTGGAAGGGGGTGTTGGAGTATTGGTACAACCCCATTGTATAACCGTTGGACCTCTCAGAATTTCCTGGTAAAAGGGCCTTGTGCCGGGTTTCAAATGTTCATAAACATCTCCAAGTTTTGGTGTAATGAAAAAAGTAACATGGTATCAGATATATTTGGAGCTGCAAATCCATTCCAATGTGTTTAATTTGCTGTTAGAGGGATTCTCCAGATAAATTCGTGAGTTTCCATTGCAGGTACTTTCAACAATTTGTCACCAAGAGCGTAAGAAGAGATGGAGCAGACCCATATCTTGTTAACACCATCAAAAAACTTCTATTGGAAGGAAGATATGGTGATCCAGCTGGGGTTAAAACGCCTCTACATGTTCACCATGGGGACAAAGGTCGAACCAAATTTTGCAGTTGAGAAATCCAAGTTTTTCAATGGAATTTATGAAGCATTTGGAGTGCTTTGTCTCATAATTTTGAGATACTTTCTCTTTCATGTTGAAAATATAGCTATCCCAAATGAAGTATGGATGAGGCTTGATGCTCTGTTTGGGAAGACTGATGAGATGAGAGGTCACCATCTTGAAAATGAGCTCATCTCGTTGAGCTCGATGCATTATGAGACAATCCAAGATTTCTTCACCAAATTCAAGTCATTGGTGCTTCAACTCAAGCAATGTGGCATCAAAAATAAGGATGAAAAAATCATATTTTCCATACTTTCCAAGCTAGGGACATAGTACTCTGTGTTTATAAGAACATTTCACTCAAGCAAGCTCACAACTCGAAACTGGCAAATGCCATCACTAACTAGATTCATGGAGTCATTGACCCAAGAGTAAGACAAGCTAGTGCAGATGGGTACCATCAAATACAACAAAGACCAATCTCTTGCTGTAGGGGTTTCAAAACCATCCAAAGGAAATAAGAAAGCTAAGGATTCGAAGTATTAATACAATAAGAAGAAAGATAGACCCAAATTTCTTGACAGGGGTTCGAATCCTTGCAAGGACAAGGACAATAAGAACAAGGAGAAGAACAAATGCACCTACTGCCATAAAGGATGGCATCCAGAGAGTGCATGCATGAAGAAAACCATAGACATGATGGTGTAGCTATTGGATAATAACAACCCAAAGGTTGCAAGGAATAAGGATGGAGGTTCAGGCTCAGACAACAAAGAGAGGTGCCATGCATTGGTTGTTGGTTCTTCAGATTCTTCATCCTTTATCATTGATCGAGATCATCAAGGAACATGGCCTCTGTAAGAGATTTATTCACATCCATGTATTCAGATAGTGGCCCAACTATTCAAATGGGTGATGATTCATAGATCCAAGCCAAGGGGATTGGCTGGATCGATCTTGAAGATGGGTATTTCAAAATGTTCTATTTGTACCAGATTTGGCAGCAAACCTACTCTTAGGGTAGAAAATGACCCACACTGGTGAATACAAGAGAGTAACATTTACTCCAAACACAATGGATATAGATGAAATATCTACCAACAAGGTGGCGGAATTGGGGTTTGTTGATCATCAAGCAAGGATGTACAAATTCTCTCATTTCCTTCCCTACTCCAGAGGGAAACCACTCCTGTCTCATGCCAATGAAAACAACAAGACGTGGCATGAGAGGTTTGATCAAAGGAACTACACATACCTCCAGGAATTTAGCAAAGAAGGCATGCTGGAAGGGCTTCCTCCTATCAAGGCCTCCAATGGTGCATGCATTAGTTGTGTGGTGGGAAAACATCCAGAGCGCAGTTATGAGAAATGGAAAGCAAGGAGAGATACTCAAGTGCTTGAATTAGTGCACTCATATCTTATTGGGCCTCTTCCCACACCCTCTTATGGAGGATCAAGGTATGTGTTGACCTTCATATATTATTTATCAAGGTTTTGCTGGGTTTACTTTCTCAAACTCAAATATGAAGTCTTTGAGACTCTTAAGGTTTGGAAATCCCTGGTTGAGAATCAATGTGGGAACAAGATCAAAGTCCTTTGGACTGATAATGGTAAAGAGTATGTGAACAAGAGTTTTCAACACCTCTATGAAGAATTTGGCATCCAAATGCAACATTCGGTCCCCTACACACCACAACAAAATGATGTGTAGAGAGGAAGGACAAGGCGCTCAAGGAGACTCCAACCTGTATGATTGAAGCCGAAGATTTGAGTCCTAAGATATGGAATGAAGCCATTACATTTTCTGCATACATTCAAAAAATGTCTCTTCACAAATCAGTATATGGAAAAACACCATATGAGGCTTGGTTTGGTCACAAGCCAAATATTTCAGATTTAAGGACTTTTGGCTCAAGGTCTTGAGCTAGAATTCCTCCTGAAAAGAGAAAAGATTTGTAGCCACAAATAAGGAGTGCATAATGGTGGGATATGGTGAAGATAAAAATGGATACAAGCTCTTTGATCCCTCAACTCAAAATACCTTCATATAAATACGTGTTCAATTCGAAGAGAAGTCATTCCATATCTCGAACTAGCAGCAGGGGAATGCTCATCTCCTCCACCACAAGATGATGTAAGTGATGAATATTTTTCTGATATTTCTGATTATGATATGGCTGAATATGATGATGATGGTCATGGATCACCCATTCATCCCAAATGGGTTTAGAAAACCATAGAAGATGCTGGGGATTTAGTTGGAAATCCACCAGATCCTAGGAAGACTAGATCACAATTTCACATTGCTTCTTTTGAAATTGAAGTTGTTCTAGATGAGAAATGCTTCATGATGGTTGGATATGATCCTCAATCATATCAGAAGCATATCATGACCCAATATGGAAAATAACCTGTTGCAGCTGCAACAATTTTCCCAAAATTCAAAATTTTTGGGGCCCTCCTTTACTTTGAATTAGTCGTTTTGTTCCTTGATTTCAGCCTATTGATTTTTGGTCTATGATTTGCTGAAGAGTCTTCCAGAACTTGGGGTTCTTGTCAATCGATTGATTTTTTCTCATTTCAATGATTAAAAGAATCCCATATTTAATTGAGTTCATCGTCGTTTTGCATATCTTTTAAAACCTTCCTGTATCGGGAGTTAATTCGTTTGACTGTCCCGACGTTGCGGATGATTTTCAGATCTTGATTGTATTTTTTGCGCCGACCGTTGCGGGCCTTTTCTGGGTTTAAGCTTTCCTTTTCTCTCCGACCGTTGTACGCGAGTTGTGATTCTTCATCGGGTGGTTTTTTATTCTTTATCGGATGGGTTTGAAGCCTTCTTCGTCCGATGCTACGGACAAATCTCCTTTTCGGGCGTCCGCCGTTGCGGATCACTTTGGACTTAGTTTTTCTTTTGTGCCCCGATGTGTGTTTCAGATTCGTATCGGAATGCTTGGCCATCGTTTCCTCCTCCGTTGCGGGCGGCATCATGCTCTGAGGATCCATCGTTGTGGAAGGTGTCGAGTTGATTGGGCTCCGAGTCGGAGGGCCCGCCGTTGCGGAGGAGTTCGGATTCTTGGTCATCCGATCAAGGGACCCGCCGATGCCCGATTGTAGTTCACGCGTTCTATTTTAAGCCGTGCGGGTGAGTTAGTATTGTGGACCATCCGTCGTTGCGGAGGGACTGAATCTCTAGTCGCCCGACGCAACTTTCGTTTCACGCCCGATTTAAATGCTCTCGCACGTGTGGCGTTTTTTATATTTATACGGTGCGACGCTATGGGTTTTTGTATTGTTTGTTTTCATTATCAAGCACTGTCGTGGTGAGCTTAGCGTTGAGTTGTCGGGCTTCGAAGGGAGAGAGGATCTAGCTGTCATTGTACCAGCTTCCAGGTGGAAGAAGTATTCCAACCGCCATCGACTCAGCCGTTCGCCGGATTGCCAGGTAGGTTTATTCCATATTTTCCCATCGCGTTTGAACGGTTATTGGTTTTCTCCCATATTTTGGGGTCCCCGACGTTTTCCCTCGTCCAGTTAGTATTGTGGACCATCCGCCGTTGTGGAGGGACTGAAGCTCTAGTCGCCCGACGCAACTTTCGTTTCGCGCCCGATTTAAATGCTCTCGCACGTGTGGCGTTTTTTATATTTATACGGTGCGACGCTATGGGTTTTTGTATTGTTTTTTTTGATTATCGAGCACTGTCGTGGTGAGCTTAGCGTTGAGTTGTCGGGCTTTGAAGGGAGAGAGGATCTAGCTGTCATTGTACCAGCTTCCAGGTGGAAGAAGTATTCCAACCGCCATCGACTCAGCTGTTCGCCGGATTGCCAGGTAGGTTTATTCCGTCTTTTCCCATTGCGTTTGAACGGTTATTGGTTTTCTCCCATATTTTGGGGTCCCCGGCGTTCTCCCTCGTCCAGCTAGGATTTAAGCTTGTGCGAGTGGGTTTTATCTTAACCTTGGGTAAAGGGGGCGTTTTTGACCATTTAAGCCGTTTTCTTTTCGCCTTTAGTCGCTGCCTCGCGTGCACAAGGGTTGAAGGGGTTAGGCGCAGACGACCATTACGCCGTCTGCGCCAAGCCTTGCTGCGCGGCCATGATAGACAAGGAGTGGTCGGATTTTGGGCACTGCCGTGGGGGGTTTGGTAGTTTATTGATTTCCGTAGTGCATCCCCAACCTGTGGACTCTAGCCGTTCCGCTGGCACGTTTTCGCGGCCTCGACGAGGCAGAGGGTCGGACCTATAGTTGACTGGGAGGAATAGAGTTTTGAAGAGTTTTCGCAGTCGATCCTAGCCTGTGTTGTTTGCGCCATCCTGCCCGACCCTTTTGATTTATGGTCACCTAAAACCCTAGTGGGGTAGATGGGGTGTGTCGCTGATTACGCTGTGTTTTTTGAGGATAGCGTGTTGGTCATGTTTTGATGAGGATACCCTGTGCAGAAAAGTGGTTACGCCTCCCTGGGGAGGGAGAAATGTACTGTCAGATTAATGTAACTTCTACGCTACAAGTCGCATGTGTTTCTTTTGTGATGTGTCTGATTGGGTTTTATGGCTAAAGTGTTGATTGGCATGAGCTTGATGCTTTTAATCCTTCTCTGTGTTTGCTAGGCAATAGAATGATAATTGAATACTGCACCTACATATAATTTACAATGTTTTTGCTTCAATGTATCGCTATCATGAGGAAGTGGTAGGTCACATAATAGTGTAGGTTTAATCTTGGCATAAGTATGATTGATAGGCTTGCTCATATAGATCGGATCATAAGATAGTGCACCCATAGTATCAAGGCATTATAAGGTTGAACAATATATGTATTTGTTGCATTGAACATTACCATACTATGCATAAGATAATGGCACATTGCACAGTACTGCATGCTAGTTTGACTGTTCGGTATGAGAGACTTATGATTTGATTTCATGGACTGGTCACAATTATGATACACTTGAGAAAGGATATATTGCTGAAAAATGTTCACAAATTCAAATTGCTTAAATGTCATAATGTCTTACATTGCAGGAAGAATTTACAATGTCCAAGAGGCAGAAAAGGAAGGCCCCTGCGGTCGAAGAGCAAACAACAATAGAGGTCGTCCCGCAGAAGGAGTATATATACGAGGATACCCAATGTATCTCTGGTATTGAGCCTGAGTACAAATGGGGTGAGATATACAGACTAATTTCCCGTAGGGAAGTCCCAGACGTGGGTCTTGAGGAAGAACCTATTTACGCCAACATTGAAAAATCCGCCATCATGAAGGTGGCTACCAGACCAGAGCTGTTCCCTTGCTCTGATGTGATGAGATGGATTCTGCCACACAAAAATAACAACACAATGCTGATGGGAAATGTTGAAGGTCAGGGCTATGTTCCATTTAGCCCTGGATATGTGGCATTGGCTTACCACCTGCCAGAGCCCCAAGTCTTCCTGTCAAACGATTGGTTAGATAACCTTAGGATGGATTTAGTGGAAACCCTGAGAAGAATGCTCTTACCAGGAAAGATTTATAGACACAGAGCAACGAAGGACTATGACACGGCGAGCTTAAGAGCTCCTTACAGGTTTATAGCCTTGATGCTAAACCGGATCTTTGGAAGAGCCAATGGTAGACTCTTCAAATTGGAGTGGATACCTCTTATGTTTCATGTGCCCACAGAAGGAACAATCTTCAACTGGGCTAGCCTAGTATCAAGTAGTCTCTCTTCTTGTGTAGCTGCAGCCCTGGGAGGAGGAGAAGCCCGAAAAAAATATGAGTTCTACATGAGTTCCATTCTGATAGACTGCATATTATGCCATCAGCCTTTCCTCGGGCTCAAATGTGTTTGGGATAGGGCAAGAATGCTCGTGTATGCAGCCTACAAACTACTGGGGGCTCATCAGTACCATAGCTATTACCGAGAAATCCGTGAGCATTTTATTATGCCTCTGCACACGCTTATCTTCCCAAAGGAGTGTAACTGCATGTCTGAAGAGGCTATGCAGGTAATAGAGGAGTATGGTGATTATTTCTTGACAGAAAACGGGATGTATCTTAGAATGTTTGGTGGATAAAAAACACCTTATCTGATGCCCAAGTATGCAACGGATTATATAGTCCACAAAGAGGCAGTTAGACAAGTGTTTATTGACGGAGTTGGTCACTTCTTCTTCGAGAAAAAGAAGACTGCCTATCCACCTCTACCATTTAAGCTAGGCAGCTGCAGTTTCGCCAATGTGAAGCAAGCGGCAGAATTTATAGAGGAACTAGGGAAGTTCCACTTTGGCGAGATGACTTTCAGACGAAATGACACTCATGGTAGAGTGGCTGAGCGCTGCAAGAAGCACAAGGTGTTCTTCGAATACAGCCATCATTTCGATAAAGACGAATCTGTTTACAGGAATTCCCCAAACATGACATTACTCAACAGGAGATTCAAACCGAAAAACCCCACCAAGGGTGGAAAAGGATCTGAACAAGATAAAGCTGAGCAAGCTAAGGCTGAAGAAGCAGCGAAAAGGATAAGAGAGGAGGCTCAGAGGTTGGAAGATGAGGCTGCAGAATGGATGCGAAAGGGAGAAGAAGAAAAGAGGAAAGCTGCCCAGGAAGCAGCTGAACGAGCCAATGAAGCAGCCAGAGAAATAGAAGAAGCTGCTAGGCAAGCAACCAAAGAATCCCAGAGAAAGCTAGACAAAGAACTGCGAGAGCAGGAGGCTGAATAGATAAAGTTGACGCAACAGCAAGCTCCCGAAACACCATCAGGGCAGAGTCAAGGAGAGGAAAATCCCGAGGTGCAGATCCCTCAAGTGCCCACTACCATCATAGCTGCTACCCCTATGCTTCAGCTAGTACCCTTCGTACAGAAAAAAGGGGAAGAAGTCCCTGATTTCAGCACCGTATATTATGACAGGGCTACTAAAAGGATAATGAGGAGAATAGAAAGAAAGGTAGAGGCAGAAGGAATGGCCAGCAAAATGATAACAGATAAGGTCATGATGGTAGGGACAGATGTAGATCCAAGGTTTACTATAAGGGCCGGGACTGTAGCAATACACGCTTCAGAGGATAACATAGACAGAATGATGATTGAAATAGAGTCATCCAAGAAGACCTCCTCTCAGCTTAAGGACACCCTGAGAAAAGAAAGGGAAGAAGGCAATAGACTTAAGATAAAATATGAACATGTGCTGAGAGAAATGGAGGCCACAAAGAGTGAAATCTACACCATCCAGGTAGAAGCATAGGCCAAGGAAGCAGCACATGAGGCTCTAGAAAGTGCACAGCAGAATGTCATTTATGAGTCCAATACCTCATACACCCAGGAACTGCAAGCGAGGCTGGCTTCTCTGACTGCTGAGCTGGAGACGGCAAAGGAACAGCAGATCGATCTACAGCCGGTTAAAGAACATATCCTGGCCCAGAAAGCTAAAGTGCTACACCTGCAAACTACGCTAGAAGAAGAAAGATGCCAGGTCCTCCAGATTAATAGCTGACTGGAAGAACTCTTGGACACCGCTTCTTATTTTGTTGACATGTCTCAAGACATTCTCGAAGCACTAACGACAAGGATAGAAAGGGTGGAGAATGATGAAGAAGTCCCAGCAGAACTACCATCCAAGGATAAACAAGCCCTTAAACGGGACCACGATCTGATAGAATTCACTATCAATACTGCAGAAGACTTCCAGAAAACAGTTAAGAAGATAAAGGGAGCCTGCACAAAATTCTTCAGGAGAGCCCTGGTTACCTACAACCGATGTTAGGTAGAGGCCGAGCAGAGACTATATGAGTTCCCTGATCATGATGCATTTGTAGAAATGTTGCAGAAAAGACAACAAGATGAAGAAGCCAGAGTACAACGCATCAAAGCCATTAATGACCAAATTCTGAAAGATGAAATAGGCCACACAGCCGTTAGTGTGCAGCTCTTGGAAGAGCAGGTGTGATTGAACACAGCCATGGTAGAGGCCATAAAAAACCAATATGACAAGTTCGATCTAAACATTCAGTTTTTAGAGCCTAGCTCATTTGAAGGTCTCGCTGCTGAAGCAGCAGCGTGGAAAAAATTCTTGGAGAACCAAGCAGGACCCTCCTCACAAGAGGATCGGTCAACTTTGTTGTAATTTAATAAATTGTAAAAGGCTTTTTGGAAAAAATGAAACGTTGGGAAGACAAAAGGGTTGGGAAGCCCAAAGGTCACTTTGGGCAGCCCAACCAATTTTGCTTTTTGTATAAACGTAGGAAGGTTAGATGGGAAAAGGGGCTTTTTCCCATTAAGATTGGAGGACATATTGTAAGAAGAACTACTTCCTTTTGCAATAAAAGATTTTAGTTTTCTTGTTGGAGAAAGAGATGTGAAGTTTCCAAATGTTATACATGGATGGCAGAAAGATGAACTACTTTATTTTTCAGCTTGTGTCCATGAATCGTGAGATCGTTCTAACCTTATGACCTATGTCTTGTTGAATGATTTCTGATTTAATTTGTGGAAAATTCACCTAGAGTAATGTATGTGGTTCATATAACAATTGGCTATCTGATTGTTAGAATATTTTCTTGTTCATGTGTTGTAAACATAAATATCCGCTACCTGTAATTTGTTTATTATACATGGAAATAATACATTACTCACAAATAATCATTCTTTTGGCTCCCCGGGGATAGATAGTTAGGTGTTTAGATATTTAGTTGTTTTACTGCATGGTTACATATGTGGTTTAGATGTTGGTGAACCTAAGACGAGAGGTAAGAACCTGCACAGCACATTGTGTTGTTCCTTGCATCTTTATCACCCTGCATGTTAAGATAGGCATGGGCATTGCATACATTAAGTAAAAAATACAAATTCCGGTGGACCGGGCCGCAACCGGTAAACCCTTGTTGTTACTTTGACCTACGGTGGCTGGACCATAAACCGAATGGATTCCCTATACCAAACAGTCAACAGGATAGTTGGGAACGTTGATTGGGGAGAATCCCTTACTGTTTCCGCTTGCGAATTTCCAGGCCTCAACAGTTTTGGCGCTAGAAGGAGGGCCGCCAGTAAAGGCTAGCCGTGGAATTTGATTTCTCGAGACTATCCTACCAGCAGATGTTTTAAAGTTTAACCTAACTCAGGTTTGAAGTTTCCTGTTCTATCCTTGAAACCCTGTTTATCCTAGTGTTACTTGCTTACCTTTCCTCATGGATGGTAATCAACCTAATCCTTTGTCGGCATGGAGAGCTAGGTCACCTCTGAGCCTGAATCCTCCTTTGCATAACCTACCTCAAGCCTTTGACAAGCTCCTACCTAAGTTTGACCCTGTGGAAAATATTGTTGTAGATGATCATCTTCAAAGATTTTATCTAGCATTAGAAGGACTAAGGGTTGGGGAGTATGAAGATGTGGTCTGCAGATTGTTCCCTCACACTCTGAAAGGAGCAGCAGCATCTTGGTATTTCAGTCTGCCTGCTAATTCCATTCCTGATTGGGACACTTTTGAAAGGGTTTTCAGAGGTAAATATACAACTCAGAAGACGCATGCCTTGTTGATGAAAAGGCTTGGTTTGTTAAGAAAAGAGAGGAATGAAAAGGTACATAGTTTCACTCAGAGATTTTCATTGTACTTAAAAAAAAATTCTACTGTTGACAGACCTTCAGATAAAGTCTTAATTGAGTATTATACCTCAGCCTTAGGACCTAAGCTGGCCATGTTTTCCAAGATGAAAGTCAAGCCTACGCTGGTAGAGACTTATCAAGAGGCTGAAAGGGTACATGCTGAAAGTGAGAGTATAGAGGACTATCCTGACTCACCTGAAGAGAATACCACTATAAGAAGATGCTCATTGCTGTCTAAATCTAAAGAAGATCAAACACATAAGTATCATGAGATGATGAGAGTGCTTCAGAAAATGTCCAACAGAATTGTAGACCTGGAAAAGGAGAGGGACATTCAGAAAACCAATAAGCCACACTATCCAAATAGGGAAGATAACAGCCAATGGCAAGTCCCACCTCCTAATTTGGCATCAATAAACATAACAGAAATAGGAGGAGATAATTTCTGTACCTTTCATCAACAACATCATTCTGAGAAGAAGTGTCCTCAATGGTTACATTCAATGACATCGGTGATGAATAAGTTGTTGGACCCAGAATTGACTAGGGACGGTGGCGAGGAAGAAAAAGAGAAACAGACCATAGTAAAACCAAACGATGATAGTATGTTTTCATGGAATGGTATATCGATGTTTAACACAGAAGAAGACGTTCTCAAGTCTCAATATACTTCTACAACCACAACAAATGAAAACCTGGCCATTGAGAACAATGCAATAATATCAAAGGTTCCATATTTGCAAGAGGAAGTAAAGGGGCAGGCTGATGTGAAGGCTAAAGATGACATACCTAAAGATATTCATGGCAAACAGGAAACAGAGCCACTCATTGAATTTTCCAAATCGGTGAAGATGATGAGGAAAGCAAAGCTGGCAAACTGAAAGAAGAGTTTCCCACAACAAACCAACCTGTGGAAGAAAAGATTGAGTTGATCAAGACTAAGAAAACCAGCGCTCCACCTTTCCTTGTGACTCTTGAAATTTTAAATCATAAGGTCCATAATTTTTTGGTAGACTCTGGATCATCCATGAATGTTATGCCTCTGGAAGTCTGCAAAAAGATTAATGGGCAGCTAAAACCTACTATTTGGGATGTCACTCAACTTGACAAAACTAGTTTCAAAGTAGTAGGGGAAATGGAGGATGTTCTGATTCGATTATCTGCAAGTAAAAGGACATGTCATTACATTGAAATAATAGTAGCAGACATACCTGATGGTTATGGAATGATCCTAAATCGAGATTGGACAGCAAGATTAAATGGGTACTTTGCTTCAGACTGGTCTCACTTGTGGTTACCTCAGAAGGGAATCCCAAACATGATTAAGATTTTGAGAGAGCCATATATGAAGCACAATGTCACTAAGCTAGGAGAAGAAAATGAATCTGCTGAGTCTGTATTGGGAAACCATCTAACTGAGTGTAAGCTGAGACATCATACTTCAAGAAAGGCCAGTACTATGATGGATGCCCAGCCTGATCTCCTTCAACTCACTCAGGCTGAAAGAAATGATTGCAGGATCTTAGATATGGGTTCCATTTCGATAACAGCGTAGTTAGATCATGGTTAAAAATACTCATGTCTGAAACCCAGCTCATTCCTTAGCTTTTAGTTGTAAAGTTTTTGGGGGAATGGGCGTTTTTTAGATTTTTGTCTGCTGTTGTACATAAATAAATTGTTTTGTTTTCTTAATATTAGATGTTGTTTTCTTGCTTTAATGCTTTGATGGTTCTTCTTTTATTACTTTCTTTGCTACTATTTCTTTATAGCTTTGTTAGTTTTCCTTCTGATTTTGAATAAGAGGCAAACTTTTGGATACAATGGGAATGTCAGGGTTCTGTATCAACTAAAGTCCTGAGCAAAATACTGTGCTTTAAAGTATAGAATGTCTTCTAGTAATTGTATTCCTAACCGGCAGTGCATTCATTCGAAGTCTCACTTGATCCCTGTAAATAAATCAGAAGTGAAAAGGTCTGAAATACTATTTGGGGGCTCCATCCGCTTCACATTTTAATACCCAAGGGAGTCACAGCAAAAGACCCACGGAAAGGAAGCAGAGTGAAACAGTTTATCATATACAAATGATCCCATGCCATGAATTAAGAAAAGGATGAAAGATCTTAAGAGTCACTACTCCTAAAAGAGAAGCAAGACATATCAGAACAAAGCTCGAGAAACCATTAATCTCAAAGCATCAAGTACTAAATGGCCACAAGATCCTCTCCGTCCGTGAATTGAAGTATGAAATATATCATTCACACAAAAGGACACTATGGGATAGAGGATCCTGAATTAAAATTCAGTAAGAAAGGCCTGTAGGAGGACTCATATCAAATAAACTAAAGTTCTAAAGGCACAAAAGTGCAAATTGGCATGGGAATGAGGAAAAAAAGGGTAATACTGTTCACTATCTGTCACAATCCTGTGGTGTCCAAACTGTAACCACCATAGGGCAGGAAAAATAAACCTCATCCATTTGGCCTCAAGAGAGTTATTCAGACCTGAAACACTACAGATGTTACCTTTTCCCGAGAAAAATGGACTTCTTCTATGAATTTTAATGCATAAGTTGGCTTGCTTAGGAATACAGACATCTAGAACATTTCACTTTTATTCAGACAGTCTTAAGACGGGAGAGAGAGTTAATTCAGAGATCTGGGGTTCACCAGATAGTCGCCAATTGTTGCAGCTGCAACAATTTTCCCAAAATTCTAAAATTTTGGGGCCCTCCTTTACTTTGAATTAGTCGTTTTGTTCCTTGATTTCAGCCTATTGATTTTTGGTCTATGATTTTCTGAAGCGTCTTCTAGCACTTGGGGTTGTTGTCAATCGATTGATTTTTTCTCATTTCAATTCTTAAAAGAATCCCATATTTAATTAAGTTCATCATCGTTTTGCATATCTTTTAAAACCTTCCTGTATCGGGAGTTAATTCGTTTGACTGTCCCGCCGTTGCGGGTGATTTTCAGATCTTGATTGTCTTTTTCGTGCCGACCGTTGGGGCCTTTTCCGGGTTTAAGCTTTCCTTTTCTCTCTGACCGTTGCGTATGAGTTGTGATTCTTCATCACGTGGTTTTTGATTCTTTATCGGACGGGTTTGAAGTCTTCTTCGTCCGATGATGTGGACAAATCTCCTTTTCGGGCATCCGCCGTTGCGGATCACTTTGGACTTAGTTTTTCTTTTGCGCCCCGATGTGTGTTTCAGCTTTGTATCGGAACGATTGGCCATCGTTTCCTCCTCCATTGCGGGCGGCATCATGCTCTGAGGATCCGTCGTTGCGGAAGGTGTCGAGTTGATTGGGCTCCGATTCGGAGGGCCCGCCTTTGCGGAGGAGTTCGGATTCTTGGTCATCCGATCAAGGGACCTGTCGGCGCCCGATTGTAGTTCACGTGTTCTATTTTAAGCCGTGCGGGTGAGTTAGTATTGTGGACCATCCGCCGTTGCGGAGGGACTGAAGCTCTAGTCGCCCGATGCAACTTTCGTTTCGCGCCCGATTTAAATGCTCTCGCATGTGTGGCGTTTTTCATATTTAGACGGTGCGACGGTATGGGTTTTTGTATTGTTTGTTTTGATTATCGAGCACTGTCGTGGTGAGCTTAGTGTTGAGCTATCGGGCTTCGAAGGGAGAGAGGATCTAGCTGTCATTGTACCAGCTTCCAGGTGGAAGAAGTATTCCAACCGCCATCGACTCAGCCGTTCGCCGGATTGCCAGGTAGGTTTATTCCATCTTTTCCCATCGCGTTTGAACGGTTATTGGTTTTCTCCCATATTTTGGTGTCCCCAGCGTTTTCCCTCGTCCAGCTAGGATTTAAGCTTGTGTGAGTAGGTTTTATCTTAACCTTGGGTAAAGGGGGCGTTTTTGACCATTTAAGCCGTTTTCTTTTTGCCTTTAGTCGCTGCCTCGCGCGCACAAGGGTTGAAGGGGTTAGGCACAGACGGCCGTTACGCCGTCTGCGCCAAGCCTTGCTGCACGGCCATGATAGACAAGGAGTGGTCGGATTTTGGGCGCTGCCGTGGGGGGTTTGGTATTTTATTGATTTCCGTAGTGCATCCCCAACCTGTGGACTCTAGCCGTTCTGCTGGCACGTTTTCGCGGCCTTGACGAGGAAGAGGGTCGGACCTACAGTTGAATGGGAGGAATAGAGTTTTGAAGAGTTTTCGCAGTTGAGCCTAGCCTGTGTTGTTTGCGCCATCCTGCCCGACCCTTTTGAATTTTGGTCACCTAAAACCCTAGTGGGGTAGAGGGGTTGTGTCGCTAATTACACTGCATTTGTTGAGGATAGCGTGTTGGTCGTGTTTTGATGAGGATACCCTGTGCAGAAAAGTGGTTACGCCTCCCTGGGGAGGGCGAAATGTACTGTCAGATTAATGTAACTTCTCCGCTACAAGTCGCATGCGTTTCTTTTGTGATGTGTTTGATTGGGTTTTATGGATAAAGTGTTGATTGGCATGAGCTTGATGCTTTTAATCCTTCTCTGTTTTTGCTAGGAAATATAATGATAATTGAATACTGCACCTGCATATAATTTACAATGTTTTTGCTTCAATGTATCTCTATCATGAGGAAGTGGCAGGTCACATAATAGTGTAGGTTTAATCCTGGCATAAGTATGATTGATAGGCTTGCTCATATAGATCGGATCATAATATAGTGCACCCATAGTCTCAAGGCATTATAAGGTTGAACAATATATGTATTTGTTGCATTGAACATTACCATACTATGCATAACATAATGGCACATTGCACAGTACTGCATGCTAGTTTGACTGTTCAGTATGAGAGACTTATGATTTGATTTCATGGACTGGTCACAATTATGATACACTTGAGAAAGGATATATTGCTGCAAAATGTTCACAAATTCAAATTTCTTAAATGTCATAATGTCTTACATTGCAGGAAGAATTTACAATGTCCAAGAGGCAGAAAAGGAAGGCCCCTGCGGTCGAAGAGCAAATAGCAATAGAGGTCGTCCCACAGAAGGAGTATATATACGAGGATACCCAATGTATCTCTGGTATTGAGCCTGAGTACAAATGGGGCGAGATATACAGACTAATTTCCCGTAGGGAAGTCCCAGACATGGGTTTTGAGGAAGAACCTATTTACGCCAACATTGAAAAATCCGCCATCATGAAGGTGGCTACCAGACCAGAGCTGTTCCCTTGCTCTGATGTGATGAGATGGATTCTACCACACACAAATAACAACACAATGCTGATGGGAAATGTTGAAGGTCAGGGCTATGCTGCATTTAGCCCTGGATATGTGGCATTGGCTTACCACCTGCCAGAGCCCCAAGTCTTCCTGTCAAACGATTGGTTAGATAACCTCAGGATGGATTTAGTGGAAACCCTGAGAAGAATGCTCTTACCAGGAAAGCTTTATAGACACAGAGAAACGGAGGACTATGACACGAAGAGCTTAAGAGCTCCTTACAGGTTTATAGCCTTGATGCTAAACCGGATCTTTGGAAGAGCCAATGGTAGACTCTTCAAATTGGAGTGGATACCTCTTATGTTTCATGTGGCCACAGAAGGAACAATCTTCAACTGGGCCAGCCTAGTATCAAGTAGTCTCTCTTCTTGTGTAGCTGCAGCCCTGGGAGGAGGAGAAGCCCGGAAAAAATCTGAGTTCTACATGAGTTCCATTCTGATAGACTGCATATTATGCCATTAGCCTTTCCCTGGGCTCAAATGTGTTTGGGATAGGGCAAGAATGCCCATGTATGCATTCTACAAACTACTGGGGGCTCATTAGTACCATAGCTATTACCGAGAAATATGTGAGCATTTTATTATGCCTCTGCACATGCTTATCTTCCGAAAGGAGTGTAACTGCATGTCTGAAGAGGCTATGCAGGTAATAGAGGAGTATGGTGATTATTTCTTGACAGAAAACGGGATGTATCTTAGAATGTTTGGTGGATCAAAAACACCTTATCTGCTGCCCAAGTATGCAATAGATTATATAGTCCACAAAGAGGCAGTCAGACAAGTGTTTATTGACGGAGTTGGTCACTTCTTGTTCCAGAAAAAGAAGACTTCCTATCCACCTCTACCATTTAAGCTAGGCAGCTGCAGTTTCGCCAATGTGAAGCAAGCGGCAGAATTTATAGAGGAACTAGGGAAGTTCCACTTTGGCGAGATGACTTTCAGACGAAATGACACTCATGGTAGAATGGCTAAGCACTGCAAGAAGCACAAGGTGTTCTTCGAATACAACCATCATTTTGATAAAGACGAATCTATTTACAGGAATGCCCCAAACATGACATTACTCAGCAGGAGATTCAAACCGAAAAACCCCACCAAGGGTGGAAAAGGATCTGAACAAGATAAAGCTGAGCAAGCTAAGGCTGAAGAAGCAGCCAAAAGGATAAGAGAGGAGGATCAGAGGCTGGAAGATGAGGCTGCAGAATGGATGCGAAAGGGAGAAGAAGAAAAGAGGAAAGCTGCCCAGGAAGCAGCTGAACGAGCCAATGAAGCATCCAGAGAAACAGAAGAAGCTTCTAGGCAAGCAGCCAAAGAATCCCAGAGAAAGCTAGACGAATAACTGTGAGAGCAGGAGGCTGAACAGATAAAGTCGACGCAACAGCAAGCTCCCGAAACACCATCAGGGCAGAGTCAGGGAGAGGAAAATTCCGAGGTGTAGATCCCTTAAGTTCCCACTACCATCATAGCTGCTACCCCTATGCTTCAGCTAGTACCCTTCGTACAGAAAAAAGGGGAAGAAGTCCCTGATTTCAGCACCGTATATTATGACAGGGCTACTAAAAGGATAATGAGGAGAACAGAAAGAAAGGTAGAGGCAGAAGGAATGGCCAACAAAATGATAACATATAAGGTCATGATGGTAGGGACAGATGTAGATCCAAGGTTTACTATAAGGGCCGGGACTGCAGCAATACATGCTTCAGAGGATAACATAGACAGAATGATGATTGAAATAGAGTCATCCAAGAAGACCTCCTCTCAGCTTAAGGACACCCTGAGAAAAGAAAGGGAAGAAGGCAATAGACTTAAGATAAAATATGAACATGTGCTGAGAGAAATGGAGGCCACAAAGAGTGAAATCTACGCCATCCAGGTAGAAGCACAGGCCAAGGAAGCAGCACATGAGGCTCTAGAAAGTGCACAGCAGGAAATTGAAGACTTAAAGCATGAAAAGGAGCAGTTGAGGGAAAAAGTGGAAGAGCTGGAGGCATAGCATACTGTCATTTATGAGTCCAATACCTCATACACCCAGGAACTGCAAGCGAGGCGGGATTCTCTGACTGCTGAGCTGGAGACAGCAAAGGAATAGCAGATCTATCTACAGCGGGTTAAAGAACATATGTTGGCCCAGAAAGCTAAAGTGCTACACCTGCAAACTGCCCTAGAAGAAGAAAGATGCCAGGTCCTCCAGATTGATAGCCGACTGGAAGAACTTTTGGACACCGCTTCTTATTTTGTTGACAGGTCTCAAGACATTCTCGAAGCACTAACAAGAATGATAGCAAGGGTGGATAATGATGAAGAAGTCCCAGCAGAACTACCATCCAAGGATAAACAAGCCCTTAAACGGGACCACGATCTGATAGAATTCGCTATCAATACTGCAGAAGACTTCCAGAAAACAGTCAAGAAGACAAAGGGAGCCTGCACAAAATTCTTCAGGAGAGCCCTGGTTACCTACAACCGATGTCAGGTAGAGGCCGAGCAGAGACTATATGAGTTCCCTGATCATGATGCATTTGTAGAAATGTTGCAGAAAAGACAACAAGATGAAGAAGCCAGAGTACAACGCATCAAATCCATTAATGACCAAATTCTGAAAGATGAAATAGGCCACACAACCGTTAGTGTGCAGCTCTTGGAAGATCAGGTGCGATTGAACACAACCAAGGTAGAGGCCATAAAAAACCAAGCTGACAAGTTCGAGCTAAACATTCATTTTTTAGAGCCTAGCTCGTTTGAAGGTCTCCCTGCTGAAGCAGCAGCGTGGAAAAAATTCTTGGAGAATCAAGCGGGACCCTCCTCACAGAGGACCAGTCAACTTTGTTGTAATTTAATAAATTGTAAAAGGATTTTTGGAAAAATTGAAACGTTGGGAAGACAAAAGGGTTGGGAAGCCCAAAGGTCACTTTGGGAAGCCCAACCAATTTTGCTTTTTGTATAAAAGTAGGAAGGTTAGATGGGAAAAGGGGCTTTTTCCCAGTAAGACTGGAGGACCTATTGTAAGAAGAACTACTTCCTTTTGCAATAAAAGATTTTAGTTTTCCTGTTGGAGAAAGAGATGTGAAGTTTGAAAATGTTATACATGGATGACAGAAAGATGAACTACTTTATTTTTCAGCTTGTGTCCATGAATCGTGAGATCGTTCTAACCTTATGACCTATGTCTTGTTGAATGATTTCTGATTTAATTTGTGGAAAATTCACCTAGAGTAATGTATGTGGTTCATATAACAATTGGCTATCTGATTGTTAGAATATTTTCTTGTTCATGTGTTGTAAACATAAATATCCGCTACCTGTAATTTGTTTATTATACATGGAAATAATACATTACTCACAAATAATCATTCTTTTGGATCCCCGAGGATAGATAGTTAGGTGTTTAGATAGTTAGTTGTTTTACTGCATGGTTACATATGTGGTTTAGATGTTGGTGAACCTAAGACGAGAGGTAAGAACCTGCGCAGCACATTGTGTTGTTCCTTGCATCTTTATCACCCTGCATGTTAAGATAGGCATGGCCATTGCATACATTAAGTAAAAAATACAAATTCCGGTGGACCGGGCCGCAACCGGTAAACCCTTGTTGTTACTTTGACCTACGGTGGCCGGACCGTAAATCGGACGGATTCCCTATACCAAATAGTCAACGGGATATTTGGGAATGTTGATTGGGGAGAATCCCTTACTGTTTCCGCCTACGAATTTCCAGGCCTCAACACAACCATGCAATAATATTTCAACTCTCTAGAGTAAAATGAGACTTAGGAATTGGTTCCCTTGCCCTCCAAGAGGAAACTAGTGTAATGCAAATGGGTCTATAGGAATTTTTTTTCCAATGATGGGTATGATATAAAGTATAATTCCATATTGGTTTAAAAGGGATTCTCTAAATTCCAAGGAGTGGACTATATAGAGACATTTGCACCGCTTGCAAACATCGACTCTATCAGGCTAGTTTTAGCCATTGCTGCATGCGAGCGCTGGGAGGTTCACCACATGGATGTCAAAAGTGAATTTATACATGGTGAGATACATTAATAGATATATAATAAGAATCCTGAAGGTTTCCAAGAGGATAATTCTCTTGTATGTAGTTTAAAGAAGTCACTCTATGGCCTCAATCAAGCCCCCAGGGCTAGGTATGCCAAGATGGACAATTTTCTGCTATCACTTGGCTTTGAAAGATGAAAATCTGATCCTAATGTTTATTTGCAGAATGTTGGTGATTTATTGCAGGTAATTTTACTCTATTTTGATGATATTTTTATTACATGTAGCTGCATCAAATAAATTGGGTCAATCAAATCCTCTTTGCACAGTGAATTTTCAATGACTGATCTTGGATTGTTGAACCAATTTCTTGGTTTGGAAATTGAGCGATGTGAAAGAGGAATCAAGGTAATACAACAAAAGTATGCTTCAGACCTGTTATTGAATTTTAATATGGATGAATGCAAGGAAACCAAGTTCCCATTTCTTTCTGGTATCAAACTAGGTGAAGTTGGTGACTCTCCATTGGTGGATATCTCTTTGTATAGACAACTAGTTGCAAGTTTGTTGTATCTTACACATTATAGAACTGATTTAGCATATTATATAGGTGATGTATCTATATATATGCAGCAGAATCATGAGATCCATTGGAAGGACTCCAAGAGGATCCTTCACTATGTGTAAGGAACCATACACTTTGTGGTGCAATATGTTGCTGGTTCTCCACTAGAACTAGTGGGATTTTCTGATTTTGATTGGGGTGGTGATCCCAATGACAATAATTCCACTTCATTTTATCTATTCATGCTATCACAAAGTACCATATTCTGTTCAATCAATAAACAATACACTATCTCCCTTTCTTCAGCAGAGGCCGAGTACAGAAGAGCAGTAAACGCAGCTACACAATATGTGTGATTGCAAGGTATTCTTTGGGAACTTGGAGTTGCATTTGATTCACCCACAGTAATTTGGTGTGATAATAAAAGTGAAATAAATATTTCCACAGATCCAATGTAGAGACAAAGGACCAAACACACCGATATACACATGCACTACATCCAGAGCTTGGTGCATGATCAGGTGATAGCTTTGCAGTATTTCCCATCTATAGAGAAAACTACTGACATTTTCACCAAGTGTTTCACAGAGAAGACCTTCACATATCTGAGATCCCTTCTTGGAGTGGGTGATGCATGATTATGGATACCATTAAATTTCATATTTTTGGCTCCATGTCAATTTTTGAGAGGAGGTTTTGTTCCCATGTGGTTTCCCTCCTTACCTTGTTTCTATGGACAAATAAAATTTTATGTTGTATGAGGTGACTTGAGCCTTTGTTTCCAAGGCCTCCATGATATTTTTGGATAAGTTGTACTAAGTAAGGATTAAGGTGGGGTGTTAGAGTAATCCATCCTAGTGCCATATTATTAGACCTTATACTCATTTATTTGCTTCCATGCAATATTTTCTATGGTTTAGGCTTAGGGAAATTAGCATTTATGACAGTTGAGGCACTTCTAGTTGATCATTCTATACAATTGATGCACTCCAGGTTGATAATTATGACACCCGAGCATCCACATTGATTTCATTCAACCAAGAATGCACTCCCCTTCCCCCTTTTCAGGGATTTTGACTCCTTTGAGGCACCAGTTCTTGGTTGAGGTGGGTTTTGGACTGTGTTGGGCATTTATTGCTCACCTAGAACCACTCCCACTCACCCATGTTATCACCCACACATGTCATACCTCCAAACACATTTCATCATGCCTCACCCATATTCACACATCCATTCGTGACTGTTTTGGATGATTAGGAGGCTCATTGGTCCACTTAGGTGGGTTTGAGGGTCAAATCTAGTGTTGACACTTGTATGCATTCACATGGCCTCCAAGGCCTCACAATTTTTCCTATTGTATTATATATCAGTTCCATACATAGTTACATTTTGGAAAGTCTTAATAATATTCATTATTGACTTCATGTGTGTATGTAAATTTCAGTTTTTCAGTTATTTTATGCATGATTTGTGAACCATAGTGAACTGTGAGAGTTTGTTTGGATCCTAGATCCAGATGTGAATCAATTCTCATAAGAATAAATAATAAATTTTGTAATAAATTTATAACATTTTGAATTTAAATTTCACTATAGGAAGGGCGTAAATAATGTGGTTGTAGATTATTTATCTCCACTTCCTTATCTTCAAGAAATATCTATGGTTGAACTAGGATTAAAAGACAAGGAGACAACATGTATATATTTTTAGGACCTAGGTAAACCATAAGAATGTGACCCTTCCTAAGGTGGTGTGTTCATCTTCCAAGTCTCTCTTCATACTCATATTATCCATCTATGTCATGTTCACCCTTGGGTTCATCCTAGGAATAAGGATCTCCATCAATGATGAAATAATAGTATTGTAATCCATCTAATGATGACTCTCATTATGTTTGAAGTGTTCCAAAATGGAATCTCATGGTGATACATGCCCACAAAATGTCTCCAACAATACCACAACGCTCCTACACACTTTTATCCTTTCCTTGAATGATGACTATAGCTCGGACAAGATAGAACAAAGTGTACAAGATCCAAATGTCTCCTACAATTTGTCATTGCCATTGTACTAGAGAGATAGTTTTTTGTGTATGGTGAGAGAGGAAATCCCATGAAAATGCGAAATTACCCTATATTTTCATAAAGTAATAACTTCAAAAGTATAATAAATAACTAAGATATTATTGTCAAATTTCATTTTTTGTGGGGATTGGATAAGAAATGAAAGGAATTGGACACACACACACACACACACATATACTTACAAAAAATTATCTTATTAAGTCATCAATTCAATGGCTTTGATAAAAATTTATATTCATGTGGATTCATATTAAGAAAAATTATGCAAAAAATGATTGTAAAGTCAATTATACTAATTACCACATCTCATAGGAAATTAATATCCCATAGAAAACATTTAATTAAAGTAAGGTACAATTGCACTTGGTATATATAGAAACTTCAATAGCATTGAAACCGATGAGCTAAGAACATGAACATGGGTTATTTCTATAAATTACCCCTAGTCTCTCTAGGAAGTCAAAATAAACATGTTAATTATTATCTTAGAAATCAATTTGGGTTATAGTCACTTTGTCCCATTATAACTAATGTGCATATTCCTTAAAATTTACAATGATGCACACCAAAATCGCTTAGCGTAATGGTTTTGAGTCTTGAAGTTTTCCATTTAATCTACTTGGTACTATCAAGCAAGATAAAGAATATTGATTGAGTGGGTAGGAATATATATTTACATTTCATATCTATGGCTAATAATTTTACCTTCTTTGGTATATATGATTCTTTTCACTTAATTCATGAAATCCTTCGAAGATTTCTAGGCCCAATTGAGTTCTGTCATTACATGAACAACTGTTGGATACACTAAGAGATTAGTTGACATATTTTTGCAATGAACTATTTGTTTGGTTACTACAGTTAGAATCATGTATTGTCTATTTGTATAGCCTTCATGTGACTTTGAATATAATAGGTCTTCATACTCAATGATTTAGTTCTCAGATCCATGAGTTGTGAGTTGCAATAGTTTTTTTCCAACATGATGTTTATATTTAGCTATTTATAGTGTCTATGGTTGTTGGTGATTGATTTCAAAATTTAGTCAATAATCCCATTGGGAATATTTTTATCAACATTTTTTCTTGTTTGTTGTATAATCTCTTCTAAGATCTAATAATAAACACATTTCATTCTCATTTGTGATTGTATATAAATTTTGTGTTGATTTTGAATATAGGAGCTTATATTTGTTTTTTTTAACTTATATACAGGTGATGGACAAATGATACAGAGAGCTCTTCAAGAATGGACAGGACTATCGACGGTCCCAAATGTGTTTATTGGAGGCATCCACATTGGCAGTTGTGATGGTTAGTACTTTAATCAAAACTATTAGTTTCTTGCATTTTGCTTATAAACTAATAAAATTGTTAGTTTTCATTTAATGCATTTGTATCATGAAAACAAATCTATGTCACATTTCTATTCCCCTATGTTTCTGGTTAAAATTTCAATTTTGAAAAATAAATGTAGGATTGAATTAATGCATTAGGTGAAGAGATGATAAAAAACTCCATCATCAAAACTGCGCTGGAGCCAGGCCGCGCCCTAGCCATTAGCTGCCGCCGTCCTGGTCTTCTCCAAGCCACTCATGGCTTCGCCTGAGGGAGGGCTTCCCCCTCCCTTGTCTTCTTCAGCCACGCACGCCTTCAATCAGCTGCTTCGTCCTCATGGAGCCGTTCCTATTGCCCGAGCCATCCCGAAATTCATTAAAAAGCTAGATTCAATTCCGGAAATTGATCTTCCAAGCGAAATTCCCATCAAGGTCGCCCTAGCACTGTTAGATCGGGGTTTGGTTGCCCAGTTCATGGGGCTCTGACCATCAACCAAAACCACGGACGACTGGATCCAATGGAACTGGAGACCCCAGCTCAAGAATAGTGTTGCCTGCTACCCTGTAGGGCGTGGCTTCTTCATTTTTGAGTTTATTGCCAAAGAAGATCGAGATCTGATATTCAGAAATGGTCCATACTTCATGGGACCTCAAGGCCTGTACCTAAACAGATGGACCCCAGACTTCAATGCAGAAGTAGATGTGCCGAAGGAAGTTCCAGTATGGGTTAGGCTCCCCAATCTCCCAGTCCATTGCTGGAACACCCCAACCCTGGAAAAAATTGGGAACGCACTAGGAAAATACATTGATAAAGCTGATAATAAAGGTCAATACTCGTGTGCCCGAATTTGTGTCGAGGTTGACCTTGAAGCAGGCTTGTCGGAAGCTGTCAAGCTCAAAGTTGGAGACTGGCTATACTACCAAAATCTCGACTACGAACAGCTGCCATTCAAATGCCGTCAATGTCATGAACACAGCCACTTCCAAAGAAACTGCCCGAAAAACCAGAGCTCAGAAGAAGGAGAAGGATGGCAAAAGGTCAAGAGAGGAAAATCAAATCCTAAGAACCCGGAAAAGAGGGCCACAATGGACATGCAAAACCTGCATGCAAGCACAAACAAGCCCTCCAAAGATGGCTCAAAAGAGGATCCTATTGCGATCCCTAATGAGCACCAAGATCCCATCCCGAATGGGAAAAATCAAATCACAGGGAGCGATGAACCCCAATCATCCAAGCAAACCAATAGAAAAGAGTCTGGAAGCCAAAACACTGATCAGATGGAGCCTAGGGAAATAAACCAACCTCTGGTGGGGGCTGCTATTCCAGGCTCCCCCAAAGAAGTAAATGAAGATCTCCTGATGCTAGATTCAGACCCAGGTGAAGATTCAGATGAAGGCGCCTCCTCAAGCGGTCTGTACTCTATTCCTCTCAAAGTTCCAAGAGGTAGAAAATCCAAGAAGAAACAAAGAGAAGAAGCAACCCATCTCGCAGTCTTAGAAGGCTCTCAAAAAACTCTAAAAGGGATAATGAACACTCGATCAAAAAAAGGTACTACTCAAGCCTCCAAAGAGGCCAACCCCTCCTCCCATTATTGTTAATGAAATACATTTCTTGGAATTGCAGAGGTCTAGGCTCTACCTTGAAGGAAGATGCTTTGAGAGATCTAATCCGAATTCACAAGCCGGAGATTCTGCTACTCCAAGAAACTAAAATGGAGGAGTCTGCTGTCCTCCAAATCAAGAAAAAATTCTGGAAAAAAGGTACTTGTATTGGCAACAACTCCAGAGGCGCTTCCGGGGGAATAGCCACCTTTTGGGACCCCTCCCTGTATGACATTGAAGCTGAAGAACGAACTATGCACTGGGTTTTCACCAAACTCACCCACAAGCAATCTGGACGAACGGTAAGCCTCTTCAATCTTTATGTTCCTATTTTGCACACCGAAAAAAAAGAGTGCTGGAATACTCTTGATTCCTTTCTCCAGGTGCAGAATAGAGAAAATATTATTGTTGCTGGAGATCTAAATGTAACCCTGGCAGCTTGTGAAAAGAAAGGAGGAAATCCGGTTAGAGACCCTTCAAGGGAATGGGTTGAAGACTTAATCTCTGATTGGGACCTGATTGACATCAAACCTATCAAAGGTAAATTCACTTGGACAAACAAAAGAATTGGCCCTGGCCATGTCGCAACCCGGCTAGACCGCTTTCTTGTTCACTCCTCCTTTCTTGATCTGGGCCTGTTAGTCTCCTCCAAAATCCTTCCTCACTGCACATCCGACCATAAACCTATCCTTCTCGCTCTATATCTTGACCAAAATCTCGGGCCTATCCCCTTCCGGTTCAGCCCCCTCTGGACCCAGCACGCTGACTTTTCACAAATTGTTTCTGACTCCTGGAACGCCACTCTCTCTGGATCACCTTCCTTCATCTTGGAATCCAAGTTAAAAAGACTCAAAATCACCCTCAAAGCCTGGGCCAAGCTCATCCCATCACCGATTGCTACCAGAGAAATCACCCAAGCCGAGCTGGAATCGCTCCAAGTCAGCCTGGATTCCTCTTCAGCGAATGACCAGCGCCTCATTAAGGAAGAAACCCTGCAAAATAAGTTATTCTCCGCCTGCAGAAAAGAAGAAGAGTATCAGCGTCAAAAGTCACGTAACCTCTGGCTTCTAAGTGGAGACAAAAATACCAAATATTTTCATAAGCAAGCAGAGGCACGTAAGAATTACAAAGCTGTCTCGGAAATTCAGTTTGAAGGAGTTCTGATCCAAGATCCCGAAGGTATAAAAAAGGCAGCAGTGAAAACTTTCTCAGATCTCTTCACCGCTCCAATGGAAGACCCTATAGACGTCACCTCCCACCCCTTTGATCTTATCCCTCATCTTATTTCTATGGAGGATAATAATTTTCTGACAGCGCCCATCACCATGGATGAGGTTAAACAAGCTCTCTCAAATATGAAACCTGATAGTGCGCCTGGTCTGGATGGCTTTACAACCAGATTCTTCACCTACTGCTGGGAAATAATAAAATATGATCTCCTAAGAATGATCCGGTACTCTCAAAAAACCAGCAAATTGGGAGGCAGCACTAACTCCTCATTCCTAGCCCTGATTCCGAAAGAAAAAGGAGCCACCTCCTTCGAGCGATTCAGGCCTATCTTGCTGTGCAATACTGGTTACAAGCTCATAACAAAGATCATCGCTTCCAGGCTGAAAATAATTCTCCCTCGGATCATCCCAGAAAACCAAGGAGGATTCATCAAAGGTAGAAAAATCCTGGACAATATCATTCTTGTCCAAGAAGCTATCCACTCTAGCTTCCAGCATAAAGAAAGAGGTATGGTCATCAAAATCGACTTAGCCAACTCCTTTGATCGAGTTAGGCATGATTTCTTATTTGAAATAATGGAAAAATTGGGCTTCTCCCCCAATTTCATAAGCTGGATCAAAGGCTGTGTCGGTGATCCGTGGATAGCCCCTCTCGTAAACGGAAGGCCCAATAGCTTCTTCAAAGCCTCTAGCGGGTTAAGGCAGGGATTCCCGCTCTCTCCCCTCCTCTACGCCATTCAGGCCTCTATGTTCAGCTTCCAACTCAACCTAAGTCAGGAAATCCACATGCTCCCAGGGCTCAAAATGGTGAACAATGTCAGGAACATCAACCACGCCCAGTTCGCTGATGATACACTGCTGCTAGGAGGAGCCTCTGTTCACTCTGCTGAACAGTTAAAAAAAGAGTTGGATTTATACCAAAAGATATCCGGAAGCAAAATAAATTTCCATAAAAGCAAAATCTACACCTGGAATTGTACAGCAAGGGATCTAAGGAATATCACCAGATCGCTAGGGATGGAAGGAACCAAAGACTGGGAAAACTTCACTTATCTTGGTATACCCATCTGTAAAAACAACATCAAAGCTGTAGATTGGGATCCTATTGTTGACAAGATCAAAAGCAAAATTCAAAATTGGGGGGCCAATTGGCTCAATATAGCTGGTAAAACTATTCTCATAAAATCTGTCCTCAATAGTATGCTGATTTATCAGTCTTCTATTTTACTTGCCCCTTGCTCAGTTGTTAACAATATTGAAGGACTGCTCAAGAAATTCATATGGGAAGGAGGTAAAGGAAATAACAAAAAAATCCATCTGGTCAGCTAGGAAAAGATCAAAAAACCCCGCAATGAAGGCGGTCTCCAGGTGAGAAGTCTAACCATCCAAAACCTTGCTTTGGGAGCCAAGCTTCTCTGGCAGTTGATCTCAGGGAAAAACAGCTGGAGCAAAGAAGTAATCCAGAAAAAATACTTCCCAGGACCTAGGAAAAGATTTCTGGACTTACAGCCCCCTCTGAGGAAGGGATCCCCAATCTATAAACTTTGCAATAAAGCTTTGGCCCCCTTCAAAAACAAGCTTTACTGGATTCCTGGAAATGGGAAATCTATTAATGTTTGGGAGGATTCCATTCTTGGAAACCCCCCCATTGGTTCAAATTTGGAAGTCAGCAACATTCAAAGGTGGCTTCTGGACAAAGGAGCCACATCGCTATGGGATATTTCTGCCTGGGATGGAAATTACTGGACAGGCTGGGATTTAGGCCTCATCCCTCCCGATTTGAACTCTGAAGCTGATGCCTTGATTGTTCTACTCCAAGGCAAGTCCCCTCTCAAAAAATCCTCCAATGATAAAAGAGGTTGGGGGATTTCTGGAAGATACACAACGTCTGAAGGCTACAAGGATATTCAAGCCATCCCCTACGTTGCTCCCAATCCAACCATCTGAAAGTTTATTTGGACCAATCCTTTCATCCCTAAAATTGATATCTTCTGCTGGTCTTTAGCCCACAAAAGCATCCTCACAGGAGATAACCTGAAGAAAAGAGGAATGGAAGGACCATCCCGCTGCCCTCTCTGCAAGCTCCATGAAGAAACTATGGATCACATCATTCTGGACTGTCCCTTTGCCAAAGAAGTTTGGCTCCAAGCCTTGAACCTTGACCAAGCCATCCACCTGCCTTACTCTATTCATGAGCTCTTCTCCTCCTGGAAGTCTCTGTCTCCCTTCAATCTGAACAAAAAGGCTCTGCTTCAATCTGCCTGGGATTGGCTTCCAAAAGCCACAAGCTGGAAGATCTGGCTCGAGAGAAATAACTGAATTTTCAGAAATCAAGACTCCACTCCTCGAAGAATTGCCGCACAGGCTAGAGCCATTCTAGGGGAAGCTCTAGAAAGTAATAGTTCTCTAAAAATATCCAACCAGCTCCAGCAAAATGAGCTACGATGGTTAAGCTCGTTAACTTCCAGCATCCACCCTGGCACCTCTCGTCTCACTCCTCAGACAGAGCAGTGGGAAATTAGACTTGAAGACACTACTTTCAGGCGCTGGAAGTCATCCCTGAATGAACCTAGCCTCTTCTTCGATGGTGCTTCGAAGGGAAATCCAGGCCTTGCAGGTGCTGGAGGAATAATCAGTTCAGCCAATGGGACCACGTTCAGCAGGTTCGCCTGGGGGCTAGGTATAGAATCTAACAATGTGGCTGAGTTCTGTGGCTTATGGCAAGGTTTAAAAATTGCGCGGACTAAAGGAATAGACAAAATCTTAGTCTTCGGGGACTCCAGGCTTCTTATCCACGCCCTCATCACCAAAAAGATCCCCCCTCATATAAAACTGAGTCATATCTTTCATAAAATCCTACATCTGAGCAAATACTTCCAAAACATCAGGTATTTCCATGTGATCCGTGCGCTGAATATGCAAGCTGATAAAGAAGCTAATAAAGGAGTTGCGCTAGACCAAATCATCTTATGTACTGATGGATATTATCAAAGATGTGACATTCCATAGCTATTGGGGATACAGGATCTTCATTCAGCTGCCTCATTCGTCCTGGGAAACCCACGTTTTCCTCTCCCTTGGCAGAGATGCCCTGCATTCTGGCAGCACTCCTGTCCTTCTCGCCCATTGGGATTCCTCTTGCAAGTTATTAAAGAAGCTACCTCTCCTTCATGATCCCAGATCCCTTCGCAAGCGGACCTGTTTCTCAGTCCCTGATATTTCTGTGCTCAAGCTCCTCAAGATTCACGCGGTCTCCACCTTCGACTAAGCAAAATGGCGTCTGATGATTCTTCAAGCTCAGGAGTCAATGCAGAGACAAGAATCGGCTCTCTGGAAGCAGCAATGGGTCGACTACGATTAAAGCTGGATGACAATGACAAGAAACTAGATGCGGTCTCCAAAGCTAGAGAAAAGTCATGGGATCTTCTGAACAATGAGCTGAGACAGCTGCGCGCTGATCTCACCGGTAATCTGAACGATTTCAAGGAAGAAACTCGAACAAACTTCAAAGATGAAGCCAATACTCATGGTGATTTCGGCAACAGAATCTCTTCTCTGGAAATTGAAGTGGCCAAACTGAAGTCCAAGATAGAAAAATGAACCGTGCTGCATGCTCTCTTTTCCACGCTCTGGACTCCTTTCTTTAGCACTATTAAATAAAAGTTTCAGACCGATGGAAGGAACACCTGCCCTACTGTTGACTCGCTTTTGCATATTTGTAGCTGGTTATCTATGTATCAAGCATTCGGTAGCTAAATACCGGCACTAATATAATCTACCCCTATGCTTCTGTCAAAAAAAAAAAACTCCATCATAGATCCCATGAAGAATTAGTAAGGTTAGGTATAGCACAACCTAGAATAGAGATAATGGTTGATACCAGTAAAACACCACCAACAAGTTAACCTCTTTAATCTTAATCAACACACACAAATGATTAAATGCAGAACTTTCAACAAGTAGACAAACCAACTACAAATTTTCAACAATTTTAATCCATATAGAATAAATTCATTACATAAATTAAATCACATAGCATTGTAATAAAATCACATAGCATTGTCCATGACATCCTTAATAGAAAATGGTTACCAACATACAAAGGACAACCTTGAAGCCTCTCTCTACATCAATTAGACAAACAAACATCAATAATAAGGTCTTACCATCTACAACCTATTCCATAAGCCTCCAAAATGTCTTCAAGGTATATTTAGATCCCCATTTATTATTGATGTAGGTTCCCCTTTATATGCCCTTAATCTTCTAGAGTTTATTGAGCACAGGTTATCATGTCAACTAGATCCACATCACCACTAATATAGCTAACAACCTCCAAGGTTTATACTCAGTTATATACCCTTTACTAAATATTGAGGACTACAACTAAACTTCAACGAAGCATAAAAAATTAGAATATAAATATATATTTTAGTAATGTGGGATGTATCACGCACTAGGGATTCTCTTGCATCAAATGCCCCTGGTTTTTTTTAATATGAACTTCTAATTAGAACATAAGTACAAAATTAATGTTTGAATAGAATAAATGCTTGCTTGATATTATTTTGTTTTGTTGCAACCATTGTTTAACTTCTTCTTACAAATTATTCATGTATTTTTCAAATGATTTAGTATCTTTCCTCTTGTTATTCCTTGCTAATAAATCAAGAAAATATATTACCCAATAGGTGACCAACCATAAACACATTTCAAAGGTGTTTTGTTAGATTTTTATCATTTAATCAATATGATCTAGGATCTTATCTGAGAGAATAACATGCACAGCAATAATCACAAGAGACAAGAGACACAAAGAGTTTTCCTCGGGGAAACCACAAAGGAGAAAACCCCGCAACTTCCTCAGAGATAGAATGAGCACCAATAGAAAAAGTAAAACCCCAAAAAACAAAGATGATCTCCGACAACTATTCTCTCTCTCACCTATGTGAGCTCCTCTTCTCTCACTCATGCCACACTCATGCACTATAGTTGAGTGAGTGTGTGTTTCAAATAGAGAGTCTCACTCTCTATTTATACTTTTTTTCCACTTGATTTTTACTCTTACAGGGCTGACCTCACTAGGAGAGTCTAATAACCCTAATACCCCTCAACTGTGGGGACTATTTCCTCGACTTACAATCGGAGGGCTATCCTCAACTCAATTGTGGGGACTATTTCCCTGACTTACAATGGAGGGTTAACCTCAATGAATTTACATGAATTTATTATATTAATGACTCTCTCGATCGGAGGAACATCAAGGTACAATGAAACAAAATATAAAAATATTCAAGTGAATACATTCCAAAGTTACAAATACATCAACACTCCCTCTTAACTAGGAAGGTATTCTCTTGACATAGTTCATCAGCACAAGTATTCATTCCTGGATCATCATCACTTCTCCTACTATCTTGAGAAAATGGTGCTATCTCTCAATTCTACTCGTCATTGGAAGTTCTACAGAGCCACCCCTTTTTAATGTTGGTTGTAGGCCTATACTACATGTAGGTCTTCACATCTTCAACACTTATATCTAACCATGGGAGGAACCAATCCTCTCACCATGTCAGAAAGGAACAACGCTTACATCTGACCATGGTAGGAACCAATCCTCTCACCATGTAAGAAAGGAAAAACACTTACATCTGACCATGGGAGGAACCAATCCTCTCTCCATGTCAGAAAGGCACAACACTTACATCTGACCATGGGAGGAACCAATCCTCTCGCCATGTCAGAAATGCACAGCGCTTACATCTGACCATGGGAGGAACCAATCCTCTCGCCATGTCAGAAAGGCATAGCGCTTACATCTGACCATGGGAGGAACCAATCCTCTCACCATGTCAGAAAGGCACAGCACTTACATCTGACCATGGGAGGAACCAATCCTCTCACCATGTCACAAAGGTACAACACTTACATCTGTTCATGGGAGGAACCAGTCCTCTCACCATGTCAAAAATGCATAACGCTTACATCTGAACATGGGAGGAACCAATCCTCTCGCATGTCAGAAAGGCACAACACTTACATATGACCATGGGAGGAACCAATCCTCTCACCATTTCAGAAAGGAACAACACTTACATATGACCATGGGAGGAACCAATACTTCCACCATGTCAAAAAGGCCCAACATTTACATTTGACCATGGGAGGAACCAATCCTGTCACCATGTCAGAAAGGCCCAACACTTACATCTAACCATGGGAGGTGCAACATGCCACCATGTCAAAAATGCCCAACACTTACATCTGACCATGGGAGGTGCAACCTGCCACCATGTCAAAAAGGGTCCAGGAGTCATCACTTCTCCTTGGAAGGAACCTTGATTTGGAGAACACCAAGCTTCTCCCTGAAGTACTCAAACTTCACTTTGGCCATTTCTAGCATAGAATCACATCAGGGCTGATTATGTCCAAGGATAACCTGCGAGCTTTTCCAGGAATTATTACATCCGAGGACAACCTATAGGATCGTTTGTAGCTGAGCAACCTACAATATTCACCAGGATCTTATGCTCAGACAACCTGTCTCATCGGCTATGCTAAAAATCTCTCTTTCAAGATATCTCAATCTGTATCACAAACTAGAGCTTCACTGCTCCTATCTGCACCATATCCTTGATATAGTGATATTTTATCTCGATATGCTCCAAATTTCCATGGAACAATGGGTTCTTCAACAACTTCAAACAACTATGGTTTTCACAACAAGTAGCATCTAACTAGAGAACAAACAAATCAGATAGTAGCTTCCTCAGCCACACTACCTCACAACTAGTAGAACAACCTGTGGCATACTCTGCTTCGGTTGTACTCAGTGCCATGCAGGACTACTTCCTGCTAAAACAAGAGATAACACCTGATCACATACTGAAGCAGAACCCCGAAGTGTTCTTCCTATCAATGGAACTTTCTACCCAATCCGAATCCACATAAACCTCCAGGTTAATCTTCTGATTCGCTTCATATTTGAGCCCATAGTCAACTGTACCCTTCAGGTACCTTAAAATATGCTTTGCAACAATTAGGTGAACATGTATCAGATCCATCAATAATTGGCTCAATGTTATAACGACAAAGAAAATATTTGGTCTTGTGTTTGTCAGGTACATCAATGACCCAATCATTTGACGATACATCGTAGCATCAACCGACTGTGATGAATCATCACTCAATAGCTTTAGTTTTGATGCCATAGGTGTGGTCATGGCCTTGTAGTCCATCATCCCAAACCTCTTTAGGATATCTACTGCATACTTCCCTTGTCCCAGGGATATTCCATCTACATTCTGCCACACCTCCATGCCTAGAAACCAGTGCACCATACCAAATTCTTTCATCTCGAACTCAGCAGCAAGTCTCCTTCTTGAAACTTTAATTAGTTCCACTTTTTCCTGTCAGGGACAAGTCATTGACATATAACAGGAGCATCACTAGTGTTCCACCTTCAACCTTGAAGTAAAGGTTGGAATCTTCTTTACTCTTAGTAAATCCTAGATCCATCAGTAAGTTGTCCATCCTATCGTACCATGTCGAACCTTAGGATCTTCTGCAGTTACTCCCTTTGAAGTGGAGCATCATTCTCCCTTCACATTTTGTACTCTATGTATTGAAACATTATGTACTAGAGTGACAAGTAGTTTCCTCTACTACTAATATTCTATGTATCCATCTAGGGTCACTGGATACCAAGATCCTCTATCTTGAAACTTTTCAAAATTTATTCTCACACCCATCTATGAGCTTGTCATCCTCTATAGGATTTTATCATCAACCTTGTAAAAAAGGTTAAGATATTCATCACTCTAGGTGATATTCAAGCTCCTCATGTATGTGTTATCCCATGGGTGCCTTCTGAGTTCATACAATGCCTTATTTCATTTGCACACATGAGTCTGGGTGTCATGTGTCTTAACTTCCTGTGGCTACAAATGTCTCTTCGTAGTCTATGCCTTCTTTTTGTGAGAGGCCTCGAGCTACAAATCTTTCCTTGTATCCCACGATTTTTTTGTCTACTGCATGCTAGATATTGTAGATCCATACGAAAGATACTACGGACTTCCCTTTAGGTCTTCGACATTGCATTCTAGTCATCATTCTTCATTTGGGATTATTAGAGTGAATCTTGAACTCTCATCACTTTTTCTTTGGAACAAGTCTCATCCTTGTTTTCTTGTAGGCGATTGTACGTGATCTTTGCTACAAGTCAAATGCACCAGTTGTATGGTTAGAAACATTTCATAATTCATATTCACAATGGAAAATTATTATGCATAAAGATATAATCATGCAACTATTTTATCCAATACAATATTCATCCATATCTCACAGAAAATTTCTAGATTCCTTCCATCTCTACCATGACATCATTGAGATTGTGCACTAATCCAATATGTCAGCAAAGAGGTTTCATTCTAGATAAGTAGCAATGGAGAGTTGTATAGCACCATGAGCTACTTACCCATCACATGCATATTAGTAGTATACTACCATTAATGCAAACATTCTATCATGCATAACACATCAACTGAATATAAACAAATGCATAACCAAACAATATCATGAAATGAAAATTGAACACTTATCTTTATTTGTTTTGTGGGTAGACTCCTTTCAGCTTCATCATCTTCTTCATTCATAATAGCATCATTTCTTATCCAAATGCTAAGATGGATAAAATGTTTTTCAAGAATTTATTTCTTCATATTCCTCATTGCTTGAGGGATCTTCTTTGAATCATGAGCGCTTGATCTTTAGTTTCTCCCATATTCTCTTCTCTTATTATGTGTTGAGATTCTTCTTGTGTGCATTCTTCGCAGAGTCTACTGAAGGTAATTACTTCCTTCTGGCACACATTCCTTGAATTAATTAATCCCATGATCCAGGGAGGCCATTCAAGGTGGTTATAAAAATATCTTATTCTTATTTGATTGCTTCATCATATCATCAAACACTTCCTTTTGGTGTCCTCAGGGATGACACATGAGATAATTTTTAATAGAATCTGCAATGATTCTCTTGGCTCTAGCCTTAGCCTTATCTCCCTCTGTCTCTCATAACTTCCTTACTGAAATATTGATCTTCAAGGATCACAGAGTTCCTATACTTCCATACTTGGAAGTTGTCAGCTTCACCAAGCTTGTCATAAAGCTAGTTTGACAGGTCATTTTGAAATGAGAACCTCAAATGTAAATAGAAAAAGATTAGATCTTACCAATTTGAGGTGTTTGTCCTGGTTCCATATCTAGATGATCTTGGGTTTGTCAGAGAAACCATAATTTTTAAAACTTGGAATATTTTTCATATCTGATTGGATAGAAATATTCTCCTCCTCAAGGAGAGCTGAGCACCATACTCATTTTCCCAAAACTGTGATTAGAACTGCAAAATATCGGATGCCCTAGTTTTCTTCAATTTCTTCTACAGAAGTTCTTGATATTGTTTCTACAATATCTCCTAAATTATTGCTCCTTTGTGTCTAAAAATTCACAGTAAGGTATCCTCCTTTGTCCTATTTCCAACACCGCAGGTTTGAGTAGAATTGGTTTCACCAAATGGGACTTATGAGAGTTTTCCCAAGGCGACGTATTTCAGGACTGTTCAGCATAACGAACTTGTACAGACTTCCACATGTCACTGTTTCACCTTCAGGGTCTGAAAATTTGACCAAGTAAAGTAAAGTCTGTACCTTATATGGAAAATCTTGAAAATTTTCATTTGGAACTTCATAGCCCGAGATATAACAATTTTTCCTAGGTGTCCTATTTACAGATGAATCTAGGGAGAGGTTAGAACCCTGATTTGGAGGAATCATATCTCCCATAATATAGCGAATATAAGGCTAAAACTTTTACACAGGGTACATCAGGAATTTTTATTTATCCTGTAAACGTTTAGGCTCTTGATCCTTCTCCAATATCGAGATATAGTGAATGCATAAAAATGACTATTTTTAGTCTTTTAGGGTTTTCTAGTCTGGGGTCAAGTTAGGGTTTTACTTTCCCAAAGTTTTACCCAACCATAAATTTTGATATTGGTCTCTAAATTTCGATTTTGAGGAGGAGAGAAATCCTATGCTGAGTTCACTAAAAAATTCCTCTTCTGTGAAAATCCCTAATTTCCCGCAGTAGTGAGAGGTCAAAAACTGAAAATGCCCAGAATCAAATTATGTTTCGACAGAAAGATGCACCCTTCAATGGAGAGTTATCCTAGCCTCCTTTTGCTGATGATATATGGAGAGAGACCCAAAAAGTAAGAATCCCTAGCTTCTGCAGTTGGACAATGTCTTCTTATCAGGTTAGCTTTGATATCATGTTAGATTTTTATCATTTAATCAATATGATCTAGGATCTTATCTGACAGAATAACATGCACAACAATAATCATAAGAGACAAGAGACACAAAGAGTTTTCCTCGGGGAAACTACAAAGGATAAAACCCCGCAACTTACTCAGAGATAAAATGAGAACTAATAGGAAAAGTAAAACCCAAAAACCCAAATATGATCTACGACAACTGTTCTCTCTATCACTTGTGCGATATCCTCTTCTCTCACTCATGCGCTACAGTTGAGTGAGTGTGTGTTTCAAATAGAGAGTCTCACTCTCTATGTATGCTTATTTTCCACTTGATTTTTACTCTTACAACGACGAACTCACTAGGAGAGTATAATAACCATAATACCCCTCAACTGTGGGGACTATTGCCCTGACTTACAACATAGGGTTAACCTTAATGACTTTACATGACTTTATTATATTAATGACTCTCCTGATTGGAGGAACATTGGGGTACAATGAAATACAATATAAAATATTCAAGTGAATACATTCTGAAGTTACAAATACATCAACATGTTTTACCTATTGTCTAGTTCAAATAATTAATATCATAAAATTATGTTCGAGAAAATATTGTATTTCTTTTGTACTTCCTTCTCTTCGACAAAAATATCTTACCAAGTTACCCAAGCACTCATTTACAACCTTTTCATGATATTTTGTTTATGGATGGTACCTAGAACTAAATTTTAACCTTGTTTCCCAAGAATTCACTATCTCTATTTGGAGTTATAGTCCTAGATAACCCATGCAACCTTCCAATGTATTTGAAAAATAACACAACCACATTTGTAGCATAACATTTTTTCTTACATGGAATGAAATGAGATATCTTTGAAAATCTCTCAACTACGACTAATATGGAAACACTACCTTTCTTTGTTTTGGATAGTTCCAACACAAAATACATGTTGATATCCTTCCGTGGATCTTATGGAATTGGTAGTGGTGTATGCAATATTACCTTCTTACTTCTTCCCTTAAAATGTTGACAAATTCTATAACATTCAACTTAGTTATTTCCATCCATAGCCAAAATGGGATGATAATAATTGTCTTCCACTATGGCCCTTTACTTATCAACACTGAATTTTTGTACTAATTCCATATTATGCAATTACCTAATCATAATTTCCCTCATTTATCCCCTAGGGATACACATCCTTTGGTTCTAAATATAAACCCTTTTCTATATGAAATACTCCAAATAAAATTTTATGTCTTCACCTCAGGGATTTTTTCAAGCCTTCCATGTTAACAAAAAATATACATCATTTACATTCCCTTGACTACTAGTATTGTGTGAACTATCAACGGATCTTAGGTGACACCCCTATAAGGGTCTCACTATCTAAGCTTGATTGGCCTCTAAAGTCTCATGTGTTTAATGAACAATGACTTGTTTTTGTATTCATACCTCTTGGTACCTTTGTGTGATGGTCCAACACCAAAAAGAAGGAATTAATTGACCTAGTTGTATTTGGTATGGGTAGACATGGGAAAAATCAGTGATATATAAGGTAAGAGCCTCCCTCATATAAAGATCCAGGTGTATCTAGTTCAAGAATGGAAATAAGGTAGAGGGAGAGTTTTGAGACTCCCCAAATAGATAGTTAAAACAACTTCTAATGTCATAATATATGGAAATTAGAATATGATCTACTTCTCCATTATGATATCATGAAGATGGTAGAGATAATAGATCTTATTTCCCTATATTATGATATGATGATAAATATTGAATTAATTCAATGATACCCCACCCAAAATTTACCAAATGGAACTCTAAGAGCATGACTCTAGTGCTTAAGGGTATAAGGGTGTTGAACAATAAGGGGGTCTCTTAGCTCCTTGAAGTTTTATTCACAGAATTCCATCTTGGTGTTTAACCCCCAGTAGGGTCAACATAGGTAAGTGAAATATACTATCTAAATATTTCCTCTCTAATAATATTATTAAACTCCTACTTGGTTTATAAGAGTCAACCAAGGGTGAACTTGCAAAGCAACCATAAGCCTTATTGGAACTTATGGTAGTGGATATGGACTTTGAAGAGTGGTAAGTGAGGTACGGGTAGTGATATATATAGGCTAATAAGTTAGCATATCCATGAACCTAGTGAAGATGGGAGATTAGACGAAAAATGATTTTAATCATGAGGGAAATGGCTATGAAACATGCCTCAATAATGGAGTTAGGGATTGTCCTCTTGCAATCAATGATGCAACATAGCATGAGGAAATGGAGCCTTTTTATAGTGGACCAATTTAAGTCAAGAATACTTGATCCTTAACCCTCTAAACCATAGAGAATTATGGATCCGATAAGGTTTTCATGAGGTCCATCATGGATGAAATGTATGAAAAGTGATTTTGAAAGCATTGATGCTCTAGGAAAGAAAGGTCACCCATAAAATATAGATAAGGGAAGTTGGACACAATATCATTCTATCATAAGGAAGAAATCCAATCTCTCCTAAACCATTTCAGGAAAACAATGATTGGGCTTAGGGAAATGGAGGGAAAAATTCAAATGCAAAAGGGAAAATGATTTGGTTTATGAGAGATGTCGACAAAAATCATGGTTTTAAGCATACTCATGAGGTCTTATCACACTATCATTATACATAAATGCATATGAATATAAAAGAAACTATAATATTGTATTAAGCATTGAAGGTTACATCCTATACATTGCTTGTAGTTGGAGGGTTGATACTCATTCATGGTGGTATTTCTCATCCTTCCTTTTATCTTTTAACCCACCAACTTCTTCAAACAAAACTTATTAGATTAGGTGGATACCACAACAAGTGCACATTCAAATAAGATGTTGAATCTTGGTTCTACCTCAACAAGGACAAATATGAACATATAATTTTAAATTTGTACTCCCTCTCACCAAAAAATCAATTGAACATGATTGGAAATTGGTCACATACAAGGAAAATACTGAAGGTTACAAGCTCAAAAGTGTTGAATCGACCCTTAAAAGGGTATATAGTATCATGGTGGCCAAACCATGAAATATCGAGGCTAACCATAATTCAAGGGGTTTTCCTTTTATAATTTTGGCATTTGGATCATATAAATGGTCATGATTTATTTCCAGCATTAGGTCATTCGAAACCCACTTTCATGATGCTAACCCATTGCAACGGTCTTTTTCCAACATTTATGTTATTTAAATGCATCCATTCATGACAAGGTTTTGTAGTGGTTCTTTTATATCAAGTGGCTATTGCTGAATCGTTTTAAAAATATCATCAATATCCTATGTATATTAAAATAGTTCTTGGGAGTGAAAACTCTTAGTAAACATGACATTATTCCAATCCTTTGCAAATGATCAAATACGACTAGGATATCATAAATAAACATATTAACAAACATTAAACCAATAAAAAAATTGTAATATCGTGATTACACATTGTCACCATGGAAGAATGATATATACTAATACCAATAATCTACAAACATCCACAGAAAATGAACTATTTGTGAATTAGATGAATATATCTTAAACATGAAGAAGTTATCAACCAACATTAATCCAATAATTATCATATAGATATAATAGGTTCATTAGGAAAATACATATTAATATATGTAACTTCTCTTGGTGCACACTAGAAGGATACCCTATAGCCTAATGGGTGGTATGGATCAAACGCGTGTGATTTGATTCAAAGGGAAATTAGGGTAAATTGTATTTATTTCCCTCCTAAAAATTAGGGATTCAAAGATATTAGGGAAAATCGTAGTTAGCCTTCTCTACATTACAAAACTTTGCATCTATATGCTTGTTGACCATATTTTAGGTAAACACTTTACACTAGAATACTTGAACATGACATCCATATTATATTTCATCTCAAGTACTCCAAAGCATTGTTGGAATTCCCTAACTTTGCATCTATAACTTTGCATCTATATGCTTGTTAGCCATATTTTAGGTAAACACTTTACACCAGAATACCTGAACATGACATCCATATTATATTTCATCTCAAGTACTCCAAAGCATGGTTGGAATTCCCTCCATTAAAAAAATGTTGGATAAAAGGTATGTTACAATTATTCATATTGATGCATGTGATAAAAAAAATTGAAAATAATGTAAATACAAAATTTGAAATTAGCATTCTTGGTTTCCATAGAAATAAAAAATTCCTTAACAATAAGTATGTTACAAATTTTCATATTGATGCATGTGATTAAAAAAAAAATTTGAAAATAATGTAAATACAAATTTTGAAATTAGCATTCTTGGTTTCCATAGAAATAAAAATTTCCTTAACAAAATTAAGACGAAACGTGGAATTAGGGTTTTGGAAAAACAATTAAAGGCTACATCGTTGGATTATTTCAAGTAAGATATATTGGAGGATTCTATTTGGTGTAGCGAATTTGAATTTCTTCATGAAAGAATAAGATGCTTATAACTTATAAGGGAAACCTTTTTATATGGAAATGATGAAGGCTTGGAGTCATACGTCATGGTTGAGAGTTCTCATATAATGAGAAAAGAATTTGATGATTTGGATGTTGTATACCAAAAAGCCCTTCTAATGTTGTTTTGTTAAAGATAAGGAAAATTATGATGCGTTTACTTCTTTTTTGTTGTTATAGAAGAGAAATACATAAAATCAAACCCTCTAAAGAAATGAGATAAGCCTTTGGAGATTCCTCTGTTAAGGTACCATCACATTATTTTATCAAATGTTTTGGTTAAAGATAAGGAAAATTATGATGCGTTTACTTCTTTTTCTGTTGTTATAGAAGAGAAATACATAAAATCAAACCCTCCAAAGAAATGAGATAAGCCTTTGGAGATTCCTTTGTTAAGGTACCATCACATTATTTTATCAAATGTTGCCAATAATGATAAATGGGGTGACCTTGTTTCACTCGATAAGAATGTTGTGTTGCATATCTTAAGAATAAAGAGTTGGAGGGTAATATGATGACATTTCATGAGGAATTTTTAGATAACGAACTTTCTACTCTATGACATGAGGAACTTGTGATTTCATACATGAATGAAGTTAAGTGTTATGAAGTTATGGAAGACCTTGTTGTAGCACCTCATGATTCCGTTGAAGACTATGCACATTATCATTTTCCAAAATAAGAACATGGTGATGATGAGGTTCATTCACATGAGGACATATTGGTGGCCATCATCATGAATTCCAAGGAGGTCAAGGGTTTGGAAAGTTATGCTACTTTTTAAAATTATGCATTTTATGTAGAATCCATTTATGATTTGAAGAGGATAGAAGAAACTTTGGAGGATGAATAAATAACAAGTGATTCTACTATCCCATGTAATAGACAACCTGGAATCAAAGAGGATGATAATAAGGAAACAAAATTATGATGGGAAGACACAAATGAGATGTATATAATTGGCTATTCATGGATATCCCATATATGACATAGATGGTGAGAGATTGATGGAGGAAAATATGAAGGAGAACTTTCGCTTTCAATCAACAATGGAAACCACTACATGCTGCATGAAGGAGACGTTGTAGGTATTATTTCCTTGGGTCTTGGGAAGCCAAAAATAATATTTTGAGGAATGTGTTGCACTTGGAATCATTTATCAAAATCCTTGTGTCTCATCAATGAGGGAGCTTCATTTCAACATACAATTTTTTTTATAACAGTACATCCAATGATTCGTTTGGATTCTATCGAGTGCATTTATGAAGTATTAGCGGGGAGATTTATTTTGGGGTATACAATATGTTTGATAGAGAAATAAGCAATATTTGGTATATTGCATTAAAAAAAACTTCCATAGGGAAACAAGCCATATATAATGAGATGATTTTTTTTGTTTGATTTTTTTGTGTCATACTTGTTGGATTAGACTTTGATAGGCCCATACTCACCACAATAAACCAGAAAATACTAAGATACTGGCCAGTTTGGCATCACCTACAAGCTAGTGAAGTCTAAACCGAAGTACCTATTAGTACTATAGGAACCATATTTCAACAGTAGCGAAGGGTATAGGAAAATGTTTTGTAAAATAATTCATCAATATAGCTCCGACATACAACATTCAAATATTATATTACATAACAGATACATCAACTATGCAGTATCATGCTGCTAATTTAAACAAGACTCATTACTCTTATTATTGAACACTATTATGTAGATCAAATTAAAGAATCACACAGTAAACATTCACAATGCACCGAAAGAGAACAAGGGTTTTTAGATGGAAACCCAAAATGGGAGAAAACCATGAAAGTGCTTGGTATTTATTGATCTTGTTATATCAAGAAATTTAGATAGATATGCACACTCATCCTGCATATATAACTCTTTTAGTTACAAACAAGATCATCACCTTAGTAAAACAATACATCATTGTTTCACCAAAAAACTTATCAAAACCATCATCGATCTATTCTACCCATCCCATTACATATTTAATTTTGATTTGATGATCCCCATGGTACACAAAGTGGACACAAAACTCAAACCAACTCATAACTAGTTCCTCAGCTGACATGATCAACCACTATTGTTGTTCTTCTTTTCTACCACTACATCAGGGTCCTTTTAGCTTTTGTGGGCATGCTCCTTCTTTGACCATTTTGTTGCACACTCCCATTCATACAAAAACATTTCCAAAACGTGATAAACATTTATCCAAAATAACTTAGGGCCAACAAGCCCCCAAGAATCACCCATGGATCATCCCGAGCCACTCAATCCTGTTGCTGGGGAGACTTCCAAGTCTCTAAAACCTTTGCATAGATTTCCTTTGCTGCCTCAAAAACTCCCTTTACTTTTTCTACTTTCCACCCCAGTTCCTCAACTAGATGCGTAGTTATTAGTCCTTGTATTTGTTATTCTACTAGTTGCATAGTTTTCTTTATCTCCGCATGTTCTCCAACAATAATATTTGAGACACATACTACTACATTCTGCAATAAATCCACCCTTTGGATCAACTTATGTTCTTCATGCCACAGTTTGTTAATATATTTGTGTAGTTGCTTACTCTCCACAACCTTTGACATTCTTTCAAGTGGTGGAAAAATTCTTATTAGATCCTTCAACTTCACAACTCCACTATGTGCATCTTCTAGTTTATTTGTCACCTCCTGAAGGCCTTCACCATCCATCAATATTTCCCAGGATTGTGAAATTTCATCAAATATATTTGTGCATTTTTCATTTAAAACCTTAATTCTCTCTAGTGAATCCCTCATTGTAACTTCCCTCTAATCATGTACCTCTTGCAATGTGTTAGGCACTAATTGTGCTTCAAATTCAGTGATTCTCACACAAAATCCCTTAATAGCTTCACTCAGGCTAGCCATTTTATCTTGAATTGGGGCTAGGCTCTATCATTTCCACTTTGGATACTACGTTGCATGTTGCTTACATTAATTTTTGCAGCTTTTTCTTCTACTTCACTAGTGCATCCCATTCTGTCTAAAGTTGCTTACATTTATCTTTTAGCTCATCTCTTTATGTGCTATGTTTCACCATCTTACCAAAAGTATACTCCTCCCTTCTTTTTATATCCTCTATGATGTTTTGATGTAAATTATATAACATATGCATAGGGATATCTTCTAGCTTCAAATCACATGACTTAATTCTTTGACACGGTCCTGTACCTCTACTACCATCAAAATCAAATCCTTTGGAGTTAGTGTCATGAATATTTGTTGCATAGCCAAGGATGACTGTAGCATTGATCTTTCACCTTTATCAGTACCAGCCTGCTTCTCACGTGCCGCTTACATTGGAGAAAGCCTTATTTATGCTAATTCTTTGCATAACTTATCTATATTTCTTGTTATTCCCCCATAAAAATGCAAGTTCTTGTTCGAACCTTTTTTCCATATTTTTTCTATAGCATATTTGAACCTCTATGTTAGCATATCCACATCCTCTTTAGTTATTGGGAAAATTGTGCTCTAGTTATGAGATTTCCTCTTTGTTCTTCTCCCTTTCAGTATTTCTAGATCTTCTATTTTCTCCCTGACTGAAGGGTCAGTTTGTGTCACACTAGAATATTTTCCTCCATATTGTGACTTTTCATGCTATTCACCTATGCCTAATTCAGAGTCCTCTTTCCTAGATTCATTTTTTCCTTTCTAACCTTCCCCATCTTGTTTCTCTTGTGTCTGCTACAAATTCATCGATAATTCATCGACAGGAAATGGGACCTTCTATTCTTGCAATCATTCCTAAATAATTTCACTTATATATTCTTCTTCCAACTTATAGTGCATCAATAACCATTCCCAATTATGATCCTTCGTTTCTTGAATATACATATGATGAGTCCCCACGTTAAGTCGAGCACTATTATTGAATAAATCTACAACACGAGTCTCTATGCCAGTCTTCTAGATATTGTGGTAGATACACTCCTTATAGACATAAAATGTAACATTTGAGTTTCTTTTCCTATAGGTGTTTTCGGTGTACCACAACAACACAAACCATGTGGCAAAACCATAACCAGACTATACTACCAAAAACTATGATTCCTCATGTTCTACCTTAGAAACCAATGCACTATGATGAGTCCCCACGTTAAGTCGAGCACTATTATTGAATAAATCTACAACACGAGTCTCTATGCCAGTCTTCTAGATATTGTGGTAGATACACTCCTTATAGACATAAAATGTAACATTTGAGTTTATTTTCCTATAGGTGTTTTCGGTGTACCACAACAACACAAACCATGTGGCAAAACCATAACCAGGCTATACTACCAAAAACTATGATTCCTCATGTTCTACCTTAGAAACCAATGCAATGAATATTATTAACCAAGAGTAATGGAAATGGTTACATTTTTCCTATGCGTCATGACAATCATTAAAAAACTCATTAAGTAGGAACATTTCCCATTTCATTTGAACACCTTCGACACATTGCTCAACTAACACTATCATTATTATAGATACCTCGTTGGGGAAAAATTGTAGTGGGGATTTCTCCCCTACTACGTGCAAAAGAACCAAGCTTAGCTCATCCATAGCATAATGAAGAGTTCAAAAATAACAAAAGAAACAAGACAATAATAGAATTTTTTTTTTTAGGGTTTTCACATATATAAACTAACTAATGCAAGAAATAAAAATGGTCACACCTTTCTGAAAATTGGCCACTGTAGCTATCCTTGGAAGTGGTTCCACAACTCCACGGTTTGGGTCTCTAATCTCTTCCGCAACTGGTTGTCAAATGGGGGAAATGGATCCATATGGGTACGGAGTGAACTCAATGTACACCATGGGAAATTGCATGGAAAAATGTGGGGTAATGGACGAGAAAGTATGTGATGTGACTGAGAGAAAATGGAAAAGAGTGACCAAAAGTGTGTTTTTGGAATGGCCAAAAGGTGTTTTGGAGGATTCCTTCACAATGTTTTTAAAATGTGGTCTTAGATTTTTTGACCCATGGTATTTTAGCATCCATGGTATTTATCTATGGTTTTTTACCCATTCTCAATTTTTAGGGTTTTTACCCTTTTTGGGAGTGAGGATAAATCACAATAAATGCTCATCATCCCTTCATTTATGGGAAGGAATAATGATGTTTTAGACCATTTTTAGTGGAAATACAATTGTGAAGGTCAAAATGAGGGAAATAATGGATGGAATATGTTGTATGTATATGGTTTAGACCCTAAAGAGATACTGGCCATTTTGGCATCACCTACAAGCTAGTGAAGTCTAAACCGAAGTACCTATTAGTACTGCAGGAACCATATTTCTACAGTAGCGAAGGGTATAGGAAAATGTTTTATAAAATAATTCATCAATAGAGCTTCGACATACAACATTCAAATATTAGATTACATAATAGATACATCAACTATGCAGTATCATGCTACTAATTTAAACAAGGCTCATTACTCTTATTATTGAACACTATTATGTAGATCAAATTAAAGAATCACACAGTAAACATTCACAATGCACCGAAAGAGAACAAGGGTTTTTAGATGGAAACCCAAAATGGGAGAAAACCATGAAAGTGCTTGGTATTTATTGATCTTGTTATATCAAGAAATTTAGATAGATATGTACACTCATCCTGCATATATAACTCTTTTAGTTACAAACAAGATCATCACCTTAGTAAAACAATACATCATTGTTTCGCCAAAAAACTTATCAAAACCATCATCAATCTATTCTACCCATCCCATTACATATTTAATTTTGATTCGACGATCCCCATGGTACACAAAGTGGACACAAAACTCAAACCAACTTATAACAAGTTCCTCAGCTAACATGATCAACCAATATTGTTTTTCTTCTTTTCTGCCACTACGTCAAGGTCCTTTCAGCTTTTGTGGGCATGCTCCTGCTTTGGCCATTTTGTTGCACACTCCCATTCATACAAAAACATTTCCAAAACGTGATAAAAATTTATCCAAAATACCTTAGGGCCAATAAGCCCCCAAGAATCACCCATGGATCATCCTGAGCCACTCAATCCTGTTGCTGAGGAGACTTCCAAGTTTCTAAAACATTTCCATAGATTTCCTTTGCTGCCTCAAAAACTCCGTTTACTTTTTCTACTTTGTACCCCAGTTCCTCAACTAGATGCGTAGTTATTAGTCCTTGTATTTGCTATTCTACTAGTTGCATAGTTTTCTTTATCTCCGCATGTTCTCCAACAATAATATTTGAGACACATACTACTACATTCTGCAATAAATCCACCCTCTGGATCAACTTATGTTCTTCATCGCACAGTTTGTTAATATATTTGTGTAGTTGCTTACTCTCCACAACCTTTGACATTCTTTCAAGTGGTGGAAAAATTCTTATTAGATCCTTCAACTTCACAACTCCACTATGTGCATCTTCCAATTTATTTGTCACCTCCTGAAGGCCTTCACCATCCATCAATAATTCCCAGGATTGTGAAATTTCATCGAATATATTTGTGCATTTTTCATTTAAAACCTTAATGCTCTCCAGTGAATCCCTCATTGTAACTTCCCTCTAATCATGTACCTCTTGCAGTGTGTTAGGGCTAATTGTGCTTCAAATTCAGTGATTCTCACACAAAATCCCTTAATATCTTCATTCAGGCTAGCCATTTTATCTTGAATCGGTGCTAGGCTCTATCATTTCCACTTTGGATACTATGTTGCATTTTAATTACATTACTTTTTGCAGCTTTTCCTTCTACTTCACTAGTGCATCCCATTCTGTCTAAAGTTGCTTACATTTATCTTTTAGCTCATCTCTTTTTGTGCTATGTTTCACCGTCTTACCAAAAGTATACTCCTCCCTTCTTTTTATATCCTCTATGATGTTTTGATGTAAATTATGCAACATATGCATAGGGATATCTTCCAGCTTCAAATCACATGACTTGATTCTTCGACACAGTCCTGTACCTCTACTACCATCAAACTCAAATCCTTTGGAGTTAGTATCATGAATCTTTGTTGCATAGCCAAGGATGACTATAGCATTGATATTTCACCTTTATCAGTACCAACCTGCTTCTCATGTGCCGCTTTCATTGGAGCAAGCCTTATTTATGCTAATTCTTTGCATAACTTATCTATATTTCTTGTTATTCCCCCATAAAAATGCAAGTTCTTGTCCGAACCTTTTTTCTAGATTTTTTCTATAGCATATTTGAACCTCTATGTTAGCATATCCACATCCTCTTTAGTTATTGGAAAAACTATGCTCTAGTTATGAGATTTCCTCTTTGTTCTTCTCCCTTTCAGTATTTCTAGATCTTTTCTTTTCTCCCTAACTGAAGGGTTAGTTTGTGTCACACTAGACTCTTTTCCTCCATATTGTGACTTTTCATGCTATTCACCTATGCCTAAGTCAGAGACCTCTTTCCCAGATTCATTTTTTCCTTTCTAACATTCCCCATCTTGTTTCTCTTGTGTCTGCTACAAATTTGGCAATAATTCATCGACAGGAAATGGGACCTTCAATTCTTGCAATCATTCCTAAATAATTTCACTTATATATTCTTCTTCCAACTTATAGTGCATCGATAACCACTCCCAATTAGGATCCTTCCTTTCTTGACTATACATATGATGAGTCCGCACGTTAAGTTGAACACTATTATTGAATAGATCTACAACACGAGGCTCTATGCCAGTCTTCTGGATATTGTGGTAGATACCCTCCTTATAGACATAAAATGTAACATTTGAGTTTCTTTTCCTATAGGTGTTTTTGGTGTACCACAACAACACAAACCATGTGGCGAAACCATAACCAGGCTATACTACCAAAAACTACTATTGTTCATGTTCTACCTTAGAAACCAATGCAATGAATATTATTTAGCAAGAGTAATGGAAATGGTTACATTTTTCCTATGCGTCACGCCAATCATTAAAAAACTCATTAAGTAAAAACATTTCCCATTTCATTTGAACACCTTCGACACATTGCTCAACTAACACTATCATTATTACAGATACCTCGTTGGGGAAACATTGTAGTGGGGATTTCTCCCATACTCCGTGCAAAAGAACCAAGCTTAGCTCGTCCATAGCATAATGAAGAGTTCAACAATAACAAAAGAAACAAGACAATAATAGAAAATATTTTTTATGGTTTTCACATATATAAACTAACTAATGCAAGAAATAAAAATGGTCACACATTTCTGAAAATGGGCCACCGTAGCTATCCTTGGAAGTGGTTCCACAAATCCACGGTTTGGGTCTCCAATATCTTCTGCAACTGGTTGTCAAATGGGGGGAATGGATCCATATGGGTACGGAGTGAACTCAACGTACACCATGGGAAATGGCATGGAAAAATGTGGGGATAATGGAAGAGAAAGTATGTGATGTGACTGAGAATAAATGGAAAAAGTGGCCAAAAGTGTGTTTTTGGAATGGCCAAAAGGTGTTTTGTAGGATTCCTTCACATTGTTTTTATAGTGTGGTCTTAGAGTTTTTCACCCATGGTATTTTATTATCCATGGTATTTATCTAGGTTTTTTTTTACCCATTATCAATTTTTAGGGTTTTTAACCCTTTTTTGGAGACTGAGGATAAATCACAATAAATGCTCATCGTCCCTTCATTTATGGGAAGGAATAATGATGTTTTAGACCATTTTTAGTGGAAATACAATTGTGAAGGTCAAAATGAGGGAAATAAAGGAGGGAATATGATGTATGGATATGGTTTAGACCATGGAGAGATAGGTGAACACTTTTTAGTGTTAACATATTTCCCCATGATGTGTGAGGGCAGGAGCTCATCGTATGGCCAATAGACATCATAGGATCATGGGAAAATGGTGACAATGGTGGAGAGACTGGAAAGGACCGTAGAGGAGTGGAGCTTCCTTGTTTGAACTGCGATGGATTTTGGTTTTTTGTTGCTTCTCAAAAATGGATGAGATACATATAATGTGTGACATGTATATGGATGAGGCGGGAATACTCATTCTCGTAACAATGTAAAATGAATAAATAATGGGGATTAAGGCTCAAATATGAGAGTTGATCCATACATATAAAAATGGTGATACATAATGGTGGCCTCAATGGGAGGCTGAATACAATGCTGATATGAAGAACTGATACATAGGAACAATGGCATTATCATGGAATGCAATATCATCACAACTGATACTTTGCTAGATATGGAGGTGTACATAACTGTAGGGACTCAATGACTGAGAGTCAGAATATATGTGGTACAACCGAGGTCTTCGGCCAAGTAATGAACATACCAATACCCTGTACAGGCCTCAATGATGCGATTATGTAGCTAAAGTCGAGCACATGAGACAAAACCAACCAGAAAGGAACTAATTAATCCTTTGGAAAATACAAGGAACTCATAAATGAGGTGGATAAAACCAAGATACAGGGACCTCTGGGTCTATCCTTTGGAAAATATGTGTTGACGTCGATAAAGGGAGACCTATAACTAACAATGAAATGATGTTTCTTTGATTAGAAGCGCGAGGGGGATAACAAAAGATGTGGAACAATCAAGGGACTAACACACTAAATGGGGTATCGAGGGAAGGAGAGTACAGGGGACTCAAACTTCCTTTGTTCAGAGTAAGACGACAAGGATGACCTGGAAGCAAATGAAACTGACTCATGGGAAAGGGATCATAGCTATAAAACCGGGAGGTCAACTACAATGGGAAATATTGAGAGAGGTAACTGGAATAGTGATATCTAGAGGATCCAAGGAAGACTCATCGCAGAGTAATATCAACAAAGGAGACCCAATGGGGGAAAGCTGCGATAATGTGAGAACATATGTGGTGGCCCCTAAAGACATTGTTTGGGCCTTGTTCATAGTTTAAGGATCACGAAGAAGGGATAGAAGTAAGCTCAATATGATACGATCTTGTGGATTTTTAGCGAGCCCGAGAAGGAAAATGCTCGATGGTGTTTTCATGTTTAGAGAGTTTGGAAACATGAAGAATACTCCAATTTGGTATCTTTTTTGTATGTAGTCTCCTAAGCCTGAAAAAGGATAAAAGTATACAAAGGAGAACTATCCCAACCTTGGGGGAAGAGATACTTCTTTACCGTAGGTATTCCAACCAGGCTGGAAAAGGTTAAACCTATACTGATTGGACGGTCATTCAAATAATTTAATGAGAATGAACAAAACCAAGATTGCTCGATGATATTTTCTTGATGAAAGGGCTAGAAAAGAGATTAAAGACAACCCATAATGAGATTTTTTGTAAGTTACGGTCCCAATGCCCGACAAAGCATAAAAGGATACAAAAGGAAACATTTCGAGTTGGAAGGTGCTAAGGTGTTCCTTTTCTTTCTATAGTATACATAGTCCGAAAAAGGAGATAAGCGAGGCCACATAAACTCCCTTTCAAATACTTTAATGACCGTGAAAGGATGCAAGTGTGCTCGACAATCTTTTCATTCTTTTAGGAGTCAGAAAAGAGCTTAACATAAACTCTGTAATCATCAATAAAGCAAGGGGTAAGTGTTCAATGCATGGAAAGAGGTTATGTTGTGAACATAGTCGATAGGAATAACTGAGGAACAATGATGGGACCTCCTTACGGGACGATGCATTATGGTCAAATAAGGCCAACTTTGCAGTATGGATGGAGCAGATGGCTCGTGAACATGCCAATATGGACAAGGTGTGACTCACTTGGTGGCACACAAATCGAGGTGACTCTGGGAAATGGCCCAAAGAAAGTAGGGAGGGATTCAGTATAGTATAGGTCGTCTCTTCATCTAAGATATTTTTGCATAGTGGTGGTGGCTTCCAATCCTCACACAGGATGATCCATACATGAGCATGGACTACTGGGCAAATCCAAATATTCCTCAACCTCTAGTACAGGTTTAGGGACCTGACGGTATTCTAGCATAGTGGTAGCTAGATCATACATGTGATAGATACTAACAACATACTAAGTGCATGTGCAGATGTGGGACCGCACCCTCTAGTGGGGTAGCAGTGGTGCAGGGGCAGGGTGGAGGGGTTATATCCACCTACTCACGTGCAAAGGATGCAATAGAGTGATATAATGGACTCACTATGGCTAGATGTGGAGTGAATAATGGAGGGGGTCACCGAATAGTGGTAAAAACTATATCAAACAAGAAAGAAAAACTATGCTACAAGGGTAGGCATGGTGAGCGACTTCAAGCATATATTCTCTTGAGGTAGATCCCATTACAGGGATTCTTCAAGAGATGATCATCAAAGTCAGAAAGGATGTATTCCCCCTTTTCGAGGCATTAATGGATGACATATGGGACATACCACATGCAATCAAACTTTCCTTTCCCTAGCTTATCATTGTCTTGGTCATAAACAAGGACTAGATCCCCCTCACTAAAGGTGCGAGGGTGGATATGGGAGTCATAATGGGACTTCAACCGAGTCTTAGCCCCTTCGATCATTTAGAGAACCATATAACAATCCTCATTGGTTCATTTGAGAATAAGTAGGCATTGTTCTAATGGTGATGTATCAGGTAGAAGTTCAAAAGCTAGGAAAAGCAATGAAATCTGGCAATCGACGGGAAGAACCGATTCCACACCATGGACTAAGTGAAATGGGGTAAAATCGATGGCAGTTTTAAGTATCTATCCACTGTTGCGAAAGTGGTATCAGGATAGATCAGGTGGATCTTCCATAGTTGAGGATGGGAAAGGAATAATGGAAGTAGAGATCGTGTAAATGGTGTTGGTGGTGTCTACGGAAGAAACCAAAGGGTGGATCTCCTCAAGGACAGTAATGTTGGACTTGCGAGAGTGTTTATGAAGGTCACAAAGGAGGGACTGATACTCAAGAAATTCTAGGAAATGGTGTGAATAATGACCATATTTGCAACAACTTATTTTTCACCATGGATATGGCTGGAACATTGACCACTGGAAGGTCACTAGTCTCGGCTACAGTGCGCATGTGGGTGCGAATGATAGGAAAACCAAGACAATTTTGTGTTGCATGGACTTAGACATCGCATAAAGCACATGTAGGAGTTAGACGTGATTCGATCATTTCTTTGGTTTCCTTGCACCTATCCTTCTTTTAAAGAATGGACGTGAGTAGTCTTTGGAACCCCAACCACAATCCTCGGGGAGTAATCTTTGGTGGACCAGGGTGTGGCTGTGACATCATCTCAATAGAATGGATGTGAGTCAATACAACTTGGGCAGTCGGGGGTGGGGTGGGTGGATCGAGGTACCACACAGGAATACCCAAAGTGAAACCAGGAAAGTTGAGATTATCCATGACAGGATTGCTCAAAATGTCAAATGGTGGAAAAAGGAAGGGAATCATGTGGGCAGGGAATGAACCCCAATAATTCCCCGAGGATTGTGGTTGGGGTTCCGAATGAGGTTGCGAGGAGGTAGAAACTATACCGAAAGTGATAGTACACAAATATGATATATTAGTTGATGAATGAGGAGGTGGTAAGGGAAAAAGGTGTTTTTCATAAGAGTGTTGGAAAAAAATCCTGGGCCAATGGAAAAGATGGATGGTATGGACATGTTTTCGATGATAGTGTTGATAGTGGGAAGGACAGTGTTCTGGTGTGGTCGGCTCCTTCAGATCATAGTACGTCAGCTAGTCGATGGTAGCGATATTCCTACCATGAGGGAACATCAAGAGTTGGAAGATGGTAGAGGCAACAAATCACATTTCATACATGTAGCTACGTCCTAGGAGGAGGTTGTAATCGAGTTGGACGTTGACAACCAAAATGTCAATCAACATTGTTTTACTTTCTAATTCAACGAGGACATTCGTGAGAACACCTTGGGGGTGAGAAGAAAAACCATCATAGGTGCGAAGATAAATGGTGGAAGGTTGAAGGGTGGGAGATCCAAGTTTATTCCAAACAAAGGTTGACATAACACAGGTGGATTCCCCCTCATCAATGATGCATCGATGAATAACCAAATCCTGAATTGTGACTAGAAATTTGAAGGCAACAAGTGATGGCATCCTAGGCTCTCCTTGATCTATTTAGAATGTTATCAACCTAGAATCAAAGGGATAGACAACACCTAACGTGGATAACAATGATTTACATTGCGAAGGACAAGTTTTGAGCATTTCCAGAGTAGACATGGCAGTGGGGGACTGGTCCAAGTCGTCAACAATATTGTAGTTGAGCACAACTTTAGCAGTGGTGTTGTTCGCAACATGATGCATATGTAACTACAGAACTTTGAAAGTCCCATCCATGGGGGGTCTCGAAAAATGCAAATACATGTGAGTTGTGGAGGTAGATGTCGCAGATGGGTCAATGGTTTTCGTGGTGGAACCATACTGGTTTTGTCGATTCTGGAGGTTGACATCAGATGATAACTTCATGAGGTGATGGACATAAGGATCAATGGGTTGAACCACAGTAGTGGTTGTGGGAGCTTGTGGATCCAAGGGTTGGGTTGCAACCATTCCTTGGTGTGGTAGGGGGTTTTGGAGCACCATAGGTGGAGGATCCGGTGGTGTTGGGTTTGCGGAGCCAGAGCAGCCACGTTGGGATCGCGTTGACTATAATTTTGGAGTAATTGTTGGACACGAGTCAAGTGAGGACACTGATGAGTGTAATGGTCATAAGTGTTACATATTGCACAGAGATGGTTAGTCCGCAACTATGGGTTATTCCTAGGTCAAGTGGGGCACTGGGGATTTTGTACACGAGGCTCAACACTGTTATTTTTTGGAGGATTGGATTTTTTTCCACCTCGTTGAGGATGGTTGTTTACTTGATTCCTACCTCTCTTGTTCCTTCCATGCCCTTGTTGGTTATTAGGGGCGGGTTGGTTAGGGAGGCTTTGTTGTGCATAGACCTATCCTGTAGGAGTAGGAGGATTCGAGGCTAGAGTCGGAGTAGGTTGCATAGGTGGTGCATAATATACCAAAGTAGTTGGTGGGGCTGCAAAGTCGGCCGCATGGCCAGTACACAAGTGTGCCTAACAAGTCGGTCCATGAACGTGAGGAGCTGGTGTGGGAGGCACGTAGGAAGGGGTGGCTCCAAAATAAGTTGCTATGCATGAATAATCAGGGGCGTAACCTAGAGGCACATAGGAGGGAATAGCTCCAGACTGAGCCATCACCCGTGAAATATCAAGGGTGTCACCTGGTCGGGAAACACTATGGGTTTCACTAGGATGGCGTGGCATCATGGGAGAGTCAGGATAAAAATGATATTGCTAAGTAATAGAGTCGATAACTCCATCAACAACATGAGATGCCCCTGGCATATCTCAATGTGCGTTTTCGGCAAGGGGAGCAGTGGGTATAATGGTATACAAGTAACCTGATTGGCCATATATCAGATCAAATTGCTGAGCCTTAAGGATGGATTCATCTTTGGTTTATGGGCGCTGAAATGCAATGTCCTTGTGTATCGGGGGGAGTAAGGTTTTAAGGAACTAATTTAGGAATATCCTATCATCTAACTGGATCTTACACAAGATATGGCGATGAAGCCATTCATGGATATGATCTATGATATGGGTAGTTGTGTTCTATCGATAGGATAATAAGATTTCTACTCCCTCGTCATAATAGATGGGTAATTGGAAGTATTGAAGGAACATCGAAGCTAATGAGGAAAAGTCAGGGTAGGTAGCATGAGGCAGTTTGATATACCACTTAGTCGTATCAGTAGTGAGTGTACACTGGAACAACCTTAACCAGATGGAATCATCCACTATGATGTTAGATGAACACCATAAGTGGAATGACATAATGTGATTTTGAGGATCCTCTCCCGCGTTACCCTCAAACTTAGGTATGTTTGAGGGAATATTGTTAAGCATAGGAGGCCATTGTGGGTGATGATGAATGGGGTCATTGGTCAACCATGCCAATTTGGACAGGTTGAGACTAGCCATAAAAGGTAGAGTAGAACCGAGAGTGGCTTGGGAAGGACCAGCAATGGTGCCGGTGGTAACAGGAACATAGTTTCCATGCATAGTATGGGGTAGATAAGGTTGACTTCTGATAATAAGAAAATTCACTAGTATGGTATGAATAGTTGGAATAGACATGGAAGGGCCACTTCCCCTAGGTATAAATGGTGCAATGGTAGTGACCACGGTGGCTAGAATGGGACCACCACTAGTGGGTAGTGAACTAGCATTAGTGTATGCAATGACAAGGGGACGACTAGGACCAAGTCCTATCATCCCATTGGAAGGGATACATGTGATGATAGGTGGAATGGACATAATACCACTACTAACAATACCCCCTTGAAATGGATTAGGATGTGCAGGATTTATAAGAGTCTTCTCCAAGACCTAAATAATTATTCTCCTTCTCCTTCAGGCTCTTGTCCATCCCCTGTGAAGCAAAACGGACGCTCCGTCACTCTGTCGCCTGTGTAGTGCTATGACTGTCCATGGCTTCTCCTCCCTGGTTAGCTTTCCCCATCACACCATCATGAAGGTTGTTTCTTGGTGCTTTTTCTCCTCATGCGTTACTCATGCTACTGTTTGTTTCTTCGCTGCCTCCATTGTTCAAACTCGAGCCCTTGGCTGTGTCAGTCCTTACCATTCTCCTTCAGTCTTACCCAACGAGAGTGGTGCCTCCTTTCGGGGTGTTAAGGTTTAAGTTTTCACCTATACCGTGGGTTGTTGGAAAGAATAGCAACTCGGCTTAGGATTTGACTTACTTCATAGTTAGATGACTAGAAGGTTCTCTGCTGTCAGTGCTTCATGGGTGTTGTAACACCGTTTCTTTTGCAATTTGATGGCTGACTCCCTACTCGTGCTGGTCACAGAATCCTTGCTTGTGCTGGTCACAGACTCCTTGCTCGTGCTGTTTAAAACTTTTCTGATACTAAGATAAAAGTATAACTCGTTTTCCTTTAAAGATAATACCAAATTATTATATATATATATTTCTTTGTTTTTAAATAAGTTTTTAACAACCGGTCGTCTGTTGGTTTTGCAGATATGACCCGCTTCTCTTCTTTGTCTGCAAAAGGAGTACAGGGTTGCGACGATAAGGGCCACGGTAAGCCCTGGTTTCTCCATGGCTCGTCCACCTTGTGTAAACCATGAAGGGGTAATGAGGGATTGGTCATTGCGGCCTGATAAACCCTCATGGTTTTTCGGTTATTTTGATTGTTTGCTCGATGTTTAACACCGCTTGGTTATGACCCTAGCTCTATTGCAGGGCTCTCCGGCTTCAGCCGTGAGTGTAAATTCTTGTTTTGTAAAATTTTTACTGTGCTTATATTAAAAGAATAGGCTGTAAGACTTCATGTGGAATTTCTCACTACGGCCGTGGTTATTATTACGAAACTGGGTCTTACAGTTATTTATTTTGTATATTTTGCAAGACTAGGGTTTTTACCCTAAGTTATTATATAGTTTTAAATACTGTTTTCTTTGTCTACACTCCTTCTTTTAATTACATAAATAAAAAAAATCGAATGTTTACTTATGTTTAATTTTTAATGCGACTGTGAGAAAAATAGTGTTAACTCCACCGTTTGTCGAGTTATTTGTATAAATTGGGTTTTATAGGGTTTAACCCTATTTAACAGTGAAGAAAATAACTCTATTCCTTTTTCTTTTATATTACTGCTAAGTTATAATTTGCTTCTGTAATGTTAGGGTTACTAGTTATATTTATAATATGTGAATAAGCTCAATAAAAGAGCATCATGTACTCCTGTTGTTTACTTCCTGCACAAAATTTCATTTGATTTGTTTACTGTTAAAATGACATTATTATTAGGGTTATTATTAAGTTTATGTATCTGGTTTATAATTTGACTTTCTTGTTAATAAGGAAATGTAATTATTGATGTATATTTTATACCCTTTTAATGAAGTAGGGTTTTTATGTCTTTCTTTTTACAATAGAATCAAGAACTGTCAGTTTACCTGTAGCTCAAACAGTAACAAATAGTTCTGGAAAATACTTATAGTAATAAGAATACTACTTTATATTAATAGTAATAACATTTCTCTATTGCATAAATAAAGTACTTTACTACTATTATGATGACTATATTGTTTCTCTGTGATTTCTATAGCCTCTATATTAATATTCTTAGTTTATTTTTGTAAGTATAACGAAACTAGTACTTGTTATCTGATTATTATATAACTTATAGTATACTATCTATGTTCTGTTGTAATTAATTTATTTTCTTAGTTATGATATTTATTTATATAAATCCAGAATTTAATTAACTCTATCCAAAGTTTATCTTATAAGTACCATTATTAACATTTGTTCATATTTTAAATAAAAACAAAAGAATAACAGCTCTGGAAACTTGTTCGAGCTCAGTTCCGATAAATGAAGGAAAATAGTGAAATAAAAACATCACAAAACATTCATAAAGCCTAAACCAGATTGGTTTGACAGTAGTATCTAATCATTATATAACTACTCTTATTTTCAGTTTATTATTAGACATTTAGTAGTGAAGTTATTCTAATATAGAAGAAAGGAACTGTATAGTAAAACAAGAATAAATCTAGTCTAAAATCTATTGTCTATTCTTTAAAATTACTGAAAGCAAAATACAGTACAAGGAATTAGTTTTTATCTAAGAACCCATACAACTGTCAATAAAATATCTTTTCTGAAGATAGATAAAGAAACTACTACTCTGCAATCTCATCATGCTTATTCTTATCTAAATTTACCCCTGTGCTGGAGTACGGTCTGGTAAAACCCAGATGTGGAAAAACATAGTGGGTCTTTATCTTTCATCAACAAATTCCATTACTAATAAACTAAAACATTTACATCATTAAACCAATTATCTCTTATATCATAAACTACAAACTTAACATTCAACCATTCATAGTATTTAAACAAGACAGATAAGGGACAGAACCTGCTTGATCTGTGGACAACAATAGCAATGGGAGGCCGTTCCTCCTTACCAACTCCTAGAGAGCACTCAAACAACGACTCCTCAGGACCCCCGAGCTTGCTCTGGTCTCCCTGGCTGGAACTAGGTGCAGCAATAGTCAGATACCAGTCCTCAAACTCAGTATTACTCAAGAACTTATCAGTAAGTTCTCCCAGCCCACAAGCTGTAATAAACCAAGTTACTGCAGCAATCCTCTCTGAAAAACTTCCTTACTGTTTTCCCTTTTTCCCCAAATGAATTTCTTGAATACGATTCCACCTGAATGTTTCTTCTCTCTGGAAAATATCTGAGCATCCTTTGCTCTATTCATTAGGTACTTTTAAAATATTGCCTAGGTCTTTTTGGGTTAATTGTCATTTAATGAGCCACCTGCTCTGATCCCACTTTCTTGGGGGATCATGACCCCAAATATAGGGAAGTTTCCACCTGCAAATTAGGAAGTGTTTGAGGATGTTTCCACTTGTCTTTTTCCCTCCACCTAGTTCCATCCACCAGTTTGACCAGTAACCTCTTTTTAACAGCTCTCCCATGCTGTTGTCTCCATAATTTATTTATTAATAATAAAATATTATGAATTACATTCCACTTCTGTTGACTCTGCTGAGTCATCAGTTCCTACTTAGCATTAAATTTAACATAATGTCTCAAGAATATAATAAAAAGAATTTAACATTATTTTACAAAATTGGGGTATGTGACATACACACCCCCTTAAAATGTAACATCGTCCTCGATGTTACTTATTCTTCATCCTCTACAACCTCCTGGAACAATTTTGGGTATGCTTCCTGCATCTTACTTTCCAGTTCCCAGGTAGCCTCTTCAGGACTAAGGTGCTTCCATTGCACCTTCGCCTGTCCAATTGTGTGGTTCCGCAGAGTAATTTCCCTCCTCCCGAGGATACAGTCTGGTTCCACTAGGATTTCTCCTTCTGGTTCCACTTGTACAAT
>LPNX010998014.1:0-65294 GCA_001517045.1 Pseudotsuga menziesii | reverse complement strand
ATGAACATACTTTTTCAGAACAGAAATATGAAAAACATTATGCACTTTCAAGTTAGGTGGTAACGCTAGCTGATATGCAACTTGACCAATCCTGGATAAAATTTCAAACGGACCACAATAACGTGGTGCTAGCTTTGCACAACTTCCCAGTCTTAGGGAGATTTTCTTTCGTCTTACCTTTATAAATACATGCTCACCTACCTGGAACTCTTTGGGAGTTCTTTTCAAATCTGCTTGGCTCTTTTGCCGATCCTGTGCCACCTTCAAATTTTCCTGCACTTGTTTTACAATCTGTTCCATTTCCTTCAATAATTATGGTCCTAACACTAATCTATCTACTGGATTATTCCAGGAGATAGGAGTGTTGCATTTACGCCCATACAAAATTTCAAATGGACTGAACTTAGTTGATGACTGATAGTTATTGTTATATGCAAACTCTGCTAAATGCAAGTAGTCTTCCCACTTACCTGGCTGATCCTTAACGTACATCCTTAATAAATATTCTAGCACCTAATTCACTCTTTCTATCTGTCCATCTATCTGAGGATGGAAGGAGGTGCTGAAATTCAGTGTTGTATTCAATCCCTTAAACAATGATTTCCAGAAATTCCCTGTGAATTTAGGATCCCTGTCTGAAATGATAACCTTCGGTACACCATGTAACCGAAAAATATGCTTTAAGAATATATCAGCTATGTTGGCAGCCTTGTAAGTAGTTTTAACAGGAATGAAATGTGCTGCCTTGCTTAACTTGTCAACCACCACCATAATTGAATCATTCTGATTCTGATTTCTGGGCAATCCAGTAATGAAATCCAAGTTGATTACTTCCCATTTCCAACTAGGAATAGGCAAAGGTTGCAGCAAACCAGCTGGATGTTGGTGTTCATTTTTTACTTCTTGACAATCCAAACATCTAGTTAAGTATTCAGCTACTTCAGATTTCATATTATGCCAGAAATATTCTTTTCTTAACATGGTGACAGTCTTTTGGTAGCCTGGATGCCCTAAGTAAGGTGTTTTATGAACTTCGTCCAGAATCAGCAATTTAACCTTAGGCACATTAGGCACATACAGTTTGTCCTTAAACAATAAAAATCCATCTTTATTTAGACTATAACCTTTTATTAAGCTTTCTGTAGGTTCTTCTTTAGCTGTAACTTGTAATTTTTTATAAATTTCATCATGTTTTATCCCTTCTGTTAGTTGTTCATTTAAATCAGAAACATAAGTGCTGATTGCTGCTGTAAAATTCAGCTTTGCATTTCTGCTTAAAGCATCAACCACCTTATTTTCTTTTCCTTTTATGTGTTGAATTTTGAAATCATACTCACTCAAGAAGGCCAACCACCTTGCTTGTATTGCATTTAAGTTGGGCTGATCTAAAAGGTATTTCTGACCTTTATTATCAGTCATTAAAATAAACTTTCTGCCTATTAAGTGGTGTCGCCACATTTTTAAAGCATGTATAACAGCTTCAAGCTCTAAATCATAAGTTGCATAATTCTTTTCATGGATTTTTAATTTCCTGGACTCATAGGCAATGACATGCCCGTCTTGAGTCAATACACCGCCTAAACCATCATTACAAGCATCGATGCATACCACGAAATCTTTATTAGGATCTGCAATTCTTAATATAGGCGCAGTTGTTAATAAGGTTTTTAATTTCTTACAAATTTCTTCACATTTTAAGTTCCAATCAAATTTCTTGCCTTTCTTTTGCAAGGAAGTGATTGGATTAGCTATTTTTGAAAAACCTTCAATGAATCTTGGGTAATAACTAGTAATTCCCATGAATGACCTAACATCTGTTACGTCTTTTGGAACCGGCCAATCTTCGATTGCCCGTATCTTTTCAGGATCAACTGAAATCCCTTATTTAGTCACTATGTTACCTAAGTACTGGATTTCATCCTTAAAGAAATCACACTTGCTGAACTTGGCAAAGATCTGTTGCTCTCGCAGCTCTTGTAGAACTATCTGTAACTGTTCCTTATGTTCTGCTTCATTTTTAGAATAAATTAAGATATCATCAATAAACACGACAACAAATTTATCTAAGTATTTATGCATTATATTATTCATTAGGCACATAAAGAGAGCTGGGGCATTGGTAAGCCCAAATGGCATTACGACAAATTCGTAATGTCCATACCTTGTTCTGAAGGCTGTCTTGAAAATGTCCTCATCTTTAATTCGTACCTGATGATATCCTGATCTCAGGTCTATCTTTGAGAACACAGTAGCTCCACATAGCTGATCAAACAGATCATCTATGCGGGGCAACAGATATCTGTTTTTAATGGTCATCTTGTTTAGTTGACAGTAGTCTATGCATAATCGCATAGTTTCGTCTTTCTTTTTAACAAAGATTACTGGTGCTCCCCAAGGGGACACACTGGGTTGAATGTACTTCTTATCTATTTACTCCTTTAGCTGTTATTTTAGTTCATTAAGTTCTAAAATATTCATACGATACGGATATTTTGAGCTAGGTACCGCACCTGGCACCAAATCAATGGTGAAATCCAGTTCCCTCCTGGGAGGTAATCCTGGAATTTCCTCTGGAAACACATCAGTAAATTCATTTAAAACAGGAATATCCTCCATTTTTAACTTACCTTTTGTAGATTTACTTGCCTCATCTGTAATGGTTACAGCATAGGATTTGTACCCTTTTCTAACTGCTCTTTTAAGTTGTAAGGCAGAAATATGCCTGATTACAGTTTTCCTAGGAATACCTTTAACTGTTACTAGTTGTTCATTATTATTTACACACGTAAAGGTTTTATCAAAACAGTTTAAAACTACCTTGTGCTGCTCTAACCAATCCATACCAATTAATAAATCATACGAGCCAAGTGGCAGAACATTAAGCTTGACTATAGTTTTAAAATCATTCATAAGTAAGGAACATTCTTTCACATAACATGTTACTTTTCTTTTTGCCCCAGTGGCTAATTGAACTAACCAGGAACTATCAAATTTTTCAACAGTCAATTTACACTTTTCCACCATCTAAGGTGAAACGTAACTAAGACTAGCTCCTGGATCAATTAAAATGGTTACAAGGGGTTTGATTAACCATACCTTCCACTTCCACCATGGAAGTCTGATAGTCCGCTTGGCGGTTCTCCAAATCTACATTTATTCTGGGCATAGTCCTTGCAAATTCTCCAATGGTCATTTCATCTTGCACGGTGTGAATATTGTTGTTTGGCTTTTTTTGATTTGGGCAAACCAAGGCATAGTGCGGGCCATTGCATTCCCATCACTTAATAGGCTCCTTCCGTTCAAAGTTCTTAGTGAAATTCCCATGATTGTTTGCAGCTTCCTTGCCTTTAAAATTACTAGAATTATTAGAATTATTAGAAGCACCATTTCTATTTCCCTGAAAGTTCTTACTGTTTGAATAATTTCTGTTCTTATTGTTCTTGAAATTATTCTGGGGTACAAATTATTTTTTCTTGAACTCAGACTGATTGCTGTTCTTTATAGACTTCCAGTTGGTTATACCTTCTTTCTTCTTATTCTGTTCAAAACAGAAATTAGCCTTCCACATGGCTTCCTCCAGAGTCTTCGGGTTATCATACTCGATTCTGTCCTTGATGTGATATGGCAAACAGCTGAGAAACCGCTGTACTTTAGGTTTCTCATCGACTAAATAAGGTACATACCTCAAAAAGCTTAAGAATTTACTGTTTAGATCCTTCATGGTCATGGATCCTAACTTTAATTCGTAAAATTCTTTAACTCTTTCTTCATAGTATTGTTCGGACATAATTTTTTTCTTGAAGTACCTTTTAAAGGTACTCCAATTAACTTATTTTTCCTTGATCCCCTTGACTCTTTTCAGATCTTGCCACCATATGTCTGCTTTTCCAGTGAGATTATAAATTTCCATCCTTGCCTTCAGTTGATTTGAATAGTTGTATATCTGAAAATATTTCTTCATCCCAGATAACCAGGACTCTGCTTCCTCCCCTTTTTCAGTCTCTCCATTGAAAGTTGGGGGCTTTATTTTTTTTAACTCCCCGGAAATCTCTTCATATGGTCTATACTTCTTCTTTCTGTTATACAACTCAGCCTCACTACTGTCACTAGTAGTGTAATAACTTTTTTGTTCCTTGATCCCTTCAGATGATGAGCTGCTTTTAGCCTTGGCCAGCTTCATATTTTTAGATCCTTTCTGATGGCTAGCATCCTCAGATTCGGATCTTTTGCTCCTCCCTTCAGTCTGAAATTTTTCCATCAATATTTTTTTCAACTCTTCTTGAGTTTTCTAAATCCTTTCATTGTCCTTCTTGACTGATTCCATTTCAGTCTTCAAATTCTTTATAGTATGCATCAGCTCTGAAGAGTGAGCAATTACCTCTTCTAACATAGGTTCTCTGGACATTTGTCTTGTCTCGGTGTTTGGAGACTCCTCCTGAGCATATTCTCCTAGGTTCTCCATACCTTCCTGTTAGATTCAGAAAAAGAAATTTTTTGCTTTTTACATAAAACAAAATATAGGTTAGTACATTATTTTTGTTATTCTGTGGAAACTAGTTGGGCCACATTCAGGCCTAGTATTTGAACCATGCTCTGATACCACATGTCGGAACCCCAAATTTTACGAAAAATTTAAAATTTTTAAATTACATAAAATTAATATAAAAGCAGTTAACTAATCATTTAATTAGTTAAAGGTTATCAGTTTATTATTAGAATGCATCTGTTATCTGCATAGATTGATAGAACAAATCTTTTCAGTTTACTGACTTGTTTCTTTTTGCGAACATAAGGTGGGGCTGTCATGAAAAACTGGGCTTACTTAGCTTTCGAGCTAATGCAGAAAATTCCTTTTGTCCTTACAGATTACAGGTAAGAAGATTGGCTGCTGCAAGTAGAAAAATTCTAGAGTTTTATGTACAAGTATGTTTGCAATTCAAAGTTCAGTAAGACATTAGTGGCTAGGCACATATCACTGCGTACTGAGGTAAAATCCATTATCTGTTTTTCTTTCTAGAAGAAGTAGAATTATAGTTCCTTAAATTACTGAACTGTCTGATATCTATCAAAGTTGTCAGTGTCAAAGATCTTTTAAAATAAGCTTGTTTACAAGTAGAAAATGAAAATCAACAGTTTAGGTTTAAGAAAACACAAATACTCTTACTTCGTAGAGTGTATGAATAAGGGGTTTACAATTTACTGCTTCTAAAATCAAACTATTCACTGATAGGGATATACTCATGTTGATCCACCAGGTCTTATTTACATTACCACTGATTCATCACAAGCTAAAGCTTATCTTAGGTTTGCTGGATAACTTAATGTAAACTAGTTATCATTCTAACCATTAAAAGTAATGTACAACATAAAAGTTTCAAGGTCTAACTATTATGTTGATAAACTTTCTCTTAAATGGCTTCATCTTCATATGCGATAATTTCTAAGTTAAGGACATTTATGCATTCATCAAAATATTTAGTTGCTAAATCCTCTTATAAGCATTTTTACTTAGATGAATATGGCAAGATCATAATGGTTAACATTATAACACCATAGCTACTATGGTTGAAGATATAACCTCTTTAAAGTCAACCATTAGTAAACTCTATAATTTTAATATAAGTGTGGGTGAAATACTTGTAAAAATAATATTCTTATTTAACTATAAGTATTAAACTTCTCTTCTATAATCATATTACAAAGTTATTCCATTAATACTGTAAAGTGATAAATGACTAAGTGGCCATTCACTTGAATGAACAAGTCATAATCAAGTCCATGACAAATTTAAGTTTATAGACTTACTCTAAAGATAATCCCAAAAATCTTTACCTTAGACAATTTAAGTTTGTATACAAGATAAAGTTATTGCACCTACCACTCTAGATATAGTGCTCCTTATATCAAATGTTTATTAAATAAAGTATTATGTTATAAGGTTCTTGCCATATAATTGGCTGTACCCATGATGAACCTAGATGTTATCATTTGTTTTCAACGCATGAGTGGTAATATAATATATCATATTGTAAAGATTGGTTAAACCTTGCATCGGTGGTAATTCCCCGTGACAAAGTTTACGTATAAACTAACACTTGTTACAATGTGCCAATGATAGGTTGACTCGGCCAAGACTAAGGTATAACCTTGGGGACAGCTGAATGATTGTCAACTCGGGATCCTCTTGATTAGCTCAACAAACTATATAAAACAAACCCACCATAGTAAATTATTTGCATGGTGATGTGGCTACGTTTGGGCCATGCATCGTAGGATTTATAAGAGTCTTCTCCAAGACCTAAATCATTATTCTCCTTCGCCTTCGGGCTCTTGTCCATTCCCTGTGAAGCAAACCGGCCGCTCCGTCACTCTGTCGCCTGTGTAGCACTGCGACTGTCTATGGCTTCTCCTCCCTAGTTAGCGTGCCCCATCGTACCATCGTGAAGGTTGTTTCGTGGTGCTTTTTCTCCTCATGCATTACTCATGCTACTGTTTGTTTCTTCGCTGCCTCCATTGTTCAAACTCGATCCCTTGACTGTGTCAGTCCTTACCCTTCTCCTTCAGTCTTACCCAACGAGAGTGGTGCCTCCTTTTGGAGTGTTAAGGTTTGAGTTTTCACCTATATCGTGTGTTGTTGGAAAGAATAGCAACTCGGCTTAGGGTTTGACTTACTTCACAATTAGATGACTAGAAGGTTCTTTGCTGTCAGTGCTTCATGGGTGTTGTAACATCGTTTCTTTTGCAATTTGATGGCCGATTCCCTGCTCGTGTTGGTCGCAGACTCCTTGCTCATGCTGGTCGCAGACTCCTTGCTCGTGCTGTTTAAAATTTTTCTAATACTAAGGTAAAAGTATAACTCGTTTTCCTTTAAAGATAATACCAAATTCTTATATATATATTTCTTTGTTTTTAAATAAGTTTTTAACAACAGGTCGTCTGTTGGTTTTGTAGATACGACCCGCTTCTCTTCTATGTCTGCATAAGGAGTACAGGGTTGCGACGATAAGGGCCACGGTAGGCCCTGGTTTCTCCATGGCTCATCCACCTTGTGTAAACCCTGAAGGGGTAATGAGGGATTGGTCATTGCGGCCTGATAAACCCTCATGGTTTTTCGGTTATTTTGATTGTTTGCTCGATGTTTAACACCACTTGGTTATGACCCTAGCTCTATTGTAGGGCTCTCCGGCTTCGGCCGTGAGTGTAAATTCTTGTTTTGTAAAATTTTTACTGTGCTTATATTAAAAGAACAAGCTGTAAGCCTTCATGTGGAATTTCTCTCTACGACCGTGGTTATTATTACCAACAGTGGGTCTTACAGTTATTTATTTTGTATATTTTGCAAGACTAGGGTTTTTACCCTAAGTTATTATATAGTTTTAAATACTGTTTTCTTTGTTTGCACTCCTTCTTTTACTTACATAAATAAATAAAAAATTGAATTTTTACGTATGTTTAATTTTTAATGCGATTGTGAGAAAAATAGTGTTAACTCCACCGTTTGTCGAGTTATTTGTATAAATTGGGTTTTATAGGGTTTAACCCTATTTGACAATGAAGAAAATAACTCTGTTCCTTTTTCTTTTATATTACTGCTAAGTTATAATGTGCTTCTGTAATGTTAGGGTTACTAGTTATATTTATAATATGTGAATAAGATCAATAAAAGAGCATCTTGTACTCATGTTGTTTACTTCCTACACAAAATTGCATTTGATTTGTTTACTGTTAAAATGACATTATTATTAGGGTTATTATTAAGTTTATGTACCTGGTTTATAATTTGACTTTCTTGTTAATAAGGAAATGTAATTATTGATGTATAGTTTATACCCTTTTAATGAAGTAGGGTTTTTATGTCTTTCTTTTTACAATAGAATCAAGAACTGTCAGTTTACCTGTAGCTCAAACAGTAACAAATAGTTCTGGAAAATACTTACAGTAATAAGAATACTACTTTATATTAATAGTAATAACATTTCTTTATTGCATAAATAAAGTACTTTACTACTATTATAATGACTATATTGTTTCTCTGTGATTTCTATAGCCTCTATATTAATATTCTTAGTTTATTTTTGTAAGCATAACGAAACTAGTACTTGTTATCTGATTCTTATATAACTTATACTATACTATCTATGTTCTGTTGTAATTAATTTATTTTCTTAGTTATGATATTTATTTATATAAATCCAGAATGTAATTAACTCTATCCAAAGTTTATCTTATAAGTACCATTATTAACATTTGTTCATATTTTAAATAAAAACAAAAGAATAACAGCTCTGGAAACTTGTTCGAGCTCAATTCCGATAAATGAAGGAAAATAGTGAAATAAAAACATCACAAAACATTCATAAAGTCTAAACCAGATTGGTTTGACAGTAGTATCTAATCCATATATAACTACTCTTATTTTCAGTTTATTATTAGACATTTAGTAGTGAAGTTATTCTAATATAAAAGAAAGGAACTGTATAGTAAAACAATAATAAATCTAGTCTAAAATCTATTGTCTATTCTTTAAAATTACTGGAAGCAAAATACAGTACAAGGAATTAGTTTTTATCTAAGAACCCATACAACTATCAATAAAATATATTTCCTGAAGATAGATAAAGAAACTACTACTCTGCAATCTCATCATGCTTATTCTTATCTAAATTTACCCCTGTGCTGGAGTACGGTCTGGTAAAACCCAGATGTGGAAAAACACAGTGGGTCTTTATCTTTCATCAACAAATTCCATTACTAATAAACTAAAACATTTACATCATTAAACCAGTTATCTCTTATATCATAAACTACAAACTTAACATTCAACCATACATAGTATTTAAACAAGACAGATAAGGGACAAAACCTACTTGATTTGTGGACAACAACAACAATGGGAGGCCGTTCCTCCCTACCAAATCCTGGAGAGCGCTCAAACAACGACTCCTCAGGACCCCCGATCTTGCTCTGGTCTCCCTGGCTGGAAATAGGTGCAACAATAGTCAGATACCAATCCTCAAACTCAGTATTACTCAAGAACTTATCAATAAGTTCTCCCAGCCCACAAGTTGTAATAAACCAAGTTACTGCAGCAATCCTCTCTGAACAACTTCCTTACTGTTTTCCCTTTTTCCCCAAATGAATTTCCCGAATAGCATTCCACCTGAATGTTTCTTCTCTCTGGAAAATATCTGAGCAGCCTTTGCTCTATTCATTGGGTACTTTTAAAAGATTTCCTAGGTCTTTTTGGGTTAATTGTCATTTAATGAGCCACCTGCTCTTATCCCACTTTCTTGGGGGATCATGACCCCAAATATAGGGAAGTTGCCACCTGCAACTTAGGAAGTGTTTGAGGATGCTGCCACTTGTCTTTTGCCCTCCACCTAGTTCCATCCACTAGTTTGACCAGTAACCTCTGTTTAACAGCTCTCCCATGCTGTTGTCTCCACAATTTATTTATTAACAATAAAATATTATGAATTACATTCCACTTCTGTTGACTCTGCTGAGTCATCAGTTCCTACTTAGCATTAAATTTAACATAATGTCTCAAGAATATAATAAAAACAATTTAACATTATTTTACAAAATTGGGGTATGTGACAACAACCCATTTGGAAAATGCTTGTAATGTTACCTGAGGTACTAGTGGCATTTCATCCCTTCTCGAAGGATTTCCAACTATTTGAAATACATCACAAGACCTACAATATTCTCTTGCATCCTTATGTAAACTAGGACACCAAAGGATTTCCCTTAGTATTTTTCATGTTGTATCTTTACCTTCATAGTGTCCTCCCACACAATCATATGCCTCTATTAGTATCATAGATATTTCATGTTCTAACACACATTTTCTCAAAATTTCATTTGGACCCAACCTATACAATTCCTTCTACAAGCCAATAGTCCATTCATTTTATAACCAACTATTTCTTTTATGCCACTGAATAATTCCTAGGAGCCACACCTGTACTTAAGAACTAAATGATATCTCGAACATAATTGTCTACCATCCTTACCAAAAATAACCCCACATTAGGGAGATTATCATCCAAATTATTGGTTCTTCTCTTGACTCCAACCATAATAGATGGTAAGGACCTGCATTTAACTCTCCCTCTTTGACTATAATTTCGAAATCATACTCTTGAAATAAAAACAACTATTTGCATAACCCCCCACAATGCTGGCTTATTAACTAAATATCTTAAAGAAGAATGGTCAGTATACATATGAAAGTGAGACCCCAACAAATAATTCCTAATGTTATGAAGTGAACATACCATTGCTAATCCTTGTCTTTTTGTCGTAGTATAGTTCCTTTCTGCGGCTGATAACTTCCTGCTAGAAAAATCAATAGGATGATCTATGTCTCCTTCACCTAGTTGTGCCAAAATTACACCTAAATTTACAAATGAAGCACCAACATGTACGCGAAATTCCTTCCTCTAATTTGGAAATACTAGGATTGGTGTAGTTACCATCTTATCCTTCATAATGTCCAAAATATTCTAACATTCCTCATTCCACTAAAATGTAATATCCTTCTTCAACATTTTTTTCATAGGAGCAGTAATTTGTGTACATCCCTTAATATTTTTTTTTGTAATAACTTGTATTTCCCAATGTTGTCCTTAGTTTCCACACTGATGTAGGTGGTGGCAGGCCTACAATAATGGAAATCTTCATAGGGTCCATCAAAAGGACCGTTTACATACTACGTGTCCTAGTAAAATACCAAAAGGAGCACAAAAGATGTATTCTTGAAGTTCAAGGAGATCTATTATTGTCTACATCAATCCAAAATAAATATAAAATCTCAATATGATTCTTTAGCAAACCAAAAACTATCGAATCATCAAAGTATACCTCCAAAAACTTATGAATGAATTCCTTTAATGTTGTGATAACTACCCTGGAAAAAATAACAAGGAAATTCTTCAGCCCAAACAACATCACTATATACTAGTAACAACCCCACTTTGTTTCAAAAATAGTCTTATATCAATCTTCCTTAGCAATCTTAATATGATGATATCTTAAATAAAAACATCAGTAAATGAGTAAGATTCTTAGCCTCCTACATTCTCTAACTCCTCATCTATAAAAGGGGTGGGGAATGGATCATGTAAGCTTGCATAATTCAACTTTCTTAAGTCAACAAAATTCTAAACCATTACTTACCTTTTGTTATATCTCCCCAAACTTCTCCTTTTGTAAGTGAGAGACTATTAATATTACCCAAAATGAATATAAAAAATATTTTAATAATCTTTTTACTATAAAATTATTATTATTGTTTAGGTTATAAAATGGATTGGATTGTTACTTATATTTTATTATCCATTTTCCCAAAAGAAAAAGATAGTTTTGGGAAATATAGAATTATTATTGTTTATGTTATAAAATGGGTTGGATTATTTCTTATATTTTATTATCCATTTTTAAAAAAGAAAAAGTTAGTTTTGGGCAATATAAAATGATTATTGTTTTTGTTATGGATTGATGTTCTTATATTGGACTACCATAGGACTAATTCACTCGGACTCTTCCACAGCTCAATTATTCCCGCATCCAACATCCTATTAATTTCATCCTTCAATTCTTTTTTATATCTTGGATTCAATCTGTAAGGTCGTTTAATATGATTTTCATCATGATTAAGTGAAATTTTAATTTCTCTTAAATTAACAACGATACCGTTCATTTTTTTAAATTTTATAGGGAATAGATCTTGATACTCATGAAATAAATAAATAATTTTTCTAACAGTTTCATCATCGCAATAATACCCTTTGTTAGAAAACTTAGGATTCTAGTCTTCAAGGGCTTCAAAAAATTAGTAGACTCTATCTTAGGTCCTCTTATGTCTTGGTTACCCTCTATTTCTGGTATATGCAAGTCCCTTGGGTCATCAATTCTTGATCTCTAGTAATATTATAACACTCTAATGTCTATTGAATGTTGCAGACCTATATGGCATGTTGTATTTAGGTAAAGATATTTCTTCAAATATTTTCTACTTAATAACTTGTAGAGATGCATCCACTATTGGACTCTCATCCTCAAAGTTAAAAGTTGCTTTGAATTTCATAATCATATCTTCCCAATCTGTGGTTCCATGTCATAGTTCCAATTATGTATACCAATTTCTTGGTAATGTATCCAATGTATTAATAAACATGCGTACTCATTCTTGCTTAAGTATAGTCCTCCATGTAGTAGTATAATTCACTGCATGCTATGTGGGATTAGTTAATCCATTATACTTGACTCAACATACTTAACTCCACCAAATCTTATTTCTAACATACATTTTCACTACAACGATCTTTCTATACTCTTCTTATGAGGAAATACACCATCTTGTTGGGATAGCCTTCATGGATACATCTAAAGAGAATACCCTTTGTTTCTCCTATACTTGCATTTAAAACTTAGAAATAAAATAATTTAAATTTGTCAAACCGTCATACATTGGTGGATTCCATACCTTCATCCCAATCCAATGTTAATTGAGTTGTAATCGATGCCAACATAGAACTTGCAGTAGCCCCTCAATTTGTCATTGATGCCACCAAGGTCCATTACAATGGACAAGCTTGATAAACATGTATGAATTTAATCATGGACACTTGCATAGGTCTGGTATGGGTTTGATCACCCATTACCCACACCCAATGGCCAGTTGGATGATAGCTTGATGGTTGAGTGATTGGACAAACCCACATGTGTGGTAGCCTGGGATTTGGATCCCATTCACTAATGGTGCACCTTGTGGCACACGGTGGTACAAATGACCCACTGTGTGGTCATTTGTTGAAGAGGTCATGAAGCCCACACACTGGATAGGTGCCACTTGATGAATACCTTGATTCCCTTCAAAGTCCTTGAAGCCTCTGCTTATTGGTATTCAATATTTATAGAGGTTGTTGATGATATATGGTCCTCTTTGTGATTAAATGACTTAAGAGGTTGTATCTTTGTGATCATGGAGGTGGAACCCATGGTTAGATGGCGTGAGAGTTTGTGTATTTATTATCATGGGGGTGGATCCCATGGACATTCTTTGATATGTTGAATAAGAGATTGAAGATGCCCTTTGAAATCTTGTAATATGTCGTGTGGTATTTGGAACCCTTATGTGTGGGGTCTTTGAAATATTGTACAATTTGTATAATTTAAGGGTAATGCAACAAGTAATTACAAATAATCCCCTCATAGGGAGATATTCCTCATGATTCCCTTTCCATTGATATGTGGAGCGTCTCCTAAATAGTCATGGTTGAAGATATATGAATTTTTGAAGTTGGTATGGTAAAATTACCCCATCTTGTAGGGTCATCCGACCAAATAAAAGAGGATTTAATTAATTTTTAATTAATTTGAATTATTTAATTCTTGCAAGTCATCCTAGTGAATTAAAAAAAATGTGATTTTGTGTATTTATACAAGTGAAACGTGTCTCATTTTTAAGTTAATTAAGTAAGAATATCTATCTTTGATTTTCGGGTATCATCACTGACACAGACACAGTAAAAGATCAGATCTGTTTTTTTTTTAAGATGAAGCTCTGAAATTTAGGATTACTAAAGGACTGAGGAAGCCAAATTTATAGTGAATGCAAGTTTAAAGTTTTTACACCAGCTTTGAGCAGACCTTGACAATGTTTAAGGATACATTCTATGTCTACTAATCAAAATCGTGGGACTGATGTCTTCACATTTTCTACTTCCATTTTTGTTGAAATCAAGATTCAGTGAGGAACAACTCTATGGTAAATCTTTATTGTTAATTACACTATGACTAGGAATCCTATCTGAATTTTGTAGTAGTGGTAATGGTGTTACTGGGTGCATTGGAGGACTGAGCTATCACTTTACTTAAATTATGGGTTTCACTCTTGTTAGGACAGACCTCACACTCAGTCTTGGGCTATAAGAATTCAAAGGTCTCAGGCTTAGTCAAATCATGGCATCCAAAGACCATTTTATGGAAACCTTGTTCTAATTTTTAATCCACTGCCAATTTCCACTTTCTTACATCTATTCTCATGTTAGTCTCTTGTATTATAACATTTGTACACAAGGTTAATCTCAATGAAGGCACTTTGGTTTCTACAGCACAGTGCATGAGTTTCCTTGCACAAAAGGACTGATTCATAGGTATTCAGGTTTGTGAAAGGAATCCATACAAAGTCTTATTATGCTTTGATTTTTCTATTGTTTGATGTTGTTAGCTACAAGTATAGAGTCTTGATTCAAGTAAGAACACCATTTTGCAAACATCTTGTGTTAATCTTAGTGCTACATTCAACTATTTGTATAAGAATTGAGAGGACTCTTGAAGACTTGGATTTGGATGTTTTGTGAGGAGGCTTAAGTCCCAATAATACAATTTAAACAGCCTTGTTGATTATATGTTGGATTTTAAATTCCTATTTGACTTAATATGAGGACACCTTGAGACTTTGGTTGGATAAACGGGGAAGTAGGGTTAATCCCTAATGACATTTGTTGATCATATTTTTTATTAAGTTGAGGCTTGACATGTTGGTATACACCTATTTATAAATGTTACTATAAGAAAATCTTTGATATCCCAGTATGGGAGATGTATAAGTAAATGTATTAATGATTAGCATTAGCAATAGAAATAGATGAACAACTATTTTGAGTTGGAATGATGAGTATATGAGAAGACCTCTTGATGACGATCAGACACACTGATGATCAACATATGAGAAAAATCCTAGATTATTGGCATGAGTAGCAGTTATTTTAGTGAACATAGTGGTTTTATATTTGACTGGTTGATAACAGGATTAATGAGAAGTAGTTATTAAGTGACAATCATATCATATTGAATTTATGTGTTTGGTAGTTGATTGAGTTGATTAATTTAGCAGACACAGAGGTTTGATCTTCCAGTGACAGATTAGCATAAGACTTGCAAGCTAATCCTTGCAATCTTGGGGATTGGATTAATCAACCCTTTCTTAGTTGGAATTGAGAAGAACTGGCTAGGTCCTGTATTTATAATTGGTGATAATTGTAATCATGAAGATTATAGTCTTCCATGTACAATACGTTAACATTTTTACCATACAGATATTGTGTCCTCTTGTGTTGTTTTCCTTGTTATGATTCAATGATCTAGTTGATGATATGATTTTGTTTCTAGTTGATTAATCGATGGATGCTTATGTAATGATGTTGTAATTGGTAGAAACATATATTGATGAAATCAAATGATTAATAAAAGCTAAAAAAGGGTTTAAATTGCCTACACACGGATTCACCCCCCCCCCTCTCTTAGTGTGACCATTGTGTTCAACAATTGGTATCAGTGCAGGCCTCCACCATACACCTTGCAAGCTTGAAGGAGATATGTGGAAAGACAATGGAAGAAAAATAAAAGTCCTCGAGCAATGATGTTCCAGTACTTGATGTGACAAATTATTTGAGTTGGAGGAGCAAGATGAAATCTTACCTGAAGATGTTTGGTGTTTGGGAGATTGTGATTAATCCACCCATTTTGTCAAATAAGAAGACCAAGTGTACTACACAGAAAGAAGAAAAGAAGGACAACATCACAACCTTGAAGTTCCTCATGGATAGATTTCCAAGCTCAGTCAAGGAACGTGTATGGGAATACAATTCAACTAAATATCTATGGTTCAAATTGGAAAGTGAATAACAAAAGGGAGGGCAAGACACTAAACAGGCAAACCAGGAAACATAAGTCAATTCCCTTGAATATTTCTAACATGAAGAAAAGGAAGAATTGGACTCTAGTAAAGGTATGGATTACTTTTATTGCTTTACTTCCATATACGATGAAATTACAAATTTCCATACATAAGATGATGAAGATCTGTCAAAAGATACAAAGGAAATAACTCACAAATTTATTAATATTGATCTCAAATCCATTTGGTTCATGGACACATTCAATCTAAATTAGAGTGACTTCATGAGGTTTAAAAGGTGATCTTGGATTCCTTATATATGTATCCATAGAAAATCGTCATACTAAAAGAGTTTCTTATAAAACTAATGCAAAAGGAAGAAGTGTTGTAGTAGCATCTCAAAGACAATGAAAATGAGGTTGAAAAATAAAGACTGAATTGATCAGTCAAATAGATGAGGAACAAGAAAATCCCAGTGAATATTCAGAAGAACTTGAAGTAACAAGGAATGCTAATGTAGAATTGAAAACTTAGGTGGAAGAAGCCAAAGGATGGAGGAAGTCTTGAAACACGAGCTGGATGAGAAAGAAAAGACTTGTGAAAATCTTGAGATGGAGGTAGCTGGTCTAAGAAAGAAGGATAATAAATATGATGCATATCTCAATATCAACAACAATCTAGTCATACTGGATGATATTTTGGATTGTCAAATATCTCCATTTGAAAAATCCGGTCTTAGCTACAACGAGGAAATAGGAAAATATGTGGTTGGAACATGGTATCCTAAGACTCTTGAAGCAAGCCCTTTAAATTTTAAGAATGAAAGAAAATATCCTCATCGAGAACCTGCACAACACAATGAATACTTCAAAAGATTAGAAAGACGTCAAGGAGTTGGTCCCACTCCCAAAGACAATTCTGAAGAGAGACAACTCCAAGATGGAATCAAGCACCCATGTATGAAGATGGTGTTAATGGTTATTGCAATTCATTTAATGATTTTGGTCAAAAAGCTATGGATTGTATATTCTATAAAATAAGAAGTGTTGGAAGCAACAAAAACATAGTTAGATGTTGGAAATGCAACCATGTTGGTCACATTGTTGCATATTGTTGTACTATGATATGTTATAGCTGTAGTGGCTTCGTGCACAAATCTCAATATTGCATGAATTCAAGAATATAATCTATGAGGAATTCCTCATACACATCCACAAGGAAAGGTTATGAACCATGGAAGAAGAATGAAGGAAGAAATACAACTCAAAAGACAAATTCTTAGAATCACAAACACTCCCAGGTATTGGTTAAAAAGAATGAACCATTGAACGTGGCTGAAATGGATGAGTGTAAAGAAGATGGATGCCATGCAAAAAGACAATTTTTAAGCCTCTAAAAGACCTTGGAACACCTTGAGTTCATGGAGTTTGTAGGAGGAACTCAAAGGTGAGAAAGATAAGTTGATGGTACTTTCATTGAAGAAGGACATCTCCCTGGATCATGATATAACTATCATTAGAGGAAATTTCAATTCAAAATGGGCCTTTTAACTTTTATTCAAATTCCAGTCATCATGTGTTAGCCAATGAAATTGCTTTAAATTTGAAATACCGTATAGGTCTTAAACACTTTTTTAATATAAATTTGGGGATAGGTATCATAAAAAAAACTACTTTTTTTGTTTGTATTTTTTACATGTCTCCCTATGTTTTTACTCAAATTTTGATCGGGAGAGCTCATTGGATGCAAAATTAAATTCCGCATCCAACGAGTACCCACTTGGCATACTTTTGACGGACCCCGCTACCCCAAAAACAAGAAATACTTGAAAAAATGGAATGATGATGTCATCTTTCCATTTTTTCAAGTATTTCTTGTTGTTGGGGTAGCAGGGTCCGTCAAAAGTATGCCAAGTGGGTACTCGTTGGATGTGGAATTTAATTCCGCATCCAACGAGCTCTCCCGATCGAAATTTGAGTAAAAACACAGGGAGATATGTCAAAAATACAAACAAAAAAGTAGTTTTTTTCTTTTCTTCCTCCAAAATTAATAAATATTATTTTATTATTTTAACTATTATTTTATTAATTCATTTTAGGAGGCCCATTTTGAGTTGAAATTTCCTCTAATGGCATGTTGATAGGGGAGCAGTTAGCAGTTAACATATTTTTTATCACCCTTTTCCATTGATTCCAAATGGGGAGAGCTAAAGATGAAAGGGGGAGCATAATCATAGGGGGATCATCAGTTGTTGTCATCAATGACAAAGGGGGATATTTTTGATTGAATTGGCATTGACGCCAACAAAGGAATTGCAGTAGTCCCTCAGGTTGTCATTGATTCCACCAAGGTCCCCTACAGTGGACAAGCTTGATAAAAAAGTATGAATTTAATCATGGACACTTGCACATGTTTGGTATGTGTTTGATCACCCTTTACCCACCTAGTGTCCAGTTGGATGAAAGCTTGATGGTTGAGTGATTGGAAAAACCCACACATGTGGTATCCTGGTCTTTGGATCCCATTCACTGATGATGTTCACCTTGTAGCACATGGTGGTACAAATGACCCATTCTATGGTCATTTGTATTAATTTGTCATAGTGGTATAGGAACTGAAAACACAGTTTCACAAAGAATACAGACAAATAATCATAAAATTGAAAAAATGGTGCTGCAATGGAAGTAGCAGCTCTGTATAATAAAAAAAATAATGAATAATACAATACAATGATCATGTTGGAAGCATGAATTCCAAGACAATTCGAATTCCCAAGGAGGTCATTTGAATTGAATGAGTGAGTCTAGCTTAACTGAATGTAAGCCACAGTCAACACTCAAGTTAACCACTAATCAAAACCCTAATTGACTCAACTGAGTGTGTATGGTGGTAAATGTCTCCAACACCCCCCCTTAAGCTATACTTAGGAGAAGTAGAAAACATAAAGTGCATAAGAATGCTAGGGCCCTAGAAACTTAGGCCATAGGTCACCCTGTACAATGCTGAATTCAAACAATGTTAAAAAGCAAACTAAGTGAGGAAAAGAGGGAAAACCCAGTGGGAAACCCCCCCCCCCCCCTCAAGCTGAACACTGAAAGTAGTTGGATCACCCTAATGAAATCACCCCCAACAGTGAACGTAGGTAAGTGAACTTCTTTTCTGAAAAGCTCTTTGTGAAGATGTCTGCAATTTTCTCATCAGTTGGGCAGTATTACAGAATGATTGTCCTGTCATGCACTAGCTCCCTGATATAGTGCATGTGTATCTCTACATGCTTGGTCCTCTGCCTGGAAAATGGATATGTGGATATATTAATAGCAATTTGATTGTCACAAAAGAGGATAGTGGACAAAGTACTACCAAGATCAAACTATGAAAGAATGCCTTGCAACCAAACAGCTTGGATGCAAGCATTCACCGCTCCTTGATACTCGGTCTCTGCTGAAGACAATGCTATGGCGGCATGATTTTTTCTAGAACATCAAATGGGGCCACCACCAAACATGAATACATATCCAAAAGTATAATTCCTATCAATAGAATCACCCTCCCAATCGGAATCTGTGTATCCAACCAGCTCTAGCTCGGAGTCTGCAGCATAGTGAATGCCATAAGTCCTGGTTCCTTGAATGTACTAGAGGATCCTCTTAGCTGCCTTCCAATGAATATCATGGGGATGTTTCATGTGTATTGATACAACATTCATGGCATAACAGATATCAGGCCAATAATGAGTCAAGTACAACAAGATACCAATCAATTGTCGATAAATAGTGTAGTCCATGGGAGGTGTGCTTTTTCCTTCTTCAAGGCTGATCCCTGAAAGGAAAGGGAATGGTGCAGGCCTAAATTAAGCCATGTTAAACTTGAATAATATTTCTGATATGAATTTGGACTGAGTGACAATTATCCCATCATAATTTTGCTCAATTTCGAGCCCCAAATCGCTCATTTCAAATGCATTGTGGAGAGCAGTTTTGATGACTGAAATAGAAGCAACTGTGCTACCTGTGATCAGTAAGTCATCAAAATATAAAACAATAATAATCAAATGACCATCATACTTCTGTATATACACATTTGAATCTGATCTACACGTTTGAAATTTTTTCGGGAGAAGGAAGGCATCCATCTTGGAATATCACTCTCTTGGGCTCTGTTTTAACCCATATAGTGACTTCTTTAGCTTGAAAACCAAATATGGATCAGAGATGTAGCCCTCAATATGCTTCATGTATATCTCCTCATGAATATATCCATGCATAAATGATGACTTAACATCCATATGATGCACTTCCCAGTGCTTAGATGCTGAAATTACCAAAACTAGGCGGATGGAGTCCATTTTTGCAACCGATGCAAAAGTCTCATGGTAGTCCACACCTTGGACCTAGGAGAAATTTTTTTCCACCAGACTTGCATTATATTTGTAGGTACTACCATATGTATAAACATTATTCCAAAACACCCACTTGCATTGAACCAACTTCCTTCTCGGAGGAAGAGAAACTAGCTCCCAAGTGATGTTTTTCTGAAGAGAATTCATCTCTTCATCCATGGAAACTTGCCATATTAGATCCTTTCAAGCATGGTAGTAGGAATTTGGGTCTGAAATTATCATCAAATAACAATATTATAACAGAAAATAATCAGGACAAGAGATCAAAATACCTGCTCTTTGGAAATCAGACCGGGTTCTCCTTGGACCATCCGAATTTCCAATGTTATCTCCTGCGGAGGAGAGTGTCTGTCGGACCCATGTTGGGAGATGATTTTGTACTTCAGGTTCTGATTCAGCATCTGATGTTTTCTGTACACTAATATTAGAAATAAGAGGATCCAAATCAGGGTCATTACCCCCAATTTCATCATCCAAATATTCAGTAGAATAGGAAGGAAATTCAGCAGTTTTCTCCTTCACTAGTTCCACCTCCTGAAGAGGCTCATCGAACTTGACACTCCTTTCGATGATGATCTGTTTTTTTTTATATCTAGTAGCTTGAAACCTTTTTATTCATCAAGATACCCAATAAACATACATTCTATGCTTTGCGGTTGCAATGCCCTCCTTTTATCAAGTGGAATTCGGGCCCATGCAGTGGACCCAAACACCCGCAGGTTTGACACATCCAACTTGTGTCTGAAGTATGATTCGAAAGGGGTCTTCCCTTTCATGGATGAGAGTGGAACTCTATTATAAATTTATGCTACAGCATGCATGGATTCAGCCCAAAAATTTGCATACAACTTCTTTGATTACAACATACAGGTGGTCATCTCCTTGAGAGACCGATTCTTCCTCTCCGCTACACCATTCTGCTGGGGAGTGTAGGGAATTAAATGCTGGACCTGAATACCAATTTGGGAGAATATGTGTAGCAACTCATTACTGACATACTCCCTGCCATCATCAGATCTCAAGGCCTTGAGCTTTCAGCCAGATTCATTCTCAAGCAAGGCCTTCAATTCATTGAACTTTTCACAGACTTCAGACTTTTTTTTGATAAAGAAGACCCATGTGTACCTAGAAAAATCATCAATAAAATTCAGAACATACCTTGATACATTCATGGATGTGATATTCATGGGACCACTGATATTAGAATGTATCAGTCCCAAGATGCATGTAGCTTGGCTTGCCTTCCCCCGATCGAACTTGTGCTCAGGGTGCTTTCCAACAATACAGCCTTTGCAAATTCCAGTGGTTGCCTTGATGACTGGGAGGCCTTAAACCATAGATTTTTTTTGTAATGCCGTGGTTCCCGATCTTGCTGATCTCTCCTCTGAAATATTTCTGGAAGATTGATGTGATTTCTCTCAAGGAGAGAGGTAGCTTCATCAAGTTTCTTATTCATGCAGGCATGTTCAGGTTGGAATCCCTTCCTGCAGTATGAACACTTTACTTTTTCTTTTCCATGATGCCATTTTCCTTTGTTCTTCTTTGAGTCGGAAGACTCTTCATGCTGCTGGTTTTCAACTTTAGGCTTAGGATCTTCAAATTTAGTTTTTGGGTTCTTCTACTGCTTTCCTTTACCCTTCAGATATTTGGTCCCCCAAGATATGGAGGGCTTGATCATGGGAGGATCTAATGATCCCCATATGGACAAGCTTATCATGTTCACTTGTTAGGGACTCAATGAAGTCATTGAGTGAAGGCATCTTCCATCCAGGGGTTGTAAGATTCCCCCCACAGAATGTAGAGACAAAAACTAAATAATTAGCTCCAAGTTTGGAGAGTATGGTGAGAATGAGTTGATCATCCTCCTTCTCCACTTTGCATTGCTTCAACAGTAATAAAATGTGCTTGAACTTTGTGAAAAATTCATTCAAGGTATCAAAATTGGAAGGCTAGAGAGACATCAACTCATTCTCAAGCTGGTCTACTCTCAAATCATCCTGATTTCCATATAGGGTTTCCAATTTGTCCCAAATTTCCTTTGGAGTCTTCAATCCTGAGAGATGGAAAAGAAGATCTTGGGAAATAGAGAGGCATGAGAATCCGAATGCTTCATCTTTCTTGTTCAAGAATCTAGCTTTGTCTGTCACAGAAGTAGGCTCTTCTTTAGTGTCCATAGTGACTCTATAGATTCCTCTAGCATGTAGTTGGATCTCCATGTCTCCTTTCCATTAGTGGAAATTGAAAGGAGTTAATAGTTCTACAAAAGAAGACATCTGAAACTGTTGGAGCGAATTCTTTCACCTGATAAAACCTGCAAATCACAACAAAAGGGGCACCATAAGGTCAGATAGGCTGCACATTTTAGGCTTTCATCACACCTAGCATAGTTGATCAAGCAAGCTTGACCAACAATTTCCTTACTTGGGGTATCAAGTTGTAAGCCTTGGCTTCTGGTGCAGTGCTGGATTTTTGAGCTATTGCTCAATTTTTCATGCAAGATCTATCAAAAACCTTGTTTTTGAGAGATTTGAGCTTCATCCCGTCATGACATCTGATACCATATTAATTTGTCACAGTGGTCTAGGAACTGAAAACACAATCTCACAAAGAATATAGACAGATAATCATTAAATTGGAAAAATGGTGCTGCAATGGAAGTAGCATCTCTGTATAATCAAAAGAATAATGAATAATACAATACAATGATCATGTTGGAAGCATGAATGCCAAGACAATTTGAATACCCAAGGAGGTCATTCGAATTGAATGAGTGAGTCTACCTTAACTGAATGTAAGCCACAGTCAACACTCAAGTTAACCACTGATCAAAACCCTAATTGACTCAACCGAGTGTGTATAGTGGTAAATGTCTCCAACAATTTGCTGAAGAGGTCATGAACCCCACACACTCGATAGGTGCCACTTGATGAAGACCTTGATTCCCTTCAAATTCCTTGAAGCCTCTCCTTGTTGGTCTTCAAGCTTGATGGAGGTTGTTGATGATATATGGTTCTCTTTGTGATTAAATTGCTTGAGCGGTTGTATATTTGTGATCATGGAGGTGGAACCCATGGTTATATGGCTTGAGAGGTTGTATCTTTGTGATCATTGATGTGGATCCCATGGACATGCTTTGATATGTTGAAGAAGACCTTAAAGATTTCCTTGGAACTCTTGTAGTATGTGGTGTGGTATTTGACACCCATATGTGTGGGATCTTTTACATATTGCACAAATTGAATAATTTAAGCGTAATGCACCAAGTAATTTAAAATAATCCCCTCATAGGGATATACTCCTCGTAAATAACTTTTTCGTTGATATGTGGAGCGTCTCGTAACTCCTAATGGTTGAAGAGATATGAATTTTTGAAGTTGGTATGGTAAAATTTCCCATCCCGTAGGGTCAACCGACCAAAGAAAAGAAGATTTAATTATTTTTTAATTAATTTGAATTACTTAATTCTTAGAAGTTGGCCCAGTGAATTAGAACTAAAAATAAATAAAATAAAATTTTGTGTATAAATAGAAGTAAAACATGTCTCATTTTGAAGTGAATCAAGGAAGAATATCTAGCTCTGATTTTCAAGTATCATCACTGAGGCAGTCGTATTAAAAGATCAAATGTGTTTTTTAAGGTGAAGCTCTGAGATTTGGGCTTACTGGAGGACTGAGGAAACCAAATTTATAGTGAAGGAAGGTTTGAATTTTTTACTCCAACTACGATGACAATGTTTGAGGTTGCATTCAATGTGTACTAATCAAAATTGTTGGACTGATATCTTCAAGTTTTATACTGCCATTTTTATTGAAATCATGACTCAGTGAGGAACAACTCTGTGGGAAATATTCATTGTTAATTATACTGTAACTGGGTATCCTTTCTGAAAATCATAGAAGTGGTCATGGTATTACTGGGTGCATTGGAGGAATGAGCCTTCACTTTTCTTAAATTATGGGTTTCACTCTCATTAGGACATACCTCACACTCAGTGTTGGGCCATAAGAGGTTGTATGTCACATCCCCGTGCCTCCGACCGGCGAAGAGGACACAATATCCATGGCTTAAACCACCCGGGATAAGTGCCCCATGAACATGTGCATTCACAAAATTGCTAAAACAGAATGCTTAAACATACACACATGAACATTTATCATGCACAGATGCAAACATCTATCAGTCACAGCGAAAACATCATACATTTAAGCAAGCATTCATTTAACATGTTCATCATTTTCATTAACAGAATTTACAGTTGCAGAAGTAAAATGGACAAGATCACTTATCTTATGAAAACTCCTTCCGCAACCAGCTATGTCGCTGCAACGTTCCACCAAACCATAGGCCAGCGTGCTCCTTAATCTCTCAGCAGCGCTGCCACCCCCGAGATGGGCATGATTCTGCAAGGAATAAGGGAACTAGCAGGCTTACACATAGCCAAGGATACACAAAACACATAGCCAAGCCAACAGAGTTGGGTTTATCAGGCCATTAGGGAGCTGGAGAAGTCAAATTGCTAAGCTGGTGAGCTCATTACAGATCCAAGAACACCTACACCAGAACTAGCCTAACCTCTAAGACACCCAAACACACCCAACACAAGGAATCAGTCCCTTCTCTGCTACACAGTCCCTCACGCCCTGTATTCCCTTCCAGTGCTATTCAGGGGTGATGGAGAAGAAGGCCAGCCCTCTAGCTCTATCTGTGTGGTTTCCAGCCACCAGGTTTATCAAGCAAAACTAAGCCCCCAGCCCTACTCCCAATACAGTCCGAAGACCAACCATTGCACTCAGGCAATCAATTTAGCTATCACAGCTTAAACCAGGGAAAACGACTTCAAACCATCTACAGCAGTCCCCAAACATAACAGCAAACACAGCTCATGGCCTGGGGAAATTAACAGCCCCCGAAATGCATCAGTGGACGCGGCTCACAACGTGGGGAAAACTCAACCCGTCCTTGGGCAATGAAGTCGCCAGGAAAACATACATAGACCATGCTGGGAAAGAGATTATAGTTCCCCCATCCTGGGCATGAATGAAAACGACAACGCAGGACCCATGAATCAGTCCGTGAGGGAAGAATACAGCCAAACCATCCGTATATCCGAAGAGGAAAAATACATGGATAAAAACCAGGAAAATCTTGTGCGTGGAAAACAATCTGACCCTGTGAGGAATGAACAGACAATGGAGGTCCTGCGTGAGGAAAAACAGCTCCGTTTTTGTCCGTGGAAGAACAAACAACAAGAAGGACGCGAAAATTGGAAGTGCGTGAACCTTCAACACAGTCGTCGAGAGAGAAGATCTGCGTGAGAGGATGAATAGCAAAATCGCTGGGTAGAGTGTGCATGTGGGTGAGGACTGACAGTCCTGCCACCCCACTTCCAAGACCATAATTGCCTCAACCATCAGCATCCTTTCTTAATGAAAGTGGTTGGAATAAAACAAAGGAAGAAGACATATGGGTTTTTCTCTTATTGGCCAAGGTTGACAATTTCCCCCACCCCTATCCTTGTGAAAATCATGCCCCTTTCTCATTTTAGTTGCTACGATCGTAGCTGGCCGGGTTCATTTTTAATTATAGATGCATATTTACATGATGACCGTCATAATATATGCCGCATGCCCCAATATACCATCGGTGACAATTCAAATCCAAAACATAACATAACCGATCAATGGTGGGGCCTTGGCCTTTAGCTCCACACCCTGATCATTTACAATTTATACATCATATACATCTAATGTAACGGGGTCAAAACCCGGACATTACATTGTAGGTCTCAATCTTAGTTAAATGAAGAAATACAAAGAACATTTTATGGAAATCTTGTTCTGATTTTTAGTCCACGGTCAATTTCAACGTTCTCATATCTCTTCTCATGTTAATCTCTTGTATCATAACCTCTGTACACAAGGTTAATCTCAGTGAAGGAACTTTGATTTATACTCCACGGTGCATGATGCATCTTGCACAAAAGGAATGATTCATAGGTGTTCAACCTTGTTAAAGGAAACCATCCAAATTATTGTTATGTTTTTGTTCTATTATTTGATGTTGTTAGATACAAGTATAAATTCCTAATTCAGGTAAGAATACCATTTTGCAAACATCTAGTGTTAACCTCAATGCTATGTTCCTTTGTTTGTATAAAATTGAGAGGACTCTTTAAGACTTGGATTTGGATATTTTGGGAGGAGTCTTACATCCCAATAATATATTTTAATCATCCTTACTATTTATATGCTGGATTTGAAAGTCCTAGTTGACTTAATATGATGACACCTTGAGAATTTGGTTGGATAAACTGGGAAGTAGGGTTAATCCCTAATGACATTCGTTGATCATATTTTTGATTAAGATAAGGCTTGACATGTTAGCATACACATGTTGATAAATATTACTATAAGTAAATCTTTGATATCAGGGTATGAGAAACATATGAGTAAATCTCTTAATGATTAACATGAGCAGTAGATGAACACATATTTTGAATTGGCATGATGAGTATATGATCAGACCTCTTGATGACGAGTAGACACTCTAATGATCAACATATAACCAGAATCCTAGATTATTGGCATGAGTAGTAGTTATTTTAGTGAACAAAGTGGTTTCAAATTTGACAAGTTGATGACAGAAGTAATGAGAAACAGTTAATCAATGGCAGCAATATCATATTGACTTCATGTATTTGGCAGTTGATTGACTTGATTGATTCAGAAGAGACAGAGGTTTGATCTGACAGTGATAGATTGACATCAGACTTGAAATACAATAATTGCAACCTTGGGGATTAGATTCATCAACCCTTTCTTAGTTGGATGTGAGAAGACCAGGTTGGGTCCTATATTTAGATTTGATGTTCTTTATTTCAGTTGGTGTTGATTGTAATCGCGAAGATTGTAGTCTTCCATGTACAATAAATAAACAAGTTTACCATACAATTCATGTGTCCTCTTGTGTTGTGTTTATTGTTATGATTCAGTGATCTAGTTAATGATATGATTATTGTTTAGAGTTGATTAATTGATGGATGCTTATGTAATGATGATGTAATTGGTAGAAATATATATTGATGAACTCGATTGATTAATAGAAGTTGAAAAAGGGTTTAAATTTCCTACACACTGATTCACTCCCCTCTCTCAGTGTGACCATTGTGTTCAACAATTGGTATCAAAGAAGGAATTCACCACAAGCCTTGCAAGCTTAAAGGAGATCCTTGGATGCACAATTGAAGCAAAAGTGGATTCCTCAAGCAATGATGTTCTGGTACTTGATCTGACAGGTTATTTTGGTTGGAGTAGCAATATGAAAACCTACCTGAACAAGTTTGGTGTTTGGGATATTGTGATCAATCCACCCATTCTGTCAAATAAGAATACCAAGTCTACTGCTCAAAAAGAAGAAAATAAGTACAACATCAGAACCTTGAATTTATTCATGGGTGTACTTCCAATATAAGTCAAGGAAAGTGTAGGGGAATACACTTCATCCAAATATCCATGGTTCAAATTGGAAAGTGAATGCCAAAAGGGAGGACGAGACACTGAAGAGGAAAATTAGGGATCAAAATTCAAGTGCCCTAAATATCTCGAGCATGAAGAAAAGGAAGAATTGGACTCTAGTAAAGGTATGTATTCTTTTGATTGCACTAGTTCCATATATGATGAAATTGAAAATGTCCTTACAGAGGATGATGAAGATCTTTCAAAGACTACAAAGGAAATAACTCACAAATTTTTGAATATTAATCTCATATACAATCAGTTCATGAACACATCCAATATAAATCAAAGTGACTTCATGAGGTTTAAAAAGTGAATCTTAGATTCCTTAAACAAGTATCAACATAAAACCATGATACTAAAAGAGTTGCTTATAAAACTTAAGCACAAGGAAGAATTGTGTCAGGAGCAGGTGAAAGACAAGAAAAATGAGGTTGAAAAACTAAATATTGAATTGATCAGTCAAACAGATGAAGAACAAGAAGAGCCCAGTGAAGATTCAAAAGAACTTGAAGAAACAAGGAAGGCCAATGTATAATTGAAGACTCAAGTGGAAGAATCCAAAAGAATGGAGGAATTCTTGAAACACTAGTTGGATGAGAAAGAAAAGACATGTCAAAATCTTGAGGTAGTTGTTCTCAAAAGAAAAAAAAGATAAGAAATATGATGCATATGTCAAGATCAACAACAATTCAATAATATTGGATGATATTTTGGATTTTCAAAGATCTCCATTTGATAAACCTTGTCTTGGATACAACAAGGAAATAGGAAAATATGTGGTTTGTGCACGGTCTCCTAAGACTCCTAAAGAAATCCTTTAAACGTCCAGGAATTAAAGCAAAGATCCCCATCAAGAACTTGCACAAAACAAAGAAGACTTCAAAATATTAGAAGGACGTCAAGAAGTTGGTCTCACTCCTCAAAGCATATTTAGAAGAGAGACAACTCCAATATGGAATCAAGCACCTAGGTATGAAGATGGTTTTAATGGTTTTTTCTATTCATGTAATGATTTTGGTCACAAAGATATGGATTGCATATTATATGAAAGAATAAGTGTTGGAAGAAATAACAACAAAGTTAGATGTTGGACATGCAACCATGTTGGTCACATTGTTGCATATTATCGTACTATGAGATGTTGTAGTTGTAGTGGTTTCAGGAACAAAACTCAAGATTGCATGAATTCAAGAAGACAATCTATGAGAAATTCCTCATACACATCTGAAACAAAAGGTTATGAACCATGGAAGAAGAATGGAGGAAGAAATAAAACTCAGAAGACAAAAGCTACAAATCAAGGAAACTCTAGGTATGGATAAAAAAGAATGAACTGTTGAACATGGATGAAGTGGATAAGTGTAAATAAGATGGCTACCATGTGGCAATCCAAGTTTGAGGTATCTCAAATAACTTGAAACACCTTGAGTTCATGGAGTTTGGAGGATGAACTCAAAGGTGAGAAAGAGCAGTTGATGGCTCTTTCATTGAAGAAGGACAGGTCCCTGGATTGTGATATAGATATGCATGTTGATTAGGGGAGAAGTGAGAAGTTAGCAGTGATGTTAGATACATATTTGTGATAACCCTTTGCCATATTTTCCAAAGGGGGAGAGATAAATATGAAATTGGGAGCATGATCGTAGGGGGAGAATGCGTTGTAGTCATCAATGAAAAAGGGGGATATTGTTGATTGAGTTGTCATTGACACCAACATAGGACTTGCAATAGCCCATCGGTTTGTCATTGATGCCACCAAGGTCCCCTATAGTGGACATGCTTGATAAACAAGTATGAATTTAATCCTGGAAACTTGCACATGTTTGGTATGGGTTTAATCATCCTTTACCCACACCTAGTGGCTAGTTGGATGATAGCTTTATGGTCGAGTGATTGAAAAAACCCACACTAGTGGTAGCCTGGGATTTGGATCGCATTCAATGATGGTGTGCATCGTGTATCATGAGGTGGTACAAATGACCCATTCATTGGTCATTTGTTGAAGAGGTCATGAATCCCACACACTAGATAGGTGCCACTTGATGAAGACCTTGATTCTCTTCAAAGTCCTTGAAGCCTCTACATGTTGGTCTTAAATATTGATTGAGGTTGTTGATGATAAATCGTCCTCTTTGTGATTAAATGTATTGAGATGTTGTATCTTTCTAATCGTGGAGGTGGAACACATGGCTAGATAGATTGAGAGGTAGTATATCTGTGATCATGGAGGTGGAGACCATGGACATGCTTTGATATGTTAAATAAGACCTTGAAGAATTACTTGGAACTCTTGTAATATTTGGTGTGGTATTTGGCACCCTTATCTTTGGGGTATTTTTCATATTGTATAAATTGAGTACTTTAAGGGTAATGTACCAAGTTCTTGCAAATAATACCCTCATAGGGAGATAGTGCTCATCAATCCCTTTCCATTGATATGTGTGTAGTGTCTCCTAACTCCTCATGGTTGAAGATATATGAATTTTTGAAGTTGGTATGGTAAAATTACCTATATTGTAGGGTCATCTCACCAAAGAAAAGAAGATTTAATTATTTAATTCTTGCAGGTCGGACCAGTGAATTAAAAAAAATAACAATAATAATAAATGAAATTTTGTGTATAAATAGAAGTGAAACGTGTCTCATTTTGAAGTGAATCAAGTAATAATATCTAGCTTATATTTCTGGGTATCATCATTGAGGAAACCACAGTAAAAGATCAGATGTGTTTTTTTTAGGGTGAAGGTTTGTAATTCAGAATTAATGAAGGACCGAGGCAACTGAATTTACAGTGAAGACATGTTTCAATATTTTACACTAGATGTGAGCAGACCTTGACAATTTTTGAGGGTGAATTCTATGTCTACTAATAAAAATCATGGGACTGGTATCTTCATGTTTTCTGTTGCCATTTTTGTTGAAATCATGATTCAATGAGGAACAACTCTATGGGAAATATTCATTGTTAATTACACTATGACTAGGCATACTTTTTGTGTAGAAATTATAAAGCCTTGATGGCATGAGGAATTTCATAAACAAGCTAAGGATTTAGTCACACAATTAACCTCACAGAGAATCGTAGAGAATTAGCATAAGGAGAGAAGAAGAAGAATTAATGAACACACATTAATGAATGATCAATAAATGATAATTGATATTATTACATAGGTAATACATCCTTATAAAGGAAAATAGAGTTGCTAGAAGACAACTCAAGCTAGATCATAAAGCAGGCTTACTAATTATGATAAACCCCATAGTTGGCTAAAGCACTTTCCTAATCTACCAAGCACCTCATAAATTAGCAATAACATGTGTAAGTGATGATGAGTGACTTGAAAGACTTTCTAATACTAGAATATGGAGAGAAAATAATGGAGGATGGGTTGGCAACAAAAGCTGTCAATTTCCTAGTTGACTAGCCTTACCTTATCAACAGAAAAGCATGATAAAGTAGAATAAAGAATAATCTATTGCAAAGTGCAGATACCAATTCTGGATGGCCATAAAGTGGTCAAGATCAACCCAAAATTAGAAATAAATTATTCTTGGGATATAGATGGCAAGTGTTGACTCTAAGGTGCAAATGGATGCCAACTATCTAAGCTAGTGGGTAGGAAATTAATCAAATAATGATTAATTATTTTAGTTTATTATATTCCAGAACCCCCCTTTAAGCTTGAATTTATGATGATATGCCTAAACTAATCAGAAATATATATGCATATAGGGCCCAGCAACAGAGGTATGGTCACCCTTTTACAATTTATCTTGTCCAAAGAAATGAGGAAAGAGGAAAAACCTCAAGGGGAAAATCCTCCCTCAAGAAAGGACATGAAAAGCAATACCAAAAATGATGAACTGCTGGTGTTGCTGCTGCTCCAAACTAAATGCTGATTTCTGGAGGAATATTCTTCCTAGGAAGAAGATAAATCTGCTTACTTGGATCAAGGACAGTTGTAGGATGGAAACTATGACAATGTAGAACAACTGAGATCCAATTATGTGAAGGAAATACTGAAGGATATTGAGACTTGTAATCAGCTCCAAGATGATGATATGACTTTAAATCAAGCCAATAGAGATGAAATGAGCACCATATAGGTGAAATAACTGTCCAAGCAAATGCATAATGCCTCCATCTTCATTTACATAGAGAGGATGTGTGCAAGTGATCATGTAGGAACATAGAGAAGGAATAGGATCAAAGAGTGAGAATGCATGGGCTCCATGGCTTGATCTAGCTTCCAAAGAATCCAAGAGACCACAAATAATCACAACAATAGACTCATGGGAATATACTGGAAATAATCCTCTATGGTAGAAGTATGAGAGGAGGAAAGATAGTGATGTTCAAAATCTTCAAGGAGGCTCTGAGAATGAATGTCAAGAATAAAGGAGGAGCTGCAGAAGCACATGGGATCAAGTATGGTAAGTGGTAAGACACTAAAAGGACTTGATTTGGCTAATAAAACATCCTGGAAGTCATTGGGTTGTCACCATCAAGGAGAGAGGCATGCACAAAGTGTGAGAGGTCTGACATATGGATCTCATAATCCATGATAGAAGACATAGAGAACACTGAATGTGTGAGTGAATCATCAATAGCAATAACAGCTCCATTAGTTACTTATTTTTCATCAACATCATCATAAGAAGATGAATCAAGATCTTCTACTTCAAGAGACACAAAAAAATATGGCTCTTCAATATTTGCTTCTTGATTGAAGGAGGAATCATTCGAATCAAAGAGAGTAGTAGCAACATGAACTATATGAGAAAATTCTTCTTCATGATAAACTTCATCAGAGACTGTAGAGGTCGAGACATATTGAGAGAGAGAAACCATTGAGGAGCTAGAGGCACTCTCCACATAGCTAGAAGAATCCTCATTGTACTTTCCCAAAACTCTTTCCAATGTTGTCCAGAGATCTTTTGGGTATTCAACAGAATCAATATGGTATCGTATGCTTGGAGAGATAGCTAGACAAATAGCTCCTATTTCTCTAACACATTCATTCAACCAGTCACTTGGATCTTCATAAGACTCTTCACTAGCTCCAATAAATATATCGTAGAGACCTTGTCTCTTTAGATATGAAATCATCTTCAATTTCCACTCTAAATAGCTTGTGAATGGAGAAAGAAGAGGAACTGATACTCTTGAAACCATTCGAAGTTGAACATGCAAAATAAACCTGCAAATCTGAAAATGGAGGATTAATTAATGAACTCTCAAAGATATGATATCATGTAGAGCTTTGATATCCTCATCTCTGATACCGTGTATAAATTATAAATCCTTGATGGCATGAGGAATTTCATAAACAAGCTAAGGATATAGGCACACAATTAACCTCACAGATAATTGTAGAGAATTAGGATAAGGAGAGAAGAAGAAGAATTAATGAACACACATTAATGAATGATCAATAAATGATAATTGATATTATTACATAGTTAATACATCCTTATAAAGGAAAATAGATTTGCTAGAAGACAATTCAAGCTAGCTCATAAAGCAGGCTTACTAATTATGATAAACCCCATAGTTGGCTAAAGCACTTTCCTAATCTACCAAGCATCTCACGAATTAGAAATAGAATGTGTGGGTGATGATGAGTGAAGGAAATACTTGCTAATCCTAGAATATGGAGAGAAAATAATGGAGGATGGGTTGGCAATAAAAGCTACCAGTTTCCTAGTTGACTAGCTTTACCTTATCCACAGAAAAGCAGGATAAAGTAGATAAAGAATAATAAAGTAGAATCTGTTGTAAAGCGCAATTACCAATTTTGGATGGCCATAAAGTGGTCAATATCAACCTAGAATCAGAAATAAATCATTCCTAGGATATATATGGCAAGTGTTGACTCTAAGGTGCAAGTGGATGCCAACTATCTAAGCTAGCGGGTAGGAAATTAATCAAATAATAATTAATTATTTTATGAGTGGGTTTATTATATTCCAATATTTTGAAAATAGTAGTAGTGGTCATGGTGTTAATGGGTGCATTGGTGGACTGAGATTTCACTTTTCTTAAATTATGGATTTCACTCTTGTTAGGACAAAACTCACACTTAGTCTTGGGCTTCAAGAATTCCCAGGTCCTGAGCTTAGTCAAACGAAGGCATCCAAAGACCATTTTATGGAAATATTGTTCTAATTTTTAATCCACACTCAAGTTCCACTTTCTTACAGCTCTTCTCATGTTAGTCTCTTGTATCACAATCTATGTACACAAGGTTAATCTCGATGAAGGCACTTTGATTTCTAAAACATAGTGCATGAGGTATCTTGAAAAAAAGGACTGATTCATAGGTGTTCAAGTTTGTGAAAGGAAACCATCCAAAGTCTTGTTATGTTTGCATTCTTATATTGTTTGATGATGTTAGCTACAAGTATAAATGTACTGATTCAAGTAAGTATACCATTTTGCAAACATCTTGTGTTAACCTCAATGTTATGTTCCTTTGTTTGTATAAGAATTGAGAGGAGTCTTTAAGACTTGGATTTGGATATTTTGGGAGGAAGCTTAAGTCCCAATAATACAATTTAAACAACCTTATTGATTATAAGTTGGATTCCAAAGTCCTAGTTGACATCATATGAGGGCGCCTTGAGAATTTGGTTGGATAAATTGGGGAGTAGGGTTAATCCCTAATGACATTTGTTGACTCAGCTTTTTGATTAAGTTGAGGCTTGACCAATTGGCATACACATGTTTATAAATATTACTATAAGAAAATATTTGATATCCTGGTATGATAAATGTATGAGTAGATCTCATAATGATTAGCATGAGCAATAGATGAACATATATTTTGAATTGGCATGATGAGCATATGAGCATACCTCTTGATGACAATCAGACACAGTAATGATCAACATATGAGAAGACTCCTAGATTATTGGCATGCGTAATAGTTATTTTAGAGAATTATAGAGTAGTTTCATATTTGATAAGTTATGACATGAGTATTGAGCAGCAATTAATGAGTGGCATCAATATCATATTGACTTGATGTATTTGGCAGTTGATTGAGTTTATTGATTTAGTAGAGACAGAGGTTTGATCTAACAATGAAAGATTGGCATCATACTTGTAAGCTAAACCTTGCAACCTTGGGAATTGGATTCATCAACCCTTTCTCAGTTGGACCAAAGAAGACCAGGTTGGGTCCTGTATTTAGAGTTGGTTCTCTTAATTTCAGTTGGTTTTGATTGTAATCGCGAATATTGCAGCCTTCTATGTACAATACATAAACAAGTTTACCATACAAATCTTGTGTCCTCTTGTGTTGTGTTGCTTGTTATGATTCAGTGATCTAGTTGATGATATGATTCTTGTTTATAGTTGATTAATTAATGAAAGCTTATGTAATGATTATGTAATTGGTAGAAACATATATTGATGAACTCAGCTGATAAATAAAAGTTGGAAAAATGGTTTAAATTTCCTACACACTAATTCACCCCCACTCTCAATGTGACCATTGTGTTAAACAATTGGTATCAGATCAGGCCTTCACCACAAGCCATGCATGATTTAAGGAGATCCATGGACACACAATGGAAGAAAAAATAGATTCCTTAGGCAATGATGTTCGAGTACTTGATGTGACATATTATTTTGATTGAAGGAGAAGGTGAAAGCCTACCTGAATAAGTTTGGTGTTTAGGAGATTGTGATCAATCCACTTGGTATGTCAAATAAGAAGTGTAATTCTACTGCACAGAAAGAAAAAAAGAAGGAAAACATCACAATATTGAAGTTCCTCATGGATGGACTTCCAAGCCCAGTCAAGGAGAGTGTAGGGGAATACACTTCAGCTAAAGATATATGTGTTAAATTTTCATATGCTTAGCTAAGACATCAGTACTTCATTACATTTTCATAACAAAAGCATATAAATAGGATCACTAAAAGATAGACAAGCACAACCATACAAAAGGAACACAAAGATTTATCCTGGGAAAACCCTGAAGGGAAAAACCCAGCAAAATATTCCTCAATATAGATGCCCCAAAAGGATAAAAGATAAAAGATAAAACTAGCAAGGATATCAAATCCTGATCCTCCTCCTTCTCCAGATACTTTTCTTCTCCACTAATGCACTACACAAGTGAGAGTGTGTGTTCCAAATGAGGAGCACCACACCTCTATTTATATTCATCCGTTCACTTAAGTTAACTCATCTGTCATGTAGGCTCGAGTTAATCATGTAGGCTCGAGTTACACATGCAGGCTCAAGTAACCACACTGGGGTGCTAATGACCCACCTTTACAATTATAGGGGACTGCCTCATGACTCTTATTAGTTCTTCCGATTAGGAGCATCAGGGTACAAAGTAATACAAGTGATTCTCCCTGTAGGACCATCAGAGATCACAAAGAAATACATATAGAATATTCTTCGAAGTTACAATATTTCAACACTCCCCCTTAACGAGAAGGGTATTCTATAACAACATCAACAACAACAATAATAGGAGAGAGATAGAGGACATCATCAACATCATCAGGGTGATACATATATAAATCATTGGAAGCTTTTCAACATCATGTAGCCTTCATCTTCAATCTTTAGTCTTCAGCATCATCAGTACTTTGACCGCTTCGAGCAGCAGCATCGTGACTCTTCAATCAGCAGCAACATCTTCAGCACTTTGACCTTTCGATCAGCAACATCTTCAATAGCACTTTGGCCTTTCGATCAGCAACAACATCATCATCATACTCTGATCTTTCGATCAGTACGTCATCATCATCATACTTTGATAATACGGCATCATCATCATCAGGATCTCATCATCATCACATTCTGATCTTTCGATAAAAAACATCATCATCATCATCACATTCTAATCTTTCGATCAGAAAACATCATCATCAGTAGCAACATCATAATCATAAGCAACTTCTGATATTTCGATCAGAAAAGATCATCATCATCATATTCTGATCTTTCAATCAGAGAAAATCATCATCAGCAACTTCTGATCTTTTGATCAGAGAAACATCATCATCATCATATTATGATCTTTCGATCAGAGAACACCATCATCGTCATGTTGAGGCCTAGAAATTTGTAGGCGACAACAGAAAGGGATTCTCCCCAATCAACGTTCCCAACTAGCCCGTTGACTGTTTGGAATAGGGAATCCGTCCGGTTTACGGTCCGGCTACTGTAGGTCAAAGTAACTACATGGGTTTACCGGTTGCGGCCCGGTCCACCGGAATTTGTATTTTGACTTAATGTATGCAATGCACATGCCTATCTTAAACATGCAAGGTGATAAAAATGCAAGGAACGACACAATGTGCTGCGCAGGTTCTTACCTCTCGTCTTAGGTTCTCGAACATCCAAACCACATATGCAACTATGAAGTAAGACAACTAACTATATAAACACCTAACTACCTATCCCTGGGGAGCTAGAAAATGATTATTAATGAGCAATGCATTATCTCCATGTATAATAAACCACATTACAGATAGCTGATATTTGCATTTACAACACATGAACAAGAAAATATTGTAACAATCAGATAGCTAACTGTTATGTGAGCCACAAGCATTACTCTGAGTGAACTTTCCACACAATGAATCAGAAACCATTTAACAATACATAGGTCATGAAGTTAGAACGATCTCACGGATTGTGGACACAAGCTGAAAAATAAAGTAGTTCATCTTTCCGCCATCCATTTGTTAGCATTTGGAAACTTCACATATCTTTCTCCAACAGGCAAACTAAAATCTTTATTGCAAAAGGAAGTAGTTCTTCTTACAATAGGTCCTCCAGTATTACTGGGAAAAAGCCCCTTCATTATCTATGTCTCCTATTTTTATACAAAATGCAAGAAATGGTTGGGCTACCCAAAGGGACCTTTGGGCATCCCAACCCTTGGTATTCCTAACGCTTCCCCTTTTCCCAAAACCTTTTACAAATATTTTACAACATTACAATGACCGATTTCTCACTAAGAGGGTCCCGCTTGACTCTCTAGGAACTTCTTCCACGCCGCAGCTTCACTGGCGAGATTTTCAAAAGAGTTGGGCTCCAATAATTGGATATTAATCTCAAACTTTTCAGCCTTTTTCTTGATGGCCTCGGCCCTGGTTTCATTTAGTCTTACCTGTTCTTCTAGGAGCTGCAAACAAACGCCTGTATGGCCTATTTCAATCTTCAGGGTTTGTTCATCAATGGCTTTGGTGCATTTTACTTTGGCCTCCTCCTCTTGTTGTCTTTTCTACAACATTTCTATAAATGAGTCATGATCTGGGAACTCGTCTAGCCTTTGCTCAGCTTCTACTTGACACCAGTTGTAAATGACTAAGGCTCTCCTGAAAAATTCAGTGTAAAGTCCCTTTGTTTTATGGATGGTTTTCTTGAAGTCCTCTGTAGTAGTGATAGCGAACTCCATCAAGTCATAATCTCACTGAAGGGTTTGTCTATTCTTGTCTGACAGTCCTGCTGGGACTTCCTCACCTTTCTCTACCCTTGCCATCTTGGAGGTCAATACTTCAAGGATATCTTGTGACCTATCAACAAAGTAAGAAGCAGTCTCCAGGATTTCTTCTAATCGGCTATCAACCTGGAGGATCTGGCATCTTTCTTCTTCCAGAGCAATTTGCAGGTGCAACACCTTAGCTTTCTAGGCCTGGATGTGTTCTTTGATCGGCTGCAGATCAACCTGCTGTTCCTTTGCTACTTCCAGCTGCTCTTTTAGTTCTTTAACATATGCAGCATTGGACTCATATATAATATTCTGTTGCTCTTCCAGGTCTTCTATCTTCGCCCTCATCTGTTCTCTTTCATTCTTCAAGTCCAGAATTTCTTGTTGTGCTCTTTCCAGGGCTTCTTGTGTTGTTTCCTGTGCATGTGCTGCTACCTAGATGGCGTAGATTTCACTCTTTGTAGCCTCCATTTCTCTGAGCACATGATCATATTTCCTTTTAATTTTATTGCCCTCTTCTCTTTCCTTTCTCAGGGTGTCCTTCAGCTGAGAGGAGGTTTTCTTGGTAGATTCTATTTCATTCATCATTCGATCTATGTTATCTTCCGAAGCATGTATGGCTACCTTCCCGACACTTATGGTAAACCTTGGATCTACGTCTATCCCTACCATCACAGCTTTATCTGATATCATCTTGCTAGTCATTCCTTCTGCTTCTATCTTTTTCTTTGTTCTCCTCATGATTCTTTTGGTAGCCCTGTCATAATATACCGTGGTAAAGTCAGGGACTTCCTCCCCCCTTTTCTGCACGAAGGGTACTAACTGAAGCATAGAGGTTGAAGGAGTAATGGTGGCGGGCACTTGAAGGATCTGCACTTCAGGGTTTTCCTCTCCTTGGCTCTGCCCTGCTTGTGTTTCAGAAGCCTGCTATTGTGTTCCTTCTATATTTTCAGTTTCTTGCCTCTGAAGCTCTTCGTTCAACTTTCTCTGGGTCTCTTCGGCTGCTTTCCTAGCAGCTCCTTCCTTTTCTCTGGCTGCTTCTTTTGCCAATTCAACTGCTTCCTGGGCAGCTTTCCTCTTTTCTTCTTCTCCTTTTCGCAGCCATTCTGTAGCCTCCTCTTCCAACCTCTGAGCCTCTTCTCTTATTGTTCTGGCTGCTTCTTCAGCCCTAGCTTGTTCAGCCTTTTCTTGCTCAGATCCTTTTCCACCCTTGGTGGATTGCTTAGGTTTGAATCTCTTGCGGAGCTCTGTCATATTTGGAGCCATCCTGTAAACCAATTCATCGCTATCGAAATAATGGTTGTATTCGTAGGTCACCTTGTGTTTCTTGCAGTGTTCCGCTACTCTGCCATGAGTATCATTCCTTCGAAAATTCATTTCGCCAAAGCGGAACTTCCCTAGTTCTTCTATGAACTCGGGCGCTTGTTTTACATTTGTGAATTTATAATTTCCCAGTTTAAATGGAAGGGGGGAATAGGCAGTCTTCTTGTACTGGAACAAGAAGTGACCAACTCCATCAATGTATACTTGTATGACTGCCTCCTTGTGGATTATATAATCTGTAGCATATTTGGGCAGCAAAAAAGGGGTCTTTGACCCTCCAAACATCATGATATACATACCATTTTCAGTCAAAAAGTAATCTCCATATTCATCAATGACCTGCATAGCGTCTTTTGACATGCAATCACATTCTTTTCGAAAGATGAGTGCGTATAATGGCATGAGGAACTGCTCACAGACCTCTCTGTAGTGACTATGATATAGATGAGCCCCTAGAGGTTTGTAGGCCGCATATACAGGCATTATGTCTCTATCCCATACACACTGAAGGCCGGGGAAAGGCTGATGAAAAAGTATGCAATCTATCAGGATCGAACTCATATAAAACTCAGATCTCTTCCTGTCTTCTCCTTCCAAAGCTGCAGCCACACAAGAGGAGAGACTGCTTGATACTATACTTTCCCAGTTGAATATCGTGCCTTCCGTGGCCACATAGAACATCAGGGGTATCCACTCGAATTTGAATAGTCTGCCATTTGCTCTCCTGAAGATCTTATTCAACATTAGAGCTATGAATCTGTAAGTAGGTCTGAGACTGGCTGTGTCATATTCTTCAGTTGCTCTATGTCGGTATAGCTTCCCTGGCAAGAGCATCCTCTTCATGGTTTCTACAAAATCCATCCTAAGGTTGTCCAGCCATTCATTTGTCAGGAAGAGCTGAGGCTCCAATAGGTGGTAAGCTAAGGCCACATACCCAAGGCTAAAGGCGGCATAACCTTGGCCCTCGACATTACACATAAGCATTGAGTTGTGGTTGGTATTTGGTAGAACCCATCTCATCACCTCCGGGCATGGAAACAACTCGGGCCTGGTGGCAACTTTCATAATGGCAGATTTTTCTATGTTTGTGTAAATGGGTGCTTCCTCAAGATCGGTGTTTGGGACTTCCCTGCGGGAAATCATCCTGTATATGTCTCCCCATTTATATTCAGGTTCAACCCCCGAGCCACATTGGGTGTCTTCATAGATGTACTCAGTTTTTGCTTCTGTGTCTGGTGCTGGTACTTCCTCCACCGCTGGGGCTTTCTTCTTCTGCCTCTTAGACATTGTAGATTTTTCCTGCAATGTAAAACATTATGATATTAAGCATTTTCAGGCTTGTGAACATTTTGCAGCAGTTTTATCTTGTCTCAAGTGCATCAGAGCTATAACGGGATTTAGACTTAGGCCCTTCAGGCTGAAAGATTTGAAATGGTCGTGCAATATTTTGCAACATACTATTATTCTATGTTAATATGTAAACAAGAAATAGGCCAACACATGTACACACAATCTCGCCATGCCTTGTCTATCAAAACTGTCAGCACAAAATGGACTCAGTCTGCCACTGCACTATAATGAGCTAGGTCTTAATGTGGTGTAAAATAAAAAATGGAAATATTCATTAAATGGCCTAGCATCAAAATTACATTATTCCACAGTTCGCCATTTTCCAATCAAACGACATGAAATGCAAATGCATAACTTTCAAACGCAAGGTGCGACTACAGCTCTCCGAATTCAGACATGGTTTTAGTAAGGATAACACAAAAAACGGCGAAAGCTTATGTTGCTCGCAGACATGGTATTTACATCTATGCGACTATAAACCGTGGGAATCCAAAAAAACTTTTCGCACAGGGGGCTCCCGCCAGCACCACTACTCATGCTACCCTCCGAACGCAAATACTAACAGCGGCACAGCCCTAGGATTTCAAGGTAGCCTATAATGACGAACTAAGTGGCGCGGGCAGAGGTTAGGCCTCAAAAATGGGTAAACCAATTAGGGAAACTGACCGGCTAAGTATTCACTATCCAAACCCCCGTCAGAAACCCTATCGAAACCACCGACGGATCTCATTATTACTAAACCAGGTGCAGGCGGCATGAAGGCCGCCTGCACCTTGTCTTCCTTTACTGTGCTCAGGGCGAAACTGAAACGGCAGAGACAAAAAATGAAATGCGGGCTCTACAAAGGCAAGACTCCACCCCCTCTAACCGCAAAAACTATTCGGCTAAAAACCCTAACAAAACGGGCGCAAACCGCCGAGTGAACGGTTATGACAAACCTAGCTCATGCGGGTGAAAAATTCTTCGGGCGAGCGAAAAAGACTACGGGGATCTAATTCTAGCAATACTCAAACCAATACATAAATCCCTTAATCGAAACCTTGAAAAAACATGATGTTAGGGTGTAAATATCCTACCTGGCAATCCAACAAACGAGTGAGCTGATGCCGGTTAGACTTCTCCTCCTGCCACTTGGACACTGGTACACCAACAACTAGATCCTCATGCGTTCCTAAAATCGACAGCTTGACTTACCGCGACAGCGCTCAAAAACAATACAAAACCCCGTTTGTCGCCCCGCATATATTGAAAAACTGCCACACGTGCGGGAAAAATTCCATCGGGCGCGAACTGAAACCGGGTCGGGTGGCCAGAACTCCATTTCCTCTACAACGGCGGACAACCCCCTGTACTCACTCGCCCGCAACGGCTAAATAACGTTTGAATCACCGTCGTCAGGCGTCGACGGACACCTTGATCGGATGATCAAGAGTTCAAACCCCTCCGCAACGTCGGGCCCTCAGAGTAAAATGTCGTCCGCAATGGGGAAGTAAGCGGTGGTCAATCGTTCCGCTATCCAGCCGGGAGATAACCAAAACGTCGGAGCGCTATGGAAAGTCCTTTTCCGGAAATGATCCACAACATCGGGAGGGAAAAGCAACACACCGTCCGCAACGGCGGACGAGGAAGACTTCACATTCCTCCGATGAAGAACCAAAACCTTTCCGCAACAGAGGAGAATCAAACAATCACGCGCAACGGTCGGAAGATTCCAAAACCTCCCGAAACGGTCGAGACGAAAACGAAATTCCAAGACTCGAAAATGGGCCACAACGGCGGGGAGGAAGATCATCAAACCGCCCGCAACGGCGAAACAGACGAAAAACTTAACTCCCGATCGACAAGGTTTTGAAAAAACAGGCAAAACGAAAATGAAATCAACTCAAGATGGAAATATTTAAGGCACGAAATCTTCAGAACATGTAATGAGGAGAAAACCAATCAATGGGCAGCAACCAAAAATGCTTCAAAATCCATAGGCCAAAAAAATCGAGAGGCTCTAATCAAGAAAGAACCGACTAATTCAAAGTAAAAAGGGGGTCCCAAAATTTTAGAATTTTGGGAAAATGTTGCGGATGCAACACGTCAGCAACAACATCATCATCATATTCTAATCTTTCAATCAGAGAACATCATCATCATATTCTAATCTTTCAATCAGAGAACATCATCATCATCAGCAACTTCTGATCTTTCGATCAGAGAAACATCATCATCATCATATTCTAATCTTTCGATTAGAGAACATCATCATCATTAGTAACACCATCATCATCATATTCTGATATTTCAATCAGAGAACATCATCATCATCAACAACTTCTGATCTTTTGAGCAGTAGCATCTTGAATCTTCAATCAGCAACAACATCTTCAGCAATTTGACCTTTCGATCAGCAACATCTTCAACAGCACTTTGGCCTTTCGATCAGCAACAACATCATCATCATACTCTGATATTTCGATTAGTACGTCATCATCATCATACTTTGATAATATGGCATAATCATCATCAGGATCTCATCATCATCACATTCTGATCTTTCGATAAAAAACATCATCATCATCATCGCATTCTGATCTTTCGATTAGAAAACATCATCATCAGTAGCAACCTCATAATCATAAGCAACTTCTGATCTTTCGATTAGAAAACATCATCATCATCATATTATGATCTTTCGATCAGAGAACATCATCATCACCAACTTCTGATCTTTCAATCAGAGAAACATCATCATCATCATATTCTGATCTTTTGATCAGAGAACATCATCATCGTCAGCAACAGCATCATCATCATATTCTAATATTTCAATCAGAGAACATCATCATTGTCAGCAACAGCATCATCATCATATTCTAATCTTTCAATCAGAGAACATCATCATCATCAGCAACTTCTTATCTTTCGATTAGAGAAACATCATCATCATCATATTTTGATCTTTCGATTAGAGAACATCATCATCATTAGTAACACCATCATCATCATATTCTGATCTTTCAATCAGAGAACATCATCATCATCAGCAACTTCTGATCTTTTGATCAGAGAACATCATCATCATCAGCAACATCTAATCTTTCGATCAAAAACATCATCATCATCATAAAAACATCAACATCATCAAAACATCATCATCATCATCATCAAAACATCAACATGATCCTTCCTTTCAGAATTACAGGATCAACATGTCTGTGGTTCTCAGACGATCCTTCCTGTTGGAATTACGGGATTTAGGTCTTTACGGAGTTACTAACGATCCTTCCTTTCTGAATAACGGGATCGACACATCTGTGGAACTCAGACAATCCTTCCTATTGGAATTACGGGATCAAGTCAATGATCCTTCCTTTTGGAATTATGGGATTTAGGTCTTTACGAAATTACTAACGATCCTTCCTTTCATAATTACGGGATTAACATAGTTGTGGAACTCAGACAATCTTTCCTGTTGGAATTACGGGATCAAGTCTTTACGGAGCTACCAATGATCCTTCCTTTCGGAATTATGGGATTTAGGTCTTTAGAGAGTTACTAACGATCCTTCCTTTCGGAATTACGAGATCAACACAGTTGTGGAACTCAGACAATCCTTCCTATTGGAATTACGGAATCAAGTCAATGATCCTTCCTTTCAGAATTACGGGATTTAGGTCTTTACGGAGTTACTAATGATCCTTCCTTTTGGAATTATGGGATCAACACATCTGTGGAACTCAGACAATCCTTCCTATTGGAATTACAGGATCAAGTCAATGATCCTTCCTTTCAGAATTACGAGATTTAGGTCTTTACAGAGTTACTAACGATCCTTCCTTTCATAATTACGGGATCAACACATCTATGGAACTTAGAAAATCCTTCGTATTGGAATTACAGGATCAAGTCAATGATCCTTCCTTTCAGAATTACGAGAATTAGGTCTTTACGGAGTTACTAACGATCCTTCCTTTCGGAATTATGAGATCAACACAATTGTGGAACTCAGACAATCTTTCCTATTGGAATTACGGGATCAACACACGTTCTCGAGTACCGAAGTCATCGGATCCGTTCTGAATTGAAGTTCAAGGATGATACAATCCTACCACCTTCTCGATGACCGAAGTTCACCGGATCCGTTCTGAACTGAAGTCCAAGGATGATACAATCCTACCACCTTCTCTATGACCAAAGTTCACCGGATCCGTTCTGAACCAAAGTCCAAGGATGATACAATCCTACCACCTTCTCGATGACCAAAGTTCACCGGATCCGTTATGAACCGAAGTTCAAGGATGATACAATCCTGCCACATTCTCGATGACCGAAGTTCACTGAATCTGTTCTGAACCAAATTTCAAGGATGATATAATCCTACTACATTGTCGATGACTGAGGTCACCGGATCACTTCTGGACATTTGTCCCAGAATGATACAATCCCTCTTCATTCTCAAAGACCAAGGTCTCAGGATCACTTCTAGACATATGTCCCAGGATGATACAATCCCTCTTCATTCTCGAAGACCGAGGTCTCCAGATCACTTTAGGGAAAGTTCCCAGGGATGATACAATCCCACTGCAACATCAATACTCCCCCTTTCTGGGAAGGTCTTTCCGAACCACACCAAGCTTGTCTCAAAAGTGTTCAAACTTTACTCGAGACAGAGGCTTCATCAGCACATCATCATCCAAACCATCATCATCTACATCTTCAGTACGTGAATACTGAACTATCACCATCTGTATCTCTAGTATGTGAATACTAAAAGCATCATCATCTATATCTTCAATATAGAAATACTGAAATCATCATCATCTATATATTCAGTATAGAAATACTGAATCACCATCATCTGTATCTACAGTATGTAAATACTGAAAGATCATCATCTGCATCTTTATCTTGAATGTAGAAATACCGGATTTCTATGTGTTACGACGGAACACGGGGTTCTCTGTTATCACAAATCTCGTTATCACATAGAATCAATGTAGTATCCATATTCAGTTCAAAGAGACTTGATATCATCTTCCGAAGCCATATGGCTTCACAAATTAGCAGAGCAATCTGCTATGTATTCAGCTTCATCCATGCTACGAGAAACACTGGACTGTTTCCTGCTAAACCATGAACTCATAGCAGACCCCCAAACAAAATCATCTACCTAATGTACTTTTCCTATCTGAGATACTTCCAGCCCAATCTGCATCTGTGTAGCCATACAATATATACTCATGGCTACCATCATAATATAAACCAAAGTCTATAGTCCCTTTCAGATATCTCATCACATGTTTTGCAGTTACTAGGGGAACCCATCTTGGTTGAACAAGATATTGACTTAAGGTGTTCACAGCAAAACAAATGTCTGGTCTGGTATTTTTTAAGTACATCAATGACCCAATGATCTATCTGTAATGAGTCATATCCACTAAATCTGATGAGTCACCAGCTAACAGCTTCAGGTTGGAGTCCATGGGTGTGGCCATGACTTTGCATTCCAACATATTGAATCTCTTCAATATCTCTACCGCATACTTTTCCTGGCTGAGAAAGATTTCTTTTGAACTTTTCCATACTTCCAGACCTAGGAAATAATGCATTAACCCAACGTCTTTCATCTCAAATTCTTCTGCTAGTTTCTTCTTGCTTTCCATGACCTATTTCTCATTTCTTGTCAAGGATAATTTGTCCACATATAATAACAGGATGACAAGTTCATCTTATACAACCTTGAGATAAAGGTTAGGATCATCTTTAATTTTGGTAAAGCCCATGCTCGACAAGAAACCATCTATTCTTTCATACCAAGCTCGAGGAGCTTGTTTAAGACCATATAATGCCTTCTTCAACTTGCATACATGAGTATGTCTATCTTCAACTTCAAATCCTTGTGGTTGTTCTATGTGTAGTTCTTCTTTGATCACACCATTTAGAAAAGATGTTTTCACATCCATTTGGTGTAAGTCCCACTTCATCATGGATGCAAGTGCCATGGTAGCTCTAATTGAAGTATATCGTGTTACTGGGGCAATTGTCTCTTCATAATCAATTCCCTCTTTCTGATAGAAACCTCTGGCCACAAATCTTGCTTTATACTTCTCAATACTTTCGTTAGCTGCATGCTTTATTTTGCATATCCATTTGGAGGATACTATACTCTTTCCTTCTGGTTTGGAAACTGTATCCCAAACATCATTCTAGTATTCTTTCATCATAACATCTTCCATGAGTTCATCTTCTTGAGTCATCAACATATCCTAGTCTTCTGCATTCAACCTTGAAGGTTGGAACCCTCTTTACTCTTGGCAAAGTCTCGATCCAGCAGGAAGCTGTCCATCATTTCGTACCATGTTGAACTTAGATATCTTCTGTAGTCATTCCCCCTGAAGTGGAGTATCATCTTCCCTCTTCATTCTGTATAGGTGGCTCTATGATTGATATATACTTGTCAATAGAGTATGTCATGTCATAGTCTATTCTTTCTGAGGCAAATCATGAACCTTTCCTTTGTACACGTGTTCTTGTAGATCCATATGGAAGATACTACGTACTTCCCTTTATGTCTCGAAATCATATCGTATACATCATTCCCCATGATCAACTTTTATTCTTTGATCATAGCATTCTTTTCTTCATCTTGAGTTATCTCTTATACCCATGGTGGTCTTCATCATTTGAGGTGGATCTACCGCTCTCTGAAGCTCTTTCTTTCGTCATGGTGTCTCTGACCCTGGGAGCTTCAAATTCATGTTTATTGAATTGTCATCACTTATTCTTTGGAACAAGTCTCATCCTTGTTTTCTTGTAGGAAGTTGTTCAGGACCTTTCCTACAATTCAAATGCACCAATTGCATGGTTAGAACTATTTCATAAAACATATGCATAATGACAAATTCTTATGCATCATGCAACTATTTAGCCAATACAACATTCATCCATATCTCACGGAAACTTTCTAGATGACATCATTGAGATTGTGCATTAATCCAATATGTCATGTAAAGGGGTTTCATTCTAGATAAGTAGAAATGGAGAGATGTATAGCACCATGAGCTACTTACCGATCACATGCTTATTAGTAGTATACAGTCATTAATGCAAACAATCTATCATGCATAACACATCAACTGAATATGCATAACAAAACAATATCATTAAATGACAATTGAATACTTATCTTTTGTTTGTTTTGTGTGTAGAATCCTTCTTGATCATTCTCCTTCATCATCTTCTTCATTCATAAAATCATCATTTCTTATCCAAATAATAAGATGGATAAGAGGTTCGTCAAGAATTGAGTTCTTCATATTCCTCATCGCTTGAGGGATCTTCACATTCTTCAACTATTTTCTCAAATCCATATTCTTATGTTCAAATAGCTTGATCAAGGAATCAAACATATTCAGTGTCTTTAGGGAAGACACTTGTGGTACAAGTTGATCAGTGATTGAATCAACAGTGATCTTCTTGGCCTTGATCAAGTTCTTCTTGTGTAAGGCTTTGAGGCTCATCTCCCTCTAGAACTGGAACCTCTCTACTCATGTAGGTGTCCAATTCATTTTCTTCAGAGGGATCAAATACTTTCATGCTTGGAAGTTTTCAACTTCGCCGAGCTTATCATCAAGCTGATGTGATAGATCACTTTGAAATGAGAACCTCAAATGCAAATAGCAAAAGATTAGATCTCACCGATTTGAGGTGTCTGTCCTACTTCCGGAGCTAGCTGATCTAGGGTTTGTCAGAGAAATCCTAATTTTCAAAACTTGGAATCTTTCAAATCTAATTGGATAGAAAGATATATCTCTTCAAATGGAGCTTTCAAATGTACTATTTTTCTGAAAACAGTGGAGGGAAGCTCCCGGAACAGGAAGCCCTAGTTTTCCAATTTCTTCTGTAGAAATGCCTGTTACTGTTTCTATGTTATCTCCGAAGTTACTGCTACTCTGTGTCTGAAATTTCATACTAAGTTAACCTAGCATGTCCCTGATCCAACACCATAGGTTTCATCAGAATTTGTTTCCCCAATTGGGATTTATGATCATTTCTCCAAGGTGATCTGTTACAGGATTGATCAGAATAGTGAAGTTGTACGGCATTCCACGTGTCACTGGTTCATATTCAGGTTATGAAATTAGGACCACAGAAATTACAGTCCGTTATATTTCTGGAATATCTTTAGGAATTCCATTTGGACCTCTGTAGCCCAAGCTATATCAATTTTCCCTAGGTGTCCTGTTTAGGGATGAATTCTGGAAGAGGCTGGAACCCTAACTTGGAGGGATCATATCTCCTAGAATATAGCTAATATGAGGCTGAAGTTTGGACACAATGTTAATCAGGATTATATATTAGGTCTCTACAAGTTTCAGCTCCTGAAAATTCTCCAATATTGGGATATAGAAAATATACCAAAACTTATCAGTTTTAGTATTTAGGGTTTTTCTAGCTCCGGGTCAAACTAGGGTTTGACTTTCCCGAAGTTTCACCCAACCAAAAATCTTGATACAGGTCTCTAAACTTAGATTTTGATTAGGAGAGAAATCCTATATTGGGCTCACTCAAAAATTCTTCTTCTGCAAGAAGCCCTAATTTCCCACACCGAAAATTGAAAATGCTCGGAATCAAATTCTGCTTCGACAGAAAGATGCGCCCTTCAATGGAGAGTCAGCCTAGCCTTCTTTTGCTGATCGATTGTGGAGAGAGAACCAAAAAGTAAGAAGCCATAGATTCTATAGCTGCACAATGTCTTCTTTTTAGGGTGGCTTTGATACCATGTTAACTTTTCATATGCTTAGCTAAGACATCAGTACTTCATTACATTTTCATAACAAAAGCATATAAACAGGTTCACTAAAAGATAGACAAGCACAACCATACAAAAGGAACACAAAGATTTATCCTAGGAAAACCCTAAAGGGAAAAACCCAGCAAAAGCTTCCTCAATATAGATGCCCCAAAAGGATAAAAGATAAAAGATAAAACCAGCAAGGAGATCAAAGCTTGATCCTCCACCTTCTCCAGCTACTTCTCTTCTCCACTAATGCGCTACACAAGTGAGAGTGTGTGTTCCAAATGAGGAGCACTACACCTCTATTTATATTCATCCGTTCACTTAAGTTAACTCATCTATCATGTAGGCTCAAGTTAATCATGTAGGCTCGAGTTACACATGTAGGCTCCAGTAACCACATTGGGGTGCTAATGACCCACCTTTACAATTAGAGGGGACTGCCTCATGACTCTTATTAGTTCTTCCAATTAGGAGCATCGGGGTACAAAGTAATACAAGTGGTTCTCTCGGTAGGAACATCGGGGATCACAAATAAATACATATAGAATATTCTTCGAAGTTACAATATTTCAACACTATGGTTCAAATTGGAAAGTGAATACCAAAAGGGAGGACGAGACATTGAAGAGGAAAATCTAGAAACATAAGTTAAGCCCTCTGAAGATGTCAAGCATGAAGAAAAGGAATAATTGGACTCTAGTAAAGTTATTGATTCTTTTTATTGCATTAGTTCCATATATGATCAAATTGAAAATGTCCTAATAGAAGATGATGAATATTTGTCAAAGGATGTAAAGGAAATAACTCACAAATTTTTTAATGTTGATATCAAAGCCAATTGGCTCATGAACACATTCAATGTAAATCAGAGTGACTTAATGAGGTTTAAAAGGAGAATCTTGGATTCGTTAGATAAGTATCAACATAAAACCATGATACTAACATAGTTTCTTATTAAACTTAAGAACAATGAAGAAGTGTTGCAAGAGCAGCTGAAAGACAAGAAAAATGAGGTTGAAAAACTAAAGACTAAATTGATCAGTCAAATAGATGAAGAAAAAGAAGATCCGAGTGAAGATTCAGAAGAACTTGAAGAAATAAGGAAGGCCAATATAGAATTGAAGAATTAGGTGGAAGAATCCAAAAGGATGGAGGAAGCCTTGAAACACTAGTTGGATGAGAAATAAAAGACTTGTCAAAAGCTTGAGATGGAGGTAATTGGTCGCAGAAAAGGGATAAAAAATCCGATGCATATGACAATATCAACAATAGTTCAGTCATATTGGATGAGATTTTGGATTGTCAAAGATATCCATTTGACAAATACAGTCTTTGATACAACAAGGAAAGAAGAAAATATGTGGTTGGCACATGGTCTCCTAAGACTCCTGAAGCAATCCCTTCAACGTCCAAGGATGAAATAAAAGCTCCTCATTAAGAACATACAGAACATAAATAAGAATTCAAAAGATTAGAAAGGCGTCAAGAAGTTGGTCCCACTCCTCAAAGTAGATTCATAAGAGAGACAACTCCAAGATGGAATCTAGCACCCATGTATGAAGATGGTTTTAATGGTTATTTCTATTCATGTAATGATTTTGGTCACAAATATATGGATTGTAGATTATATTAAAGAAGAAGTGTTGGAAGAAACAAAAACAAAGTTAGATGTTGGACATGCAACCATGTTGGTCACATTGTTGCATATTACCGTACTATGAGATGTTATAGTTGTAGTGGCTTCAGGAACAAAGCTCAATATTGCATGAATTCAAGAAGACAATGTATGAGGAATTCCTCATACACATCCACAAGAAAAGATTATGAACCATGAAAGAAGAACGCAGGAAGACATACAGCTCAGAACATAAATGCTCAGAATCGAGTCCACTCCTAGGTATGGATGAAAAAGAATGAGTCATTTAATGTGGATGAAGTGGATACATGTAAAGAAGATGGCTTCCATGTTGCAAGCCAAGTTTGAGGTCTCTCAAAGACCTTGGATCACCTTGAGTTCATAGAGTTTGGAGGAGGAAATCAAAGGTGAGAAAGAGCAGCTGAGGGATTTTTCATTGAATAAGGATAGGTCCATGGATCATTATATAGTTATGCATGTTGATAGGGGGAGCAGTGAGCAGTTAGCAGTGATTTCAAATACAGATTTGTGATCACCATTTTCCACTGATGCCAAAGGGGGAGAGATGAAGATGAAAGGGGGAGCATGATCATAGGGGGAGCATGAGTTGTTGTCATCAATTACAAATGGGGAGATTGTTGATTGAGTTGTCATTGCCACTAACAAAGGACTTACAGTAGCCCCTCAGGTTGTCATTGATGCCACCAAGGTCTCCTATAGTGGAAAATATTGATAAACATGAATGAATTTAATAATGGACACTTTCATAGGTTTGGTATGGGTTTGATCACCATTTAACCACTCCCAGTGGCTAGTTGGATATGGTTTAGTGATTGGAAAAACCAACACATGTAGTAGCCTAGGATTTGGATCCCATTCACTGATGGTGTGCACCTTGTAGCACATATTGGTACAAATGGACCATTTTGTGGTCATTTGTTGAAGATTTCATGAATCCCACACACTCGGTAGGTGCCACTTGATTAATACCTTGATTCCCTTCAAATTATTTGAATCATCTACTTGTTGGTCTTGAATATTGATGGAGGTTGCTGATGATATATGGTCCTCTTTGTGATTAAATGGATTGATAGGTTGTATCTTTTTTATCATGGAGGTGGAACCCATGGTGATATGGCTTGGGAGGTTGTCTATTTGTGATCATGGAGGTGGAGTCCATGGACATGCTTTGATATGTGGAAGAATACCTTGAAGATGCCCTTGGAACTCTTGTAATATGTGGTGTGTTCTTTGGAACCCTTATGTGTGGGGTCGTTTACATCTTGTACAAATTGAATAATTTAAGGGTAATGCACCAAGTAATTGCAAATAATCCCTTCATATGGAGATATTCCTCATCAATCCCTTTCCATAGATGTGTGGAGCGTCTTCTAACTCCTCATTGTTGAAGACATATGAATTTTTTATGTTGGTATAGTAAAATTACCGGTATTGTAGGGTCATCCAACCAAAGAAAAGAGGATTTAATTATTTTTTAAATTAATTTGAATTATTTAATTCTTGCAAGTAGGCCCAGTGAATAAAAATAAAAAAATGAAAAATGAAATTTTTGTGTATAGATAGAAGTGAAACATGCCACATTTTGAAGTGAATCAAGTAAGAAGATATAGCTCTGATTTTTGGGTATCGTCACTAAGGAAACCACAGTAAAAGAACAGATGTGTTTTTTTTAAGGTGAAGCTCTGAAATTCAAGCTTACTGAAGGACTAAGGAAATCGAATTTACAGTGAATACAGGTTTGAATTTTTCACACTAGCTGTGAGCAGGCCTTGACAACATTTGAGGGTGCATTCTATTTCTACTAATCAAAATAGTGGTACTAATATTGTCTTTTTTTTGGTGCCATTTTGTTGAAATCATGATTCAATGAGGAACAACTTTGTGGCAAAAGCTTCATTATTAGTTAAATTGTGACTGGGTATCCTTTTTGCAAATCGTAGTAGTGGTCATGGTCTTATTGGGCTCATTAGAGGACTGAGATTTCACCTTTTTTAAATTCTGGGTTTCACTCTTATTATGACAGACCTCACACTCAGTCTTGGGCTACAAGAATTCATAGGTATCAGGCTTAGTCAAATGAAGCCATCCACATACCATTTTATGGAAATATTGTTCTAATTTTTAATCCACACTCAAGTTCCACTTTCTTACATCTCTTCTCATGTTAGTCTCTTGTATCATAACCTCTATATACAAGGTTAATATCGGTGAAGGCACTCTGATTTCTACAACATAGTGGATGAGGTATCTCACACAAAAGAAATGATTTGTAGGTGCCCATGTTTGTGAAAGGAAACCATCCAAAGTCTTGTTATGTTTGGATTCTTATATTGTTTGATGTTGTTAGCTACAACTATAAGTCTTGATTCAAGTATACCATTTTGCAAACATCTTGTGTTAACCTCGGCGCTATGTTCATCTATTGTATAAGAATTGAGAGGACTCTTTAAGACTTGGATTTGAATATTTTGGGAGGAGTCTTAAGTCCCAATAATACATTTTAAAAAACCTTGTTGACTACAAGTTGGTTTTGAAAGTCCTAGTTGACTTAATATGGGGACACCCTGAGACTTTGGTTGGATAAAGTGGGAAGTAGGGTTATGCTCTAATGAAATTTGTTGATTAGATTTTTTATTAAGTTGAGGCTTGACATGTTGGAATACACTTATTGATAAATGTTTCTATACACAAATCTTTGATATCTCGGTAAGAGAAACATATGAGTAGATCTCTTAATGATTAGCATGAGAAATAGATGAATATATATTTTAAATTAGCATGATGAATATAAGTAGAAATATTAATGAAAAGAAGACACACTGATGATCCACATATGAGAACAATCCTAGATTATTGGAATGAGTAGAATTTATTTAAGTGAACATAGCGGTTTCATATTTTACAAGTTGATGGTGGGAGTAATGAGGAGCAGTTAATGAGTGGCAGCATTATCAAATTGACTTGATGTATTTGGTAGTTTCTTGAGTTGATTTATTTAGTAGAGATAGAGGCTTGATCTGACAGTGATAGATTGACATCAGACTTGCAAGCAAATCCTTTCAACCTTGGGGATTGTATTCCTCAACCCTGTCTTAGTTGGACCTGAGAAGACCAGGTTGGGTCCTGTATTTAGAGTTGGTGCTCTTTATTTTTGTTGGTGCTGATTGTAATTGTGAAGATTGTAGTCTTCCATGTACAATACATAAACAAGTTTACCATACAAATTTTGTGTCCTCTAGTGTTGTTTTGCTTCTTATGATTCAATGATCTAGTTGATGATATGATTATTTTTTATAGTTTAATAATTGATGGATGCTTATATAATTATGATGTAATTGGTAGCAACATATATTGATGAATTCTGTTGATTAATAGAAGTTGAAAAGGGTTTAAATTTCCTACACACTAACTCACCCCCCTCTCAGTGTGACCATTATGTTTAACATCCAACTTTGTGATTTAGTGATGCAAGCACACCTCCTCATGGATAATTCATACAACCTATTATACCAATTTTCTATTCCTTCATCTGAATTCGATGCACATGAGCAGATACTATTCCTACTAAGATTACCATATGTTGTTGGATTGATTAAATCATCCATTCTCGAATTAATTTTAAAGATATTCTCCAATTATTGAGCATCAATTTCATCTTTAATAAGTTCAACGTATCTCTGACCATATAGAGGGTCTAGGGGTGTAATGACTCTCATTCCCCCCCCCCCCCTCAAATGTCATCAATATCCTTTTCAAGATGATAATAGCTTCATTATCCATTTCCCAATCAACTCCAAGTAATGTCGAATAAGGGTTAGTGTCATCTATAATTTCAATAACTTCAAATTCAACAAAAATTCATAATCCATCCAAATCAACATGTACACCTACTAACCTACCAGATGGGACTACTTGATGATAATTTGCTAGTATTAACTATACCGTCGACCATACTGTTAAATAAATGTAACTATGGAAGATATTCTATTTTGTATTATTATTGTTATTACCCCTTTCATAGATATTGTTCCTCTGGCTAGGGATGTAATTGATGTAATTGGTTAGCCAGTTTAGTAGTACCCGATAAAGTATTATTAAAATATATTTTTGAGTCTTCCAAGGAAAGTCATCCCTGGTAGCAAAGAGAAGTTGACCTGATTGTGTTATTAGGCCTCTCAACTGATCTGTATAAATAGGAGAGATGCTTCTCTCATTTGGACAGGAAGAAAACTCAAGCAGTAGTGCTAGAGAGGGAAGAGATATTCCATCTGGAGGAGAGGAAGTAGTCTAGTCTTGTTATTGGATCTTACACTGCTCTTGGGTGAAGTCTATATAGAGGAATTTCTGTTTGGTTTTTCACTGCAAGGGTTTCCCGGGATAAATCTTTGTTTTCTCTTTTGTTCTATTATGCTTGTTATTCTTTCAGAGATCCTTTTGTTTTGGTATAACAATTTTTAATATATTAACATGGTATCAGAGCTAACCTGAAAGAAGGAATTGTGTAGCATATCATTCGAATCCAAAAATCTAGGGTTTACTATTCTGCATACCTCCCTACATAGGTCAGCTAAAAAATAAGGTCCACTCAACTCTCCCTAGGAGGGCACATCTTTCTGTCGAAGTGGTTTCTCATTCTGAGCATTTTCACTTTTTGGCCTAACACTATTTCTAGGAGAAACTAGGGCATCATATTTTTCAAGATTCTATCCCCTAATTCTAGAAAAGAAAGATAGAGTCTAGCTCTCCTTGGGGAGGTGCATATTTTCCTCCTCTCATATCCACAAGTGATCATAGTTGGAAAATTAAGGTATCCTATCCAAACCTGAGGTCATCCTGAAACTGGTTATAGAAAAGGTCCTCAAACTAGTAAGTATTATCTCCTATATTTCCATTTGAGGTTCTCTTTCTTTAAAGATGAAAAACAATACCAAGCTTGATGAAATTATTAAGGGAGTAGAGACATTTAGAACATGGGATTACAGAATCGTGCTCATCCTTGAAGAACATGACCTAGATGGTTTTATCAAGGAAGATGTTAAGGAAAGATAAGAATAAGAGGAAAAGGCCAAAGAAAAAAGGATATGATCAAAGTGAAAAGGATCATAGATAACTCTATTAAGGATCGGTTGATCTCCCATGTATCTTCAAAGAACACTCCTAAATAAATGTTTGATTCTCTAACTAATATGTTTGAAGGGAAGAACATCAATAGAAGAATGACCTTGAGAAGTTAACTCTCAGATCAAAGAAGAAAGAAACCATATAATCATATTTCTCTAGAGTATGTCAGATCAAAGAACAATTGAAATCCATTGGTGATATGGTTGAAGAAGAAGAAGTGGTGATGACCACTCTGAATGGTCTCCCTAGAGAATGGGATTCCTTCACTAGAGGAATATGTTTTATAAGAAAGCTAACCAAATTCAAAAAACTATAGGAAGAATGACAATACAAGAAGGAAGGATAATCAACAGAGAAGCAAAGCTAAATGACAATGAATATCAGGCTCTAGATACACACAAATAATGAAGACTCTAGTGAAGATTATGTCCTAATTTCAACTCTCATAGGAGCAATCACCCATGGAAATGACACTTGGCTTATGGACAGTGGTGCTTTCAAACATATGACAAGACATAAGGATTCACTCTCTTGCCTTACCAAAAAAGACTATTCTCACAAGGTACAAATTGGAGATGACTATCAATACCCCATCAAAAAAATGGGAGAAGCATCCTACAAATTAAGAACCAGAAAGCTCATGAAGATGAAATAATTTTTATATGTTACAGGTTTAAAGAAGAATCTTCTTTCCATCTCAGCTCTAGATAAAAAAGTTTTTAGAGTTGATTTTGTAGATGGTGAAGTACTTATGTGGCTAAAAGGGAAAAAATAGATGATGCTACTGTAATCGGTGTCAAAGAAGGAGGACTTAAAAACGAAAAGGACACACAGATTCAACTCTTACAACTAGCACTATCAGTCCATGTGAACTATGACATAGAAGACTTGCGCATGTAAACTACAAAGCATTACCAATTTTGAGCAAGGTAGTCATAGGTCTACCAGAGATCCAGATAGACCATGAAGGCGTATGTAAAGGATGTGCTCAAGAAAAGAACACGGAGAATCCATTTCCAAGAACTAACAACAAAGCAAAGGGGATATTGGACATTGTACACTCTGATGTGTGCGGACCGATGTCAGCCACTTCCTTAAGCGGGTATGTATATTATTTATCCTTTATTGATGATTACTATAACAAGACATGGATATAATTCTTAAAAGGAAAAGATGAAGTATTTGGAAAATTCAAGGAATTTAAGGTTCTTGTGGAGAATCTATCTAGAATGAAGATAAAAATCTTAATATTAGATAATGGAGGAGAATTCACCTCAAATGAATTCAAGGAATTTTGCATAGAAGTTGAGATTAAGAGGGAGATTACCACACCCTATAATCCACAAAAAATGGAATAGCTGAAAGAAAGATTAGATCCAGCATGGAAGCAATTAGAGCAATGATCCATTATCAATATCTGCTTATGCATCTATGGGTAGAATCACCAAGAACCATAATCTATGTCTAGAATAGAATTTCTCACAGTGCTCTTGGAAACAAAACCCCAGAATAAATGTTCACTGGTGAAAATCCCTAAGTAAGCCACCTAAATATATTTGATTGTCTCATATACCTACATTTTTCAAAAGAGAAAATTTCAAAGTTGGACCCTTTAAGAAAGAATGGAATATTTGTTGGATACAATGAACAATCAAAATCCTATAGAATCTATATTTTGGGATTCCTCCAGATCGAGATCAGTAGAGATGTTACGTTTGATGAAGATACAACCTTCACCAAATCCAAGAAGATCCTTGCATATGAGAATCATGAAAAGGAGAAGGAGGCTCCTAGAGCCATAGAGGTTATCAGATCACCAATTAGAGACATTGAAGAAGCTCTTATACAAGAATATCATGACCTTGAAGAACCTCAAGGACTTATTGAAACACCCCATAAGATGATCTCAACAAAAAGAAGACCAGATTGGGATCGTGATGTAATCAAGGAAGAAGAAAGATATGGTGTACCAAAAGGAAGCAAAAGACAAAGAATCCATTCAAGCTATGTGGCACTAATTATCAATCTTGTTGAGGAAGAACCCACATGTTTTGAAGAAGCCTTGAAGAAGAACGAATGGATGCAGGCCATGATCGAAGAATACCATTCAATAATAAAGAATGATGTTTGGGATGTGCTTCCAAATCCAAAGTACAAATTACTGGTTTCTTCAAAATGTATTTTCAAGACAAAGCATTCAACAAATGGCAGTATTAAGAAGTTAAAGCAATATATTTCACACGAGTTTTTTCACAAAAGGAAGGAATTGATTATGAAGAAACTTTTGCACCAATAGCAAGATATACTTCTATCAGAACTGTCCTTGCTTTGGTAGCCAAGATGAAATGGAAGCCACATCAAATGTATGTGAAAACAACTTTCCAAAATGGAGTCATATAAGAATAAGTATATATTGAACAACCACCAAGATTCGAAACACACAACAAGGAAGCATATGTATGTAGACTAAAGGAATCTCTATAAGGGTTGAAACAAGCACCTAGAGCATGGTATGGAAGGATTGATGGATTCCTAATGAATTTCGGCTTTACCAAGAGTAAAGTCGATTCCAACATTTATTATAAGGTTGAAGATGAAAAAATTATGATATTACTATTGTATGTAGATGATTTATTCTTGACAGGAAAGGAGATGATCATCAGTGAATGTAAGAAGAAACTTGCAACAAAATTTGAGATGAAAGACCTTGGCACAATGCACTATTTTCTAGGTCTAGAAGTATGGAAGTTTCCTGATGATATTTTCCTGAACCAAGGAAAGTACACAGTAGATATTTTAAAGAGATTTGGGATGTTAGATTGCAAAGAAATTAACACTCCGATGGTGACAAACCTGAAGCTAATAAATGATGATTTTTTAGAAAGAGTTGATGTCACATTATACATACAGATTATTGGCTCACTAATGTATTTGACAAATACACGACCAAATATATGTTTTTCTATGAACACCTTGAGTCAAGATATGGTGGATCCCATACATGTTCATCTAGTTGCAGCAAAACACGTGATGAGTTACCTGAAAGGTAGATTAGACTGTGGACTCACATATACAGCTGACAACGAATTCAAATTATGTGGCTATACTGATTCATATTAGGTAGGAAGTGCTGAAGATAGAAAGAGCACTTCTAAATGTTGTTTTAGTTTGGGATCAGGTGTGATCTCATGGATTAGCAGAAAGAAAATAGGTGTTTCCCTCAGTACAATCGAGGCTAAATACATTGCAACATGTTTATCATGTAGCAAAGAAGTATGGCTTGGAAAAGTATGACATAGAACCCTATTTTTCATGATAAGTCAAAGCATATAGAGAGAAAGTATCACTACATCCAGGATATGGTGCATAGGGGAGTTGTGATGCTCCAATATGTTCCTACAGACTTGAACAAGTTACTGATGTGTTGACTAAGCCGCTGTCTCATGTAAAGCTTGAACATTTGAAAAAAATCTTGGTGTAGTCCGAAAGGACCTCCCTGGAAAGAGGGAGTGATTATCAGACTATTATTGAGAATGAGACGGTAGTAATATGCCAGTGCAAGGATAGTGTACCTACGGATATTGATGAGGTACAATTTTCACTTATGGATGATAGTATACTCTTTGAATATGGTTTCCTGGATAAGAACACTCTATTGATAGTGGTCCTTGCACTGATAAGATGAGGACGACCAGTGTTTATTGAGTGGTCCTCTTTGAGGTCGGTTTCATGAATAAGAACACTTTATTGAGAGTGGTCCTAGCACTGATAGGTTGAGGATGGTTCTATCTGATTTAGTGGTCCTCTCTGAGGATGGTTCCATGAAAAATAACACTCTATTGAGAGTGGTCCTAGAACTTATAGGTTGAGGACAGTTCGTGTTGATTTAGCGGTGCTCTCCGAGGACAGTTCCATGAACAAGAAAAATATATTGAGAGTGGTCCTAACACTGATAGGATGAGGATGGTTCACATTGATTGAGTGGTCCTCTCTAAGGACAATTCTGTGAACAAGAAAACTCCATTAAGAGTGGTCCTAGAACTTATAGGCTGAGGATGGTTCGCATTGAGTGGTCGTCTCTGAGGACACTTGTCACGTCCCCAACCCTTACTCGACGGAGATGACACGACTAACATCTAACAACCTGGGAAAACTAAGCCCCATGAACATAATATAAAAATTGCTTGAAAATAAAACATTCATAAGTATAAACAGATGCATAATGAAATGTACATGATATATACAATGGAATAAAATCATTCATGCATTTAACATGTTCATCATAATTTCATAATAATTCATAAGAAAATACAGTTGTAGAACTTAAATACACAAGAGTACTTATATTTGAAAGAAGCTTTCCCTGCAACCAGCTATGTCACTGCAATGGTCCACTGAACCATAGTCCAGTGTGTTCCTTAATCTCTTAGCAACATTGTCACCCCTAAGCTGGGCATGATCTTCCCCAAGGAATAAGGAACACTAGCAGACTTCACCCATAGCCAAGGATACAATTAAAATTCAGTCAAGCCAACATAGTTGGGTTTATCATACTTACACAGGTAGTAGTTTACACAACCAAATTCACATGAGACACAACCAAACCAACAAATGGGTTTATTAGGCTACCATCCAAGCCATCGTTCTAGTTGGGTTTATCAGGCTGTCAAGGAGGTGGAAAGACTGATTGCTAAGATAGTGAGCTCAACCCCAAAGCTATGAACAACCACATTGGATCTAGCCTTATTTCTAAACAATTACACACCCAACACAAGGAAGCATTCCCTTCTCTTATACACATTCCCTCAGGCCATGCCTTCCCTTCCAGTGCTATTCAGGGCATGCAAAGAAGAAAAACAACCTTCTAGATTGGTCTGTGAGGTTCTTTCACACACTAGGTTTATCAAGCAAGTCTAGAATTTATTTCCATTCCTTCAATCAATTCAAATGACAAACGCGGATGCACACACAGGGATCTCAGTCCTGGGATTTATCAAACGTAGCAGATGCCAGGGATTACCCACACAGATAAAAATTTATGAATTTATGAACATTGTTAGATTTTTATCAATTTAAGACAGTATTATGTTAGGATCTTATCTGAGAGAATAAAATGCACAGCAATCAAACACAAGACACAATAGAAACAAATATTTTCCTCGGGGAAACCATAAAGGAGAAAACCCCACAACTTCCTTAGAGATAGAATAGGCACCAATAGCAATAGTAAAACCCAAAGACAGTAAGATGATCTTCGACAACTGTTCTCTCTCTTATCCCAGATCCTTCTCTCTCACTCATGTGCTACAACTGAGTGTGAATGATTGTGTGTGATAAATAGAGAGGCTCACTATCTATTTATACTAATTCCCAACTTGACAATAACTTACCAGGGTCAACTTCTCTAGGAGAGTCTAATAACCCTAGTGCCCCGAAACTATGGGGACTTTAACCCTTTAACAATAAGGAGGGTTAACCTCTATGACTTTACATGACGTGTTTACATTATTGATTCTCCCAATAGGAACATCAGGGTATGACATGACTCGAGTACATTACAAATACTTCCTGGTAAAAACATCGGGGTACAATACATAAAATATACAAGTGAATACATTCCAAAGTTACAAATACATCAACACTCCCTATTAACTGGGAAGGTATTCTCTTAGCACATCTCATCAATACAAGTCTTCTTCTCTGGATCAAATCTGGATCATTTTCAATGCTGGATCATGTAATGTCCTCGGGTTTGACCCCGTTTGTATGATGTATGTATACCTAGCGTAGAGCTCAAGGCCAAGGCCCCGCTAGTGTATGCTCGTATTTTATTTAAAATGGCAAAGCATTGGACCTGATGTTACCCATGTGCTATTTAGCCATGGAACATTGTAAAAATGATGTAAATAAACATCAAGCAATAAAATACCAAAACTGACTATGGAGGCAATGAATGAGAAGGGGCCATGTGTATCCACTAGGGAGTGGTGAAGGGGTTGTGGGATTGAACCATAGGCTGCCATATGTCATTGTGATAACCCATTTGACTTTCCTTGTTGACATTTAACTCTGTTGTAAGGAAGTGGTTGAAGAAAACAATCCATGGCTTTAATGGAGCATGGGCAGCCCAGAAATTCGTATGGCAGAGTATGGGCTCTGTTTTCTTGTACCACAAGTCACTCTACCTCTTATGGATTGCTTCTTCCTCATTCCCATTCCATTGTGGAAGGCCCCAGCATCATTTTCCATCCAAAAACGAGTTCCCAGCAGGGTGAAAAACTAGAAATCGCAACTGTGCAAAAACCCACGTTTTGAAGAGCCAAAAATGCCCAAATTTGGTATTGGACAGTGAAATCCAATGGGGAATCCATAGGTATGAACCTTAGGGCGAATTTGGGAGCATTAGCTACCCCGAAATCCATGGAAAAACCCAGTTTTTGCAGCCCAGAAAATCAGTGACGGATTTGAGTTATTCGTTGACAGAATGGTGAGAAATCCAAGTGTGGATGTTGGAACAGAGGTTGGGTTTGCTTGATAAACCTAGTGAAGGATGGAATCTCAGGAAGCTAGCAGCTGGACCTTTCTATGCCCATCCTGAAGAGAACTGGAGGGAAGAGTTGCCTGAGGGACTGTGTAGCAGAGAAGGGGACCTTCCTTGTGTTGGATGTGCATGACCATTTGAGTGAACCCATGGCTGTGAGTGAGCCCATCTAGTTCCTCCTTAGTGGATACACAGCCCAGCTCGGGGGTGATCTCTCAGCTGAAAGAATAGAGGCTGGACAGAGATCTATGGTTGGGTGGAACGTTGCTCTCACATAGCCAGTTGTTGGACAGTTTCATCTCAAAGATAAGTATTCTCTGTGGTTTGAATGATGTTCATCTGTGGTCTTCCCTGTGCGTTAAATTACTCATGTTACTTGGATGAATTGATTATCTTAAATTAGTTGGTATGATGCTGGTGCATAGCATGAGAATGGAATTGATTATTATGTGATTGTTTCACTATTCTGCCTGAATGAAATAGGCTGAAGCCTCCCCTTCTACTTGTATGTTAATATGGTTATTCCGTTGTGTTTACGAATCGGGTTGTATTAATCCCATGTTCTGTAATGTCTTAATTAATGACTGATGTTTACATGTTGAATGAATTCTTGTTTGAATGCTGTTGTTTCTACTGTGAATGAGGAATAAATTGCAGCTGTGCATGATGAATAATCCTGTGTGCATATTCTAGTTTAAATAATCTTTCAACATCCTGTGTTTTGGGAAATTCTTAAGCCTATACATGTTCATGGGCGGTTAGCCCGGTCGGATAGAGTTCGTAGTCACGCCCTCTTTTCCCGTCGGAGGCATGGGGACGTGACAGAATGGTATCAGAGCGAAGGTTGCAGCAATGGGCCTCTATGGGCCATAAGGAGTGCAGTGACAGAGGCAGGGTTGCCTTCAGCAAACAGAAATTTGATGGCAGCAAGTTTCAGAATTCGCCTAAGTATTGAACAGTGCTTCGTCGGAGCACTAAGTAGAAGGACTTCCGCTGTGGCGGAAGGATTCGACGTTTGACAGCCCGCAGTTGCGGCTGTGAAAATGATTAGACCGCCGACGCGGCAATGGGTCTGATTGCCGATAGTGAAGGAGAAAAATGAACGCGGAAATTTTTCTAAGTGTCAAACGGCCGAATTGGAAGGTTTCATGAAGTCTACCATCCGCCGTTGCGGGCAGCGAGGCAATCCTGCATCCAACGCGAAATTCCTCCGATTGCCGACGCCGCAGAAAGGGTTAAAATTTATCTAAGTATGGGAAATCGGAGGTGGGAGTGATCTCCCGTCCGCCGTTGCGGGAGGGTTGATGAAGTCAACGTTTGCCGTTGCGGACGAGTTCACAAAGTTAACCTCCCACCGTTGCGGATGGATTCCGGAAGTGCCGCCGTTGCGGATGGCGGAGCGATCCCACATCTGACTCGAGATCCGCCCGATCGCCGACGCCGTAGAAAAATTCCAAAAATTCGGCTAAGTATGGAACGGTCGGGCCATTGAAGAAAGTGGGCGTCCGCCGTTGCAGACGGTTTGGTAAAGTCTCCGGTCCGCCGTTGCGGACGGCTAAGCAATCCCGCGTCCGATCCGAGACTCAGCCGACGCCCGATGTGGAAAGTTCGTCCAAGGAAGAGCGGACGTCGGAAGGTTGGAGCTTTCGAGGAGCCGCAGTTGCGGAAGGGTTGGAACACCTGGAGAGCCACCGTTGCGGAAGGCTGAGAGTTCCGAGGAGCCGATTCGGCGAAAGACAGAATGGTCAGGGAGCCGATTCGGCGAAGGAGAGAATGGGAAAGGAGCCGACGTTGCGGCTGGAAGATTGATTTGGGAGCCGATTCAGCGGCTGTGAGGTTGGTTCCAGGAGCCGATTTCAACTGTTTTTAGAAGGATTTTCAACTGTTTTTCAAGGGAATTTTAGGGCTGAAAATGAGGAAAGAGGTAGTGGGCTAATGCGCAAGCCCCCTTGACCCCCGTCGTCCCCCTGAGACAGTCGCTCTTGAGAGAAGAAGACTCTATGTTTGGGGCAATTTTAGTCGAATCTAGAATTCATAAAATATGAAGGATACAATGGAAGTGTGGTGGCTGAAGTTAATATTCTCGGCCAAAATGCAGCTGTGTGTAAAATGCAAAGGTTTGCTGAAAGTCTTCATTCTTAGAAGGGGTGTGGTTTTCACATCCGAGGTTGGAATGACGCGTGTGAACAGGCGTTGGAAAGCTTATCCAGCAAGGAATGAGGATAAGTGACCAAAATCTAAGCATGGAGCAGCAAAGCGCTAATGATGGCCGTTGTTATCAAATGAACAAATCTGGATAGTTGCATGCCCAGGGGCAGCAAGGACTACGAAGTCAACTAGCTGCTATGTGGAAAAGAAATTCCATGAGAAGATGAGGGATTTGAAAAGGGAAGTTTTCCTTAAAACCCTATCTTGCTGACTTTAACTACGTTTCCTAAGT
>LPNX010997982.1:71990-121760 GCA_001517045.1 Pseudotsuga menziesii | reverse complement strand
ATCTTCAACCTTGTAGTAAAGGTTGGAATCTGCTTTACTCTTGGTAAAGCCCAAACTGGATAGAAAGCTATCAATTCTGCCATACCATGTCCTAGGTGCCTGTTTCAAACCATACAAGGATTTCTTCAATCTGCATACATGAGACTCCCTATCATGTGTCTCAAAATCGAGTGGCTATTCTACATACACTTCCTCTTCCACTACACCATTCAAGAAAGCAGTCTTGACATCCATTTGGTGTATCTTCCATTTCATCACTGCAGCCAGAGCAAGTACTGATCTAATGGAAGTGTATCTGGCTATAGGTGCAAAGGTCTCCTCATAGTCTATTCCCTCTTTCGAAGACAAACCTCGAGTGACAAATATTTCCTTATACTTTTCAATGCTACCATCTGCAGCATGTTTGATCTTGTAGATCCATTTGGAAGTTACAACTGACTTCCCGTCTGGTCTTGGGACAACATCCCAAACATTATTCTTCATGATTGATTGGTACTCTTCGATCATAGCATCCTTCCATTCTTTCTATTCTGCTGCTTCTTCATAACTGAAAGGTTCTTTATCAATGAAATCACATAGTAAAGATACATACCCGGAACAGGATCTGGTCCTCTTTCTTTCTCTTTGATTCTCTTCTGGAGCCCCATATCTTTCCACACCTTGGATAAGTTCTAGTACCCAGATCAGAATATCCGGCCAACAGGACCAACTTGTTACAATTAGAACCATTATAGAGGTGTGTTGTAAGAATAAAACCAATATTTTGTGTTCCTTTGATGACTTTCAAAAAGAATTTGACACAATTCCCAAGGCTAACTTTTGGAATAGATTAGAAGGGTGAAATTTCCTTTCAATTTGAGATTTGTTGCAATAAGTTTGTACAATAATGTTGTGACTGTGTTTATGAACATTGAGGGTCGGTCAAAATAAATTAATTGTAGTATACAAGGCAAGCAAGGTTGTACCATGTTCCCTACCATTTTTGGTATATATAATGAAAAGTTAGAAGGAACACCTATTTCATTAAACTTGGGCATACTCTAGTCAAAGTCACTTTGAAGATTGGTAAAAAACAACCCTTCTAAAACACAAAATCAAGGTTTCTAAAGTGCAAAATTTGGTTCCAAAAGTGCCAATTCCAATTTCTAAAAGTGTACTTTTGCATTTGATATTGCAACTTTTCAAATTGGGTTTTACACTTTTCCAATATGATACATATGATAATGGTACTTTTAGAACCTAATTTTCACTTTAGGAAGTGTGCTTTTGACACTTCCAGTACTTAAGTTTGTAATTTTGAAAACCGCTTTTGGCATTTTCAAGTTATGATTTTGCACTTTTGAAAACCAAACTCAGCACTTTACAAGTATTTTTATCATACAATTGAATATACAAAACCCTATCGAGTTTATTTGTGACAAATAACATTCAGTTGTACTACTTAACAAACTAGTTACATATATTTTACAGTTGGAATCACATAATTCACACCATTTTGGGGTAGTAAGCTAGGCCATCATCGATATAACAATAATGTGTCATTAACATCATGGAAAGTATAACAATTTGTTATAATACAACCCACTTCCTTGTTATAACCTTGCTTTTCTTTTGCGCCATCTACAATAATTGTAGTCCTAGCATCATAACCATGGACCCTTTAAAAGTTCCTAACAAATCACTAAATAGACCCTTGAACAAAGAACAAAACACAACTAGATAACAAAGCCAATATTTAATATGATTTAGCAACATACTATTCAGAACTTTGTGCCTAACAAATCACTGAATAGACCCTTCAAAGAATATAATACAACTAGATAGAAAAGTCACACATAGAGAAGACTATGAAGATAAATAATCGAAGCATGTTATTCAACAAACTAGTTTCACTTTTGTCACATTATATCTTACATCATTAACAACATTAAGGCGTAGCAAAAAATGCCACAATAGATCTAACAAGTATGTGTCATCCTCATTATCACGCTTATATCTCTTTGAAATTACATAATTCCCTTCATTGTTACGAACATGTTTTTCTTCCAAATCATCAACAATCATTCTATTACTAGCACCATAAGAAGAGTCTAACATCTTCCAGACATTGTTTAGAGGTTTAAGATACACATTTGGATTTCCATCTCCAACATGGCCATTCCATGGTTCGATGTCACATAAATCTTGTGTTCGTATGACTTTAAATTGTTTTTTTTCAATTCATTTGTTTCTAAAAATTCCGGCAAAGATCCATTCACATTTCTGGATTGCACGGGTGTCCATAAACCAGCCTCAAAAATACTAAGACATTGTTTAACAAAATATGTTAACCCTGGATGTATAAAATAAACATTTGTTCTTACAATGATGTCTACGTTTATATAATCTAGCTTCTTTGATAATGTATTCTTATGAATAACATGTAACAATACTCAATTTAAATCGAATATTATCAAGAATTTATCAAATAAACATTTCTTTGCATTAAAAAAACATAAGCAGTGTGAGTAATGAACACATTTTCAACACGCAAATTAAATATTTTATATATACTACCAAATTGAAAGGGATTTTATAAAAATGGCAATGCTTAAACAATTGCATGCATATTTATATAAAAATAAAATTTAATAAAACCAATTTCATCAAGCCTAACAAAACTTCAACTAAATCATCTGTGGACTACCATGAACATGTTGTATGACCATTCTAGGAAAACAATACAGTGAAGGAAATATTAGATGAGACTTTGAAAACATTTTGAATTTTAGGGAAAACTTAAGATTGAGGGAGCATGTTTAGGTGTCTGCAGCACAGTACTATACTGAATGACAAAATAACAATCGACTGATCTTGTCTCAGAATCGATATCTTTGTGGATCCATCATAGTAACATAACTACAAAAGATCCAAAACTATGAAAAGATATGACCACACCACCATGATAGATGTGTTGCTAACCCACATCATTTATTTTCTCAAGGAGAATACCATGTAATCTATTGGTTGTCTCACACTTCCATGTCAAGCATAGAACAAAAAAGAATCAACCAACATTTTTGAAACACATCTGGTTTCGTGGACGATAAAACATGGGAGGATGACTCAGTGAATACACAAGCATGGTTGGAGACTACATATATTTAATGAAAAAGTACACCATATGTGTTTTCCTTGGGTAGTGTGTGTCAATCCTTCTTTTATATTCTGGTTTCCTGATGATCACTTAATGATAAAGGAAAAGACCGGTCAATCCTTATTTCCTTTTCTACTATCTTGTATCCACTCAATGACAGAGATAAAGATCAGTCAATAATTTTCCCAAAGACACCTTATGCTATTTATTGACATGTCATGTCAACCTTATGGTGAAAGAAGAATCAACCTACAATCCTAAAACATATCGTGTTTCCTATACGATACAACAATGAAGGATAAAAACCCCTGTAAACATAAGTTTGGTTGGAGACAACATATACTCGAGGAGAAATTAAACAATAAATGTTTTCCTTGGGGAGTGTCAGTTGATCCTTCTTTTATTTCATGGTTTCTTGATAATCACTTGACGACAAAAGAAAACATCGACCGATCCTTCCTTCCTTTTACTGGTTTCTTGATGTGCACTTAATGTCAGAGGAAACTGTTGGTCGATCCTTTACAAGGATAAACCTTACACTTTTGTTCGACACTACTACACTAACCACAAGGTATAAGAAGGATCAACTAACGCTCCTAAAACATATATGCATTCCTAATTGACGCACCATTGTAGGAGGATGGCTCTGTGTATACACAAGCATGGTTGGTGACAATGTATACTTAATGACAAAGGAAAACATATAGTTCTCCGTGGGGAGTGTTGACTGATCCTTTTTTTATTTTGTGGTTTATGGATTATCACTTTAATGATAAAGAAAAATATCATCCAATCCTTATTTCCTTATCTTTTCTCCTAATATCCACTTAATGAAAAAGGAATTAATGGTCGGTCCTTTCCCCGGATACACCTTACACTGTTGTTTGACACTTCCATGCCAATCCTACGGTCAACGAAATATATGCTAACACTCTTAAAACATATCCGGTTTCCTGGATGATGCATCATTGGAGGAGGCTAGATCTGTGTATATAAAATCATGGTTGGAGACAATGTATACATATTGACAAAGGAAACCATACAAGTTTTTCTTGGGGAGTGTCGATGGATCCTTCATTTATTTCCTTGTTTCCTAATAATTACTTTAATGAAAAAGGAAAATATCGGTCAATCCTTCTTTCCTTATCTTTTTTACTGATATCCACTTAATGACAAAGTAAAAAGATCAACCGATCCTTTCCCCCGATACGCCTATTTATTGGATACAACATTATATCCTAGATTATGTACATCAAAATGATATGGAATTTCCGTGAGATGTATTTAGTTAAATAGTTTAATTCGCGCTTTTTTTTAAATAATTTAAGAAAAAATAAAAGGTAAGTGAGATGAAAATTGTTTGTCAATTACATATCAACAATTAACTGTGTTGCTAGATCAAAATATATTGCAATCCTCCTCAAGTTTGTCACCTAAATTTGAATGTTTTCAATAGTTTCATAGAGTATTGCCGATGCTTCCCTCTATGTATTTATGTCCCAGCTGGTTTTTATCACTTCTTCTTATCACCTTCTCATTGTTGGATTAATCTTATTCCTAAAAAGGGGGTTGAACCAGAAATAGCACAAATATGTATATTATTTATCTATGCCATACTTTCACCTATTAAAATTGTTTCACAAGCCTTTGTATCACATACCATTTTTTTGTGGGACTGTTACACACAAGTTATGTTTCATGTTCTTTATTCATAAGTCTCACATATGGTATTTGCACATATCTCCCATTTTCAGTGTTCTTCTTTATGTATTATTATATGTCCACTTGCAACTACTGTTGTGGTGAGATATTTGTTGGTGTTTTCATATTCTCACATACACACACATTTACATATTCATTGTTTTTGTTTGCATATTGCCACATACACACATTTATTTTACTATTTGCATAGAAATCAGACAGACAGGAGTATCAATGCAACAATTATCATTTCTTTGCATTATGATATTTGATAGTAAATTTTTGACANTATTCAACAATATCTGCCTTTGTCATTTATTTCAACTAACATAGACCCCCCCCCCCAGAATCTACATACTCCCCCTGTCATTTGGATCTCTTTTTCTCTCCCCCTTTGACATCAAATTGATGTAAAATGAACTCTCTTCTTTGCTGACTCCCCCTATCTTTGTACTACTTTCCTCCTACTCGGCTTGATAATTTGTTTGGATTTAATTTCTAAGTTTTTTGTATAATTTTCTTTGCAATAGAAACTTCTTCTTTCATCTCCTTTTCTTTAGCTACAAGTGTTTCTTTGACTTGGTTAGAAACATACTCGAGAGTTCTTATGACGCAGTCAATTTCTCTTTTGGATTCTTCTTACAGATGTGACAAAGATTATGTTAGGTAGTAATATTCTTCTTTTAGGGGTCCAATCCTTTCCATTAAACTCTTCTATTCATCCCTAAATTTGTTTATTTCTTGCTACTATAAATTAAATTCTGGCATCTTTTTCCTTTTCTCAATACCTCATAGATTAACCAGGATTAAACAGATCCTTTTCTATGTTTACTGCACACTCCATTGCTCATTGTTTACCTCCTTTATATTCTCATTTTCAATTAGGACTATCCATAGCTAAGCACTTTTTTCGTGCAGATTGGTGCACACCAAATCTAGAGTCGATGTTTTCAAATGCATTGTTTTCTCTTTCTAGCACTTTCTTCCATTCTACTTTGACTTCTGGAGGAGTTACAGTTGTTTGTGATAATTATTTAGTTTTGGTATGCAACCCTTGAATAATTTTAGCAACCTTTATCATTTTCCTATTTGGAGAGGTGTCTTCAATTTCTTGCACTTTTGGAAGCAATTTGGACACTTCTTCTACTACCTTTTGTAATCTTAAGGAATTTTTCCCTATTTCTTTTGCTTCCTTAGATTATTTTATCTTGCTATTGCTTCTTTTCATTCCATTTCCATAGAAGATATATTTTTTTCCATCTATTCTTTCTCTTCTTTCAACCTCTGACATTCGTCTTGTACAACTTATTTTACATTCATGATTTTGTGCCAATTTGATACAATGGCCACATGTCTTCGTCTAGTTTCCTGTGCAACAGATGTGTGCAGTAAATAAAATTCAATTTCAGATAAACATGATAGAAACTGCTCTACATGACTTACTGGATTATGTGCCCCTTGCATGGATAATCTCAATTTTGTAGAGGAGAGATTTGTATTATGATGCGACAATGTTTCATTTCTTTGCATAATATTCTGATGAGATTTGTTATTCTTGCTTTCTCTAGCAGACTGTATTTTCTGCTAAAGGTATGCAAAATTTTCTTCCATTGAAATATCATTTTTTTCTTGTTGATTTGCAAGTTATTTAAAATCATACTTCCTCGTGACCATAAACTTTGAATCTTCTTCTATTGCATTTCTTATGTCTATGCCTATTTTTTCAAAGTCATTTCTGGTTAGTGTACAAACTGGATTGGGATTGGAGGATTTCCTTTTCTTTCTTGTGATCCTTTAGAATGATTTGTATTTTCCCTTTTTACAGTGGATCCAAATCAGCGTAGTGGACTTAGGAGGCATCTCAGTGACTATTTCTTTAATTATGGGAACTGCATTGTTAAGAAGTCCTGTTTGCACAATCTCTTCTTCTTTTGTCAGTGGTATTCTCCATTCTGCATCACATTCTTGGACTATTTGTTCTATATCATTTTATGTACACATAAACTTGGTTGGAAACCACCGCCTACTAGAGTCTCTCTTGGCCCGTACATAGGTATGATGCATCCATGTCTTGAAGTGAAGTATCCCTTTGTATGCTTCAACTACTTGAGGCAATACTTGTTGAGTTTTCAATGGAACAAATCTAATTTATTCAATGTAGATACAAAAATTGATATCATTATGCTCTTGTCTTCGTGAAATTGTAGAGAACCACACATTTGTACATCTTGCAACCAAGAAGGGTCTTTTGTTTTTGTTGAAGAACTGGATTCCCTCTGGTTCCTTCCATCCAATGAAATATATGTAGAATATAATATAAGTGTAATGGAAAGGATTAACTTTTTCTCAAGCTTTAGGAAATATTCATGCAATTCATTCAGCAGAAATGTTGACCAATTCATCTGGACTCCATCCACACACTTTTCTGCAGCCACGATGATTGCTATTGAGACCTAATCTCGTCATCCCTTTAGAAATATATTGCATGCCAATATTTATGCAACAAATCTTACATCGAATTCATTTATATGTGCAATAATTGTTACAGGAAATACTCAGCCAATGATGACAGAAGTTGTTTCCCCAGCAAGAAACACTCAACACTAGAACAAAACAACTACAAGATATGTAAACTTTTCCTAAGATTATATAAACGTCTTGAATTAACTGCTATTCTTACCTTCCACATGCTGCAAAGGTTTGATCCTTGAAATGCTTGATCTATGTGGATAACCTATAAGAGACACAAAAAAACACAAACCAAGATAATAGTAACAAGATATCTTAAAGTCCTATGTAAAAGACCAAGGAATTAAACAATAAACAAAAAATGATAACCTGACATACAAGTGTTTTGTGGGAAAGAAACTATATTTGTATTAAAAGTACAAAGAGGGTGATTTTACAACCAAATCCTTGGTGTTGATAACTCTTTCTCAAAGGATCCTTTCCTCAATGCCTTAAGCTTTCCTACTAATCACCTAAGAGTCTGACTGAATTTGGCCAGGATTTGGATGCAATAACACATTCTTCCTCCACTTACCCATGAGGGGTAAGCTATTATATAAAGGCATGAGAGGATAGGATAAGTTAAGGATTCCATGGGAGAGGTTGAGGGAGGATCCTATAATGACGGATATCGAGCTACAGGTGTCCTGAACCATAGGGATGAGGATCCATGAAGGTTAGCTTCCAGAATCCTCTCGAACCTTCCTTTTGTTCATTCATAAGTTGAGCACCATGCCTTGATCAAGGAGAAATGACGTTACCGGGTGGGCACCACACCTTGTACATGGGAAGAAGGTGATGGCACCTCTTTTTGCAGATAGAAAAAAGGATTTGTTGAGATAGGTACCACAACTTGTTCAAAGGTAAAGTGCGTTGGTGGCCCAAATATGAAATGGTTCATCCTTGCTCGTTTCCAACTTCAAATTTTGAGGAATTCTAGAAAAATACTGATATTTTTGTCTTGCCACATGATGTTGATGAGAATTAGGTATTAAAAAATGCCCCCCAAAGCATGAGGCTAGAGGGAAATGATAGGAAAAGGCTTTCTAGGAAAAAGTTATCACTTCGAGGAAATAGTCCAAAATTAAAACAATCTTCAATAACCAAGGTCATCCTGCAGTACACTTACACTTTGATACATGTCCATACGACTCACAACATGGATGCTGAAAAATACAATGCAGATCCATATGAGATATAATTAGTCATGGCTACTAGAATACAACGTAGATCCATGAGAAGAAGACTCAAACTTGGACATAGCTACTAGACATACAATGTAGATCTATTCCACACAAATGCAAATTTGAGCACAACCAAAAACATACAAATGTGGATATGTGTTATGACTCATACAAATACTCCCTCGCAACCTGGGGAAAGCAATGATCGCTTAACAAATACCCAGGGTCTTCATATCGTTTCCAACAAAGTACGATTCTATCCATGCAAATAAATGTCTCGAAGCCGAACATGGTAGAAACCACTTGATTACAAGTCAATGATAAAAACCGTTAACAAGTGTGAGGGAGATCACCATTAATGTCGATGATTCCCAAGGTACCCTAGTACATTCCTCTGAACGTGAATAGATGTTTTGACGTCGAAAACTAGGATGAAAATTTCGATCAAAGGTCAATGATGTAAACCTATTGTCAAAAGGAAATTTTTCATTGATGTCTACAAATCTCAAGATATTGCTTTGTTTCTAAGACTAATTCCTGGAATATGTGTTGAAGTCGACATGAATACTCTCGTCGAAGGAGGGTGATGATGAATACCACATCAATGACACAAAACTCAGAACAAAGTTTTGGAATTTGAGTATCAAGTAGTCACAGGACTAACTCAAACGTAATTGACATAAAAGTAGTTTTGACTGCACACAAATTTCCTTTGAACATTGGGCAACACGACTGAAGACTTAGAAGCATTGAATTGATGAGATGGACATTAGGCATAATGTGACGATGGACAATGCATTGCTTTGAAAAGATTCAAAGGAGTGAAATGACTCATGAAAGTGGATCGAATTGGAGACAAACTGAATACTCAAATGTTTGAATGAAATGTAGATAGGTATCATGTTTAAAGGTCAATTAAAACCTCCATTAATGAAATATAGTTCCCTTCCCTTAATTTCCCCATCATGATTGATGAGTTCCTGTTTTCATTTTAAAGAGTTCAAAGAGGGTAACAAACACTCGTTCCAGCTTATCATGAGAAAATTCCATTCTCGTATGTTTTCCAAACCTGAGAAAGGAGGGGTTCATTGCAAAAAAGGGTCTCTCAGTGTTTATTTTAACGCTTCAATTGAAAGTAAACTCGATGTCATTCATATTTAGAGTGCCTGAATGAAAATGAAGAAGACTCCAAAATGTCCTTTTTCATACAATTTAGTCTTCGAGGCCCAAAAAAAGTATAAAACAATACCCTGGAGAACTCTTCTAGTCAATGAATGGAGTATACCTTTTTCGTAAGTCACAGCCCCTTATTTTACCATATTTTATCTATACATCAAATCCAGAACTTAATAATTTTAAATGAATTTCCTCCTATGTATCATTTATTTAGATATCATTTTCATGGATTTAAAGGCTATTTCATGAAGTTCATAACAATGTATAATTTTATCATTATTTCATATTATTTATTCATTTTAAGCATAAGTTTAAAATATTATATCTAATGAATGAATTAATTCGGGTATAGCTCTTTGGTTATCTTGCAGATTTTTTCCACCAATCCGCTACCTAATTTGGTACGCAATCATGTACTTAATCCAACACTTGTTTCGGCACTTGCTTGAAGGGTGATCGTTGATTCTCATCATTCCGAGTTTCTTAAACAAATTTGGATACATTAATTTTTATATGATGATGATATCTACCTCCCATAGAAACATGCATTTATTTGGATACATGGATCTCAAGATAATCCAAAATTTCTAAAAAAATCAAACCCATAAATTTTGTAGGAAACTATTCGGAACTGCTCTTTTGTGCCTCAATTTTCATACAATTGGAAGCATCTCTGGAAAAACTGCTAAATAACTTTTTAGAAAATGAAGCTTGATGCAAAACCCAGAAATTGTTTGTCAAAAATCGCTAGGGATTGGGAGATAGGGTTGTGCCACTAACACCAACTTTTCTAATTTGACTATCAAACCCATATTTTTAGGATCTCATCCAAAATTGGCAAAGTTGTTTCCTGGGATTTGAGATTCGGTTCCAGTGATCTAGTGACATTTTATGTATAAATATATGGTTGTTGATCAGTGTAAAGGAGGAATAAGAATGGTAATTATTATGTGATACATTTTCTAGCTAATAATTAACTCTTGTTTTAAGTTTTTATTCATTGCATGAGAAACGTTTGAAGGGGGTTACACCTTCATATGGTGTTGGTACATTGCTTGTGAATATTGTCATTTACATAAATTACTGTAAGAATTACTTTTTATCTATCATTTGGTTATTGCTGATTTGTTTGTTGTTATTGAGGGTTTCCAGAAATGAAAAATAGAAGAAGAAGGGTTTGAACAAATTGAAGGTTAAATGTTGTAGGTTTTATGTAGCTTGTCCTTTATACTTGGTTTGTATTAATATAGGGTTTTGCACTGGCATTTAGATTTTTTTTCCTCATAAAACCAGTTAAGTTCATTTTAGAATCTTAGATCTGCAAGTAGGTTAGAGAAAAATAGTTTGGAGTGCTTTCTTTGTAACCACGGTATGCTAAAGAAATGGTTTGCATAAAGTAGAAGATTTTGACCAGAACCTAAATTTAATATTGTTTGAGTTACAAAATTTGAGGATTGTATTTTGTACTTAAATTGAGTTTAATTGAGAATTTAGATAGCTTGAAAGGTTTGTTGTGTGTATGAAATCGAATTTATAAATTTCATTTGAGTAATGTTCCTTGATCCAAATATTTCCCTTTGACTTAAATTAGATAGTAAGAAGATTACCAAAACAACGTGTGATGATAGAAAGGTTCAATATTGATTTGTGTGTCTTGATTTAATTTCTAGTTTGAGAATTTCAGGAAGATTGCAGGTAGTTAGTTCATTGATCTTTTATAGAGTTTGTAACAGTTTTCTATTAGATTGTAAGCAGTTTTAATTCCGTGTTGATTGAAAAACAAAAGGTAGTGAGATTTGTCTCTCTTCGTTGAATGGGTAGCTTACTCTTGTAGATTAGGTCATTTTCAAGTTAATTATTTCAGTTCACTAGCAGTCTTGGTTTCTAGAGTCATAAAATAGAGTAATATTATTAGAAAATAGTTAAGCTAGCTTTGAAATATTTTCTTTGATCCTTGATTTCATAGAGTAAGTGAGTGAATCTTTGTGTGGAGTGGAGTTTCTATATATTCTCTTTCCTTTGCAACTTATTGATCAGATGAATAGATAGTATAGTGTAGATTGTGATTTTGCTGGCATTGATAGGAGTTAAATTTATCATTCTTTGAAATTATCATAGGAATTTATCCCTATATTATCTTACCCTGCACATACAGTGTAGCAACTCGAAGTTTACCTATCCTAGTCGATAATTAAATTGAAGATAAATTTATTTGGTGTCATTGCCAGGGAAGTGCTAAAGGGGTGAAGTCTAGGTATATAAGGGTGGATAGGTTGCATTTACATTGCACAACAATGGCGAGGGGAAAACGATAAGACACAAAGATGAATTCATTACGAGATTTCTGTGGGGTAACATCCTGCCGCATCCACTTTAGTGGGTTTCCCCAAATCCTTGTTGTTCCTTTCTCACAAGAATGTTTACTTTTTGTTTTGCATGTTTGATTTGTTTTTATGCAAAAGTGTGTTTTTATTTCAGCAAGTTTAGGTATTTTAATTTCCTACAATTTAATTTTCTACAAGTTTGGGTGTGTACACTTTCCGCAATTTAATTTGATGCGGGAGTGTTTTATTTCATGCAAGAGCGATGTATTTGATTTATGCAAATATATTTTTAGTGGTAGGTCGTTTTGATTCAAATCATTTAAAAACACATTAAAAAAATGGGGTGCAATAAGAACCCCGGACTCTAATCCTTGTGCAAGACAAGAACGGAACAACTGACAAAATGGATCCATAGGTGACCATCATTTTGGGACAACTTTCTCAAATCATAGCAGTGGTTGGAAGTTCTTCTTGTCATGTAGAACACATATTGAAAGCAGTTAATAGTTTATTTAACTCTCTTGAACAAAAAATGAACCAAAGTCCCAAGATCCACAAAAGATATTCCTTACGAAATTGCAGAAGAAATTAACAACTTGGGGACTAGATCCGATGGAGAGCAATCTGAAATTGAGGTGTTCTCAAAATTCCTGACAATAGAGCTTACATGTATTAAAGAAATAAATAATCCAATAAACAAAGGTCTTCATATTTCAAAGAAGGGAGATGAGTATCAAGACTACATCGAAAGATGGTTCCAAAAGGTAACTCGACCACAATACCATTCCTTCCTTCAACACCTTCTGATGCAAAAACAAGTAAGTTGGTTCATTTTCTATATCCAAGTAATCTCCGCAAAAAACAATCATATGTGGATAAAGGTATATCTTTAATCTTTCCTCGCACTTGGTTACATTGGAATATTTCATATACTTGAATAGAAATGCTTTTTTTCTTCTTAGGTAGAATAGGGAAATATTTATATAAATAAAAAGTTGCATGCTTAGTTTAGAAATTAATGCAACTTTGTTTTTTTTTTCTTTTTTTAATAAAATGATTAATATCTTTGAACATAATGTATACATTCTTTCCAATACAAACTTTTATAAAATTTATTATAACGGAGCTCATAGCCTATAAAAAGGAAAAATACCACGAGTTAATATGAAATTACGACTATTTTTAATAATGGTTTTGTAAAAATAAGAACAATTGATGATGAACAGGTAACCTTTGTGGTAAATGGACACCGACTGAAGGTATATTATAAACCTATTTCCAAGTAGTATTTCACACATGATTTAGCTCACCAATTTGATTTGGAGTGGTATTTTCTATTTACAAGAACAACTCGGAATATTGGAAATGGGAAGTTATGTTGTTTCTTTTGATATTTTATGAAAAAGGTTGAAATTTTTCCAAAAATATTTATTAATTATACTGATTTATTAATTTTCTGTTGTATATATGGATACATGTTGTTTTCATATCTGTATTCCCATGTTTATACAGATTTTCTACCAGCTAGTCTTGCTTCAAGTTGTTTAACTTATGAAACCATAAGTATACTAGTATGCTTTGAATTGGTTTTACACTTGACTGATAACGTAATTTTACAAGTAGTAACTAATAAGAACATTGAATTATCTTTCTGAAGACACCACCATGAGCTTATAGGAAGATGGCTGTTGAGATTAAAAAATATTTTGGTTATTATCCATTGGCCTTAGTACATATAACTATAGCCTTTCCATTGAATTAGCATAATTGCAAGAGTTAATTGTTCATGCAACCAAACTTTTACAAGAATTTTTATAGAAAAATATTCCTACCCAATACCATTCCACTCCTAAAAAGGTTTTTAGAGAAGCTCCCCCATTTCACATTTGCATGAGAAATTTATAAATCCTATCTTTAAGGTGAATTTGGGACAAGAGCTTATAAAGGAAAAATGATATAAGAGGTTAACCCATCGGGATGCTGAACAGGTCCGCTAGTAGCGGGTACCAGCCTGTCGTATGACCAAGCAAACCCATCAGGGTAGTGAACATGCATGTTGGCAATGGAGTATACTGCCTGGGGAATAAATTTCTTGGATATTATAGTTACCCCACCAGAGTTCTAAATAGTCTCGTTGGAAGTGGGTTATGACTTTAATACCTCATTTAAGTTATTCTTCATATGTTATAGTTATCTTATGAGTTAAGGGATTAAGGCATATAATATTTTATCAAAACATTATCCTAAATTTTATATGCCTTCATTATATATTGCAACTTATAATAAACTTTAAATTACTTAAATCTGTTCCATTTTCCTAATCATGAATTGATCATTATTAACCCATCATCCATAAACAAGTTGTACATCCCAGCATGTCTCTTCAGCCCTTCTGTCTCCCTTACACGTTTCCAATGAACATTCACTACCTAAACTATTTTGCTTCTGATCATTTGCATACACCTACTCCTACAAATCCAATTCTAAATCCTTCCGCCACTCCTTATGAGCTATCTGCAAATGATTATTTACAAAAGAGGAATGTCCATCTCACAGAGAAAGTTCAGGAGTATTCCCTTCTCACTCAATATCTCAAGAAAGAAAATGGGATTCTGAAGACTAAATTTGCTTCTTTACAAAAATTGGTTGATGATATGATGGGGTCTAGTCAGAGCCTAAGAAGACAAGCGAATAAGAAAGAAAACCAGCTTGAAGAGTTTATGAACACTCAACCAAATCCAGTTCTTGCCTCTCCTCAAGTGGAGGTGTTTGTTAATTCCTGATGGGTCTAACTCAAATCACATCACCAATTTTGACTATCAATTTTGTTTCCTTGCATTGGGACATGCAAGATCTTTGGTGTGGGGGATATGATGACCCCCTATTTTCCCATATTTTATCTATACATCAGATCCAGAGCTTAAGTCTTTTAAATGAATTTCCTCCTGTGTATCGTTTATTTAGACATCATTTGCATGGAGTTAAAGGCTATTTCATGAAGTTCATAACAAGGTATAATTTTATCATTATTCCATCTTATTTATTCATTTTTAAGCATAAGTTTAAAATATTATATGTAATGTATGAATTACTTAGGTTATAGCTCTTTGGTTATCTTGAGTATTTCTTCCACCAATCACATACCTGATCTAGTACCCAATCTTGTACCTAATCCAACACTTGTTTCAGCACTTGCTTGAAGGACGATAGTTGATTCTTATCATTTTAGGTTTCTTAAACTAATTTGGATACATTATTTTTTAGATGATGTTGATATCTACCTCCCATAGAAACAGGTATTGATTTGGAAATACGAATCTCAAGATAATCCAAAATTTCTAAAAAAATCAAACCTAGAAATTTTGCAGTAAAATATTTGAAACTTCGCTTTTGTGCCTTAATTTTCGTACAGTTGGAAGCATCTCTGGAAACACTCCCGAATGGGTTTCTAGAAACTCTAGCTGGCTACAAAACCGAGAAATTGTTTTTCAAAAATCGCAAGCGATTTGGAGATAAATCTAGGCCACTAACGCCAACTTTTCTAATTTGACTGTCATACCCAGATCTTTAGGATCTCATCCAAACTTGGAAAAGTTATTTCCTGGGATTTGAGATTTGATTCCAGTGAAATTTTATGTATAAATATATGGTTGATGATCAGTGTAAAGTAGGAATAAGGATGGTGATTATTATGTGACACATTTTCCAGCTGATAATTAAATCTTGTTTTAAGTTTTTATTCATTGCCTGAGCAACGTTTGGAGGGGGGGCCACCTTCATATGGTGTTGATATATTGCTTGTGAATATCGTCATTTACATAAGTTACTATAAGAATTATTTTTTAAATGTATTATCTAGTTATTGCTGATTTTTTTGTTGTTATTGAGGGTTTCCATAAACAAAAAATAGAACAAGAAGGTTTTGAACAAATTGAAGGTTAAATGCTGTAGGTTTTATGTAACTTTTCCTTTACACTTGGTTTGCATTATTATAAGCTTTTGCACTAGAATTTAGATTGCTTTTCCTCATAAAACATGTTAATTTCATTTTGGAATCTTAGGTCTGCGAGTAGTATAGAGAAAAATAGCTTGGAGTGTTGTCTTTGTAACCAAGGTATGCTGTAGAAATGGTTTGCACATAGTAGAAGATTTTGACCAGAAAGTAAATTTGATATTGTTTGAGTTACAACATTTGAGGATTGTCTTTTGTACCTAAATTGAGTTTAATTGATAATTTAGATAGGTTGAAAGGCTTGTCGTGTGTATGAAATCAAATTTATAAATTTTATTTGAGTAATTGACATTGATCCAAATATTTCCATTTGACTTAAATTAGAAACTAAGAAGATTACCAAAATAATGTGTGATGATAGAAAGGTTCAGTACTGATTTCTGTCTTTATTTAATTTCTACTTCGAGAATTTGAGGATGATTGTAGGTAGTTAGTTCATTGATATTTTATAGAGTTTGTGACAATTGTTTTATTAGATTGCAAGGAGTTTTAATTATGTGTTGATTGAAAAACAGAAGGTAGTGATATTTGTCTCTTTGTTGATTGGGTAGATTACTCTAGAAATTTAGGTCATTTTCAAGTTATGATTATTTCAGTTCACTAACAGTCTTGTTTTCTAGAGTTATAAAACATAATAATATTATTAGAAAATAGTTAAGCTTGCTTTGAAACATTCTCGTTTATCCTTGATTTCATAGAGTAAGTGATTGAATCTTTTTGTGGAGTGGAGTTTCTATATATTCTATTCCCTTTGCACTTATTGATCAGATGAATAGATAGTATAGTGTAGATTGTGATTTTGCTGGCATTGATAGGAATTAAAGTTATCATTCTTTGAAATTATTATAGAAATTTAGCCCTAGATTATCATACCGTGCACATACAGTGTAGCAACTCGAATTTTACCTATCTAGGTCGATAATTAATTGAAGGAAAATTTATTTGTTATCTATTTTGTTAGATAGTAAGTAGTCAATATGAACCGAAAAGGGGTAAATTACCGTCGGAAAGGCAACTCTTCAAGTCCTTTTTATGAGCATGAATATGACAAGTTCACTCATTGATATTTTCCGATTTTAAGAGCTTGAAACTAGCTTAAAGAGGCTCTATTAGGGTTTCTTTTTTTGTAAAAAGGTTTAACGATTCCTAAAAAGTAGTAAAATTTGACTCGAAAACTTAGTCCTAGGGTTTAACAAGCATGACTGAAGCTTTAAAATAGCACTCAGGAGACCTGCAACCCTTCATGACTTGCAAAACTAAAACTCCTCCATATCTGAAAATATCAACCCTTCATGACCTGCAACCCTCAAAGAGACTATTAGATCCTCATTTAATAAAAAATTGCACTTTATATGACTATATTAGGGTAAAAATTAACAAATTTATCAAAATAAAAACAAAATGGTAAATAAAACTAGTCAAAAAGTCAAAAAAAAGTTACCATTGTGTTTTTTACCCATTTGGAGAGAAAAAGAGAAAACTTGGAGCATGGATTGCAGAAGCTAAAGTCAACCATTTGATGAACCATCCTGACTAGGTAAATCCCAAACTCTTTCCCTACATCTTCATGGTTTTTGTTTTTAATTTAATGCATTTTTTTGGTGTTTTGGGGCCTTTTCCAAGGGAAAAATGCACTTTTTAGGCACCGCTCTTTTCCCTTTCGAGAACTATGGTGCTAAGGAACACCACACATTTCCTCAAAGGAGAGTGTGGTGCCACCGCTTTGTCCAAAAGAAGAGAATGCGATGGCACAAAATACCCTAAAATGTTTCAAAAATAAACCAAATCAAAGATTTTAAGGGGTTTCAAATGATTGAATATGCTTTCTAATCCCTCATTTTGAATTTTTGGCAAGTTTCATTGTTAAAAATGGTTGTGGGGAAAGAATGAGACACGAATTGGATAACATTCATGGAGCAAATTATCATGGAACCATAATGCTCTTTGTGAATGCAGGCTTCTAAAATTATTTAAAGGTCCCAGCATGAGGGCACAAATCAGGTTGTTGGAATATATACTCAAGATGTGGAATCCTAAGAAATGACACTTTGAATTTGGTGCTCACATACTAACTGTGGAAGTGGAAGATATCTCCTTCCTAAAAATACTTTCTAGGCGAGGAGCGCCCATTTCTTTGACTGGTCCTCATGGTGGGGATGTTACTACAAAGGGCTTGATCGACCAATATTGTTTCCTAGGTACTCGGATGAGTTGGAAAAACATCCCTATCAAGTACATGATGGGCTTACCCTTGAGGACGATCCTTTCCACCATGAAGAGAATTTCTAGGATCCAAGGAGCTCATCAATAATATAGGTCCCACATATGTTGTATGCCTTAGAATCCATGGCCCCAAATATATTCAACTTGGTTGAAGCCTTACTAGTGCGCCCCTTCAAACAACAACTCACTAAGTGTCGATGTAGTGAGTTAAAAAATTCAGGTATGGTACTGTTTTAGTGTCATTTGTCGTGGAGAGAGTTCCACTGCTGAGGCCATAGGTTTCCTTCATCGATTTAAGAGCACGCGATCCACGCATGCTCATGTGGGTAGAGGTTATGGAATGCCATGGTGGCGGGGATCCTCGTGTTCAGTACAAAGCATATTTTTTCTATCAGTTAGATGACCAACTTCTCATGATCAAGGATTATGCCTACACTACAATAGATTTTCAAGGAGATCCTAACCTAGCCTTTCCTGAAGATGAGCAGTGGGGAGACCTCGGTGAGTAAGACACTAAAATATGCATTTTTTTTATGTTTTTGTAATTTTTAAATATTTATGAGTGGTATTGAGGCATGCTTCCTACTATGCAGATGTTGGGATAGAGAGACCAAGAGGGTCCTCACTGATAAACAGGAGAGTCGGTGCTCGATATATATGCCAAGATGGTGATGAGATGACTGATATTGAGGAGAAACTCAACGGGCTCACTTTAGATATTCCTGGCATTTCGGTAGATGACCTCCCTTAGAGGTACCAATGACACAAGACTGGTGTGTCGGGCCGCTTTGGTCGCTTGCTGCATAGAGTAGCAAGGGCCATTATGTGCTATCACCAGCATCACTAGGTCTCGGTAGGATATGTACACTGAAAGATATTAGATTCAATATTCTTGTTATCTTATAGTGATGAAAGCTAGTATGCTTCAGTCCAGGTCTCAGGACCACATTTTGTACTAAACACTTTATATAGAGAGAGAGAGACATATTTTGCGGCCTACATGATTTTGGTAATGCAATATTATTTACATGGATTTCATCTTTCACACTGTTTATTTACAATGTTTCATGTTATTTTAATTATCAATGTATCAAGAATGAGAAATATGCCAATCCAACATGTAATTAGAAAGTGAATCAGCAATCATGGTATATGATCTTGGAACGTGTTGGTAAGTGATAGATTCAAATGACCTATCGAGTAGACATACCCTTCGAAAAAGATGAAGAAGTACTGGGTTTCAGATGGCATACACGTGGTTCAACTGAGAAACCACTAGTTTGGAGTCCAAAAAGACGACCAAGTGATCAATATCATGAGATGAAGCTTTGGTTAACAACCCTATCACTGCATGGTGTTCAATGATATTGTTGGTAGCGAGACCTAGGAATAGTCCTCTTGAACTAACTAAGTCATGGTCTTGGTAATATAGTACCCAGACTGCTGAAGCGAGATTCAAGGTATGGCGGCTAGCACCATTGAGAAAACAATAGTAGAGTCATATGCATAATTTAAATCATAACATGGAATAAGGAGTGTCGGACAAGACCCAAAACCATACTAAAATAATAAAACCACACTAAAAGTCAAATATATACATATATACAAGGTACTAATGCAAGATGTTCTAGGCATAATACCTTTTCAGGTACAACCGATTGCGAGGCTTCCTGAAAGGTATTCCATCATAATCCGCTAATTCATAGGCTCCTTTTTCCAAGACTTTGCTAATGATGTAGGGACTGTGCCACATTGATTCTAGCTTCCCTTTCCCCAATTTATCATGTTTCTACTCATACGTCAGAACAAGGTCTCCTTTGCTAAAGACCCAAGGTTTAATGGATTTATCGTATTGGGCCTTGACCCATTTATTGTGTGACTCATTAGCGAGAGTGGCATCTCATCGTGTCTCTTCAATTTTAGTTTGATAAAGGAAGTGTACTCCCTTGGTCGAGGTGTTGGATAGAAGCTCAACATCTAGTTTTAGTGACAAAATTTTGCATTCGATAGGTAAAACAGATTCCAGTCCATAGACCAATTGGAAAGGTGTGCACTGTGAAACCGGTCGATGTTTTCACCGAAGTTCTATAGGCCTAAAGTGTCGAAAACAAAGTTAAATTCTAATTTTATTTGTCTTCTCCAACCATCCTACGAAGCATGGTATTAAGGACTTTGTTAATGGCTTCAACTTCGCCATTAGCTTGTGGATAGTAGGGGGTTGAGTTTTCATGATGAAAACCCAACTTGGCGCTTAGCTCATCCATCATATGATTACAGAAATGAGATCCGTGATCAGTCACTATATCGTAAGGAAGTCCAAACCTAGAAATAACATGATTAAAGAAGAGGAGAGAGACATTCTAACCATGCTCAGCATATGTAGGCATTGTCTCAACTCATTTCATAAAATACTCAACAACTACAATGATGTAATCATGCCCCTCGGTTGTGGTAGGCTTACAATGCATGAATCCCATCCCCCATTTGGAAAAAAGTCCAACATAAATGACAGGGTGTATCAGAGTAGGGTGGGCACGCTTTTTCAGATAAAAGCGCTGGTAGCATGGGAATTTTTTTACCTCTTCATGGAAATCCTTAAATATAGAGGTCCAAAAGTAACCAATAAGAAGGATTTTATAATCTATAGCCATCCTAGAAAGATGAATGCCACATGCTCCAGAATCGAAAGCATTCAACACTTGTTCATCCTATTCATGTGTTAAACATCGTCATAGAATGGAATCAATACCATGCCCATATAGGGTATCATTAAGAATTAGATAATATTTAGCGTGATGGCGAATGTGCCGACGATCACTACGAGATAGGTCAGGCTAAAATCTTTGATTTTGGAGATATATGATCAAATATCCATAACATGGGTCTTTTGTGCTAATCAGAAACAAGAAATCACTAGGTAATGAGTCATTCGGATCAGTTTTTGTATAGCATGGGGAATATCACACATCAACTATACAAAAACTAAGGATTTCTTGGAAGAATTCTGAGCGAAATCAAGGTCAAATTATTGTAGGATGATGATCCAACGAGAATATTTGTCCCCCAATACCTGACAAGTCAGGATGTAGTACATGGAGGTTTGATTTGTGAGAACAATATTGATGCGAAGTAATATGTAATGATGAAAACGTTGTATAACAATGACCGTATCCAAAGCTAACTTCTCCACATGTGAATACCAAGTTTTAGAGTCGAGTAGACTCTTACTAAGATAGTAAATTGCATGTTCTTTCCTATTCGAATCCTCCTGTACCGGAACCATACCAATGGTAGTAGTGGAGGCAGCAATATAAAGCAGAAAGTCTTTTGATTAATTAGGAGGGTGTAACACAAGTGAGTGTGTTATGGCATGCTTTGAATAATCAAAATCCCATTTATCTTGATCATCCCATGTGTTTTCTCTGCAAAATTGCACACAAAACAATGAAGAAATTTTTCATTCCCTTGCAAACTTTGGAGTTCTTTGATGTCATCTGGGGGGGTAAGGCCACAATTGCAGCAATTTTCAAAGGATCAATTCGGATACCATCCTTGGAAACAAAAAATCCAAGAAGACATCCAGTATCCACACAAAAGACACACTTATGTGGCTTAAGTCGAATATGATAGTGACGGCATCAAAGCAAAATGTCCCTAAGATTCCCTAAATGATCCTCTCTCCATTTTGAATGAGCAGGAAATTCATCCAGATACGGTTCCACTATGTTCTTTATATCATGAAAAACACAGGACATGGCTCGTTGGAATGTGTCTCCAATGTTCTTCAAGACAAAAGGTAACTTACTATAAGCAAAGTTTCCCCACTGGAAAATGAATGTTGTTTTATGCTGGTTGATGGGTAATATCTCAATTTGATTATGGCCAGAAAGTTCCATCCATAAAGGAGAAGATGAAACTTCTAGCACAGTTTTCAATGATTTGATCGATATGGGGAGTAGGAAAGTTGTCTTTCGGACAAGCTTTGTTTAAGTCCCTAAAATCGATGCAAAATCCTAATGGTGCCATGCTTCTTGGAAACAAGAAAAATATTAGATACCTACTCTGTCAATGGAACGGGATAAATAAAACCATCCTTCAAAAGTTTTTCAACCTCAGTTTTTATCGCTGCAACTTTCCTAGTGTGAACTTGATGGAGTTTCTTCCTAACCATTTTTATCATCGGGTAAGTCTTGATCTAATGTACTACAATGGATGGGTCAATCCCTAGTATTTCTTCATTAATCCAAGCAAAAAAATCTTGAAATTCCTTGAAAAGATCTTGGTATTATTCAATTTCTATTGCTGAACAGGTCTGGCCAACGTGAACATGTTAAACAACTCCTAGCTTCACTGATATGTCGACAGGAATAATTTGAGTGATGTTGCACAAATTCCCATCAAAATCAACACCTTGTAATAATACAAGTGTTTAAGGATGTTCGACAATATCGTAACTGATAAGAGATACAAAATCAGAATCCGCCAAATCGACATTAGGAAGAAAAGAATATCTATGATGATGATCTTCCCATAAATATTCATTCGGACTCATAATCTCCAAAATTGACTCGTCCGATGGAAAAGTATGTAAGAGATAATCCAAAGTCGAGAGAGGGGAATCTAGCCAATCGTGTATATGGTAAGGAAATGATGCTACCAAATTTTGATCATCGATGTAGGCATCAAAAGTAGATTGAATAGTATTGTATAGGGCTTCATGAGGGCCTAGAGAAGGTATTTCAACAATCTATTTTCCTTTGGACATACCCACATTAGTGGATGATATCATGTTTACCATAGAAATTCTGTACTAGAAGGGGAAGCAGTAGATGGAAATATTACCATAAGGGATGAATATTTAAAAAGTCCAACTCCTATGGATTGATAAGGAGGAGAGGATTTACCCAACATAGGAACATTATTTGTCTGTGTGGTGGTGATATCAGGCGAATAGTAATCAGGCTGATTGATGGTTACAATTTTTCCCTGGTGAGGAAACTAGAGAGTGCATAATACTGACAAAGAAACTATCGTCATAATGTAAAACCAATTTATTCCTAATAACAAGTTGTAATCCAACGAAGTGTCGACCACTTCTACCTGGATAGAAATAGTCTTCCCCCCTATCTTGATAGATAGTGCTGGTAGCAAGCCATGGGGATGGAAACCTCATCCGTCAAAGGATTTCAAGGTGTTTGGTGACCGATTAAGTTCAGAACAACCAATGTCTATCCAAAAAACATAGATAAAACCAAGGTGGAAGCTCCTTTCGTACAATATAGTCTAACGAAATTTTCTACCGACCACCCTAATCATGATTTGAAATGCGAGTTGGTGGGATAACCTTGATTTGTGATTCTCCACATTAAAAGTGATTGTAGTGGAATTTTCCGTATCTAAGGCCCCTAGGGATGACAACAAATTTATACGTTGTGTAGGGAAACTTTGGATTACTTCTAGTGTAGACATGGCACAAGGTATCTGAGCTAAATCCTCAATACCATTGTAGATTTGGGCAGCTTGAGCACTAGGATTGAAAACTGACTTCCAGATTGTACTCTTAGAAGGGAACAAGATTGTGTCAATACTAGGCTTATCAATGGTAAGAGGGCCATTAGAAGGAGGTGGAGGAGAAGGGTTGGCAGAAGGAGTTTTCTCAATATAAACACCTTCATATTCCTTCTCTAGAGGTTTATCATATGTTTGATTTCATGTGGTTAGCACAACAGTCTCGACAGACATCATTATGATTTTCTCGGTGGAGGAAGAGGGACAATGCAAAGATGTATGATTGATTAATTGTTGTTGAGATGGGAAAGGGTCATTTAGCACTGTCGATGTACAATTGTTTTTCAAAAAATTATTGATCTCTTCATGCCAAGGAAACTCCTTCGTGAAGTGATCATCTCCACACAACAAGAACATGTACTTAGCTTTTCATTTGGGTTTGGAATCATTCTCTAGATTCACGGTCTTAGGATTCTCCTGTTGGATTCCAAAAATTTTAGATTTACCTTTACCCTTTTTCTTATTACTGGGTGTTTGCAAATATTGTATAGAATTCACCTCATTGGAAACAATAGGAGTGAAAGAAGTAGCAATAGAATATTAATGCTACTTGGGAGGTTTTGCTGTGGATGGAGGTTGGATTGAACCTACAACACCATCTACATGAGTTTCAGCAGGTGGCTTAGAAGGATCAGTGCTGGGATTAGGATCATTAGGGATTAAATAATATAAAGTCTCAAACTAAGAATAAACTAAGTCCAAATGGATCAAACTCATGGGAGATCCCACATGGATCAAACTTTCCATACATTAAACTAATGCATGCAAAACTGAAATTGATCCACATAACTGTGGGGAATCCATTGCTACAGAGCTCTATGGAGAGTTTGGAGAAAGTGGAAGGCGATTTTGGTATACAAAGAAAAAATATAGTATTGGATTTTAAGTTTGAGAATCCAAATTATGACTTTGGTGCTACTGAAAATGTGTCCATTATTGGCTCTAGTCATTCCAATGAAATGGAAAATGTTGTAGGCAGATAACTTGGTGGATTTTTGAACATTAATGTTAGTTATGCATCTCACTATCATGCTGTCAGAATGAAGCTAATGAGGTGAAATGCACTATTTGGCATGAAGTGGAAGTCAAACCAACTTCATGTTAGCCAAAGTGTAAATTTTAGAAATAATGGGACGTGTGAGATGTATGTCTGGTTAATGCAAGAGTCTCAGTTTGGGGTGGTGTTTTGTTGAGAGATTAATGAGCGAAATTGCCTACGGTTAGGTGGAGTGTGCCTCACACACAACCAGTTGCCCATTTCAATATTTTTATGTAGATAAGGTTTTAATTCATGGAAATGGACTTTTGATTTCTCAATGATAATTATTTGATGAATGGTAAACAATTTCCTTGGTTTCCTATTTAATTTCTAAAAGTGAATATAAAAAATAAGTTCATGTGTTGCTTGTTTGAATTCATGTATATTTCGTAATTCATAATGGGTACAAGTTTGATTCTACAGTATGATTGTTAAAATTTGTAACTGCAAGAAGGAAATTATTTGAATAGACAAATGAGTTGGAATTCTATTCCATTTTATTATTTTTCTATAACTAGGATGTTTAATTGCAAATAATTATTTATCATTGCAATTACCTGTAGTAATTGCTAGTTTACTAGGATGTAAACAAAATGCCTCTTAAAATATGTTGAATAGTTTAAACTCTTATTTTCCATATAATTGGGAGAAAATGGTTCCTAAAGAGTTCAATAAAATGTTTGAAATGATTATTCAAACAAGTATAAGTATTTGTGTCAAAGGTGGGCTCAACCAATTATGCTTAATAGGTAAATGGTAAACAATTACCATGTGCTAAGGCTTGTTTATAGGGCCTTGCATTGAGTGGCCATATATTGTTTTGAAAACCACAAGCAGATTTTGCTTGTTTATTTTACAAATTACATGTTTTAAATTTTGTTTACTATGCCTTGCATTGCATGGTATTTTTTTTCTAAAAAGTACATGTGAACTTGTTTATTCAATGAATTTGCTTGTTTATTTTACAAATTAAATGTGTTAAATTTTGTTTACTATGCCTTGCATTGCATGGTATTTTTTTTCTAAAAATGACATGTGAACTTGTTTATTCAAAGAAGATTAAATGTTTATGTCAAATTTTAAATTCGTCCTCGTTTGTTGTGTCTTGCATGGATGGTAAAAAAATTTTAGAACCAGTCTAAATTTGCTTGTTCTATTTTACGTGTGTTTTTCCTGGGTGATAATTTGCATTAATTAACCATAGGTTGAAGTTGTTTGTCATATTTACAAATAAAATGGACTAATAATGTATGGTATTTATATTTATTTTACAAGAATTGGAATCGTATGTGTTGCATGTAAATTATCAAGAATTGGAATCGTATTTTACTACACAATTCTTGATAATTCTTACTACGCAAGTCTTACTACATAGGTCTGAAGATGATTCTTACTACGCAGGTCTTACTGTGAAAGTCTTTACTCTTAAGATAATCCTTGTTGCACAGTTTTTACTGCGCAATTAGCATCCAATTATCGTAGCTCACAGGAATGAATTGATAAGGAAAGATTGGAAGTGTTTCCTTCCAATACCTAGTTTACTCTTGATCCGGTATAATGTATATTAATAGAAAATCTATTATGAAGTATAAAAATTGTGCAAATTCATAAGTCATAAATGTGCGACACATGAAAATATTTATGCTTCCGCAAATATTTATAAAATTATGTAATATATTAAGATTCCCCTAAACTCTTATATTTGTATGCATTATTTTGCATTTTTTTAAGAAGAATGCATATAAACATTATACATACATCATTTAAAAAAAATATTATTATTAACGTGTTTTCAGTCTAGTGTAATGTTGGGTGTGTTACATAGATGGCCTTCAAGCATGAAGGTAAAGATGAGAAACTTTCCAAGTCCAAGCTGGATCATAGTACAACAAGTGTAATATCGGTGGATTTTTTGTGATCAGTCTCCAAGTGGGAGATTGTTGGTTGTGGAGCATGATTATTTAATATATTCCTAAGTCAGAGGATTGTTTTATCTGTGTTTTGATCCCAGTACCTGATGGGGGGGTATGGGAGTCCTTCCCCACCCAAAATTGTCACCAGGTGGGTCCAAGCTATGTATGGTGAAAGATCATTGTGATTGAGTGAGAAAGACTATGAGATAGCAAAGAGGAGGTTGCAACAGATGTGTTGTGGGTTGTATCCCTTCATTTTGATGGACAAAATAAAAGAAAGGATTGGTTGTTTCTCCATGGATGTATCTCATATCAAGTGAAACGTGTATATTGGTTTCTCTCTTGTATTGATCTCTTATATGTTTTATTTTTGCATTTATTTTATTGTATAGCTCTGCGATCATGTTTTCTAACAAATGGGTATTCCAATCTTTGAGGTAGTGTGCCCAATCATCACACTTGACATGAAATGTTGAAATAGTGGAATGGGTATACAATGGGAAAGGATGAGTGGATATGGAGATTACATGGTGAATGATGGAACTGACATAAACATCTATAATAAGTTTGATTAGTAAAAAAAATCTAAATTAACCATAACAAGATAATGAATTTCACATCAATTATATAATTAATATAACACATGTTACATCGTTGAGGAGTGATATGCTTACCCTAGGTGTAGACCCCTTCTCAATATCTTTAGAAAACACCCATGGAAACACAACAACATTACAAATGATTTCTCATATATAAAGTTTGACATTTGTAAACAAACTAATTTTTAAATCCTAAAATCATAGTCATTTAAATACATGTGTGTGACATGTTGCAATGTATTTTGTTTCTTCCATAATGAAATCAATATTAGGAGAACTAATTTGAATGCACCTTGATGGAGGTGTGTTATCTCTGAACAACTATACATGTCGAGAACAACAAGTTAGAGATAAATACTTTAAGCATTTTTTATCTAATAATTGTTAGTTGTATAATTAAATATAAACTCAATGAATTACCATCATTTACAAATTATACTAACCTCATACAAAATTATCTCCAATGTAGGATCCTCCATCGAGCCATGGAAAGTATGACTGCAGTGAGTGCATCAATGCAGTAATGCTTGGCTCTATGAAGAATCATTTACTAGACTATCTGTTATGGAGGGTCCATGATCAGTGTTTCCCAAAGGACCTGCACCTAAGGGTCCTACATACTTCTCTATTTAGTTATGTCTGGAAGATTCCAAAAAATGCATTGTGATGCAATACACTATGCGTAACACCTAATATGACAGTGTTAGTGTCGTCCAAGCAATATTATAGTTGAGGTGTCTATGAGGGGAGGGGGGGTTAGGAATATTCTTAGGAGCAGGTGGCCCTCTGATAGGATTATGTGTAGGTATTGGTCGATCCTAGGAAGATCCAAGTCCAACCCCTTGAAACTTACCAATGTCAAAATAGTTCACGTGGACACTTGTCACAAAATCAACATATAGTTTCCGAAGAAAATATAATGGAGCCTCCCTCTTGTTGTAAGGAGGTTTGTCAATAACCATGAACCAACAACTCATCCAATTTTATTTCCATGGATTGTATGTGCACCAGTCCATGCAAAGGAATCTCTTGTGCATAATGGGGGGTTGGTTGGTTCTGGGTTCAATGAAAAATACAACAATCATTTGTTTTTAAAGTTTTCAACCCTTTTATTTGTTCTTTATTGAGACAAGTGGAGTAGAACTGTCTCATCCTTGTCTTATATTCATATATGCTCAACAATTGACCATGGGAATGGTCCACATAGTTAATGATGTTATCAAGGTATGTGGCTGAGGATAGTCTTAATGGTTTCATTCTTGTTCTAAGTTATTGAACCAATTTTCTCAGTTGGTTTAAATGTTAGTTAATATGGGTTGAACTATGTTTGGGTTTTTCGTAGGGTCAATGTTTTTTTGTGTATTTAGTTCAAGGTATTTTGTCATTATAATTAAAGACAAACAACCTGCATGTAAAAACAATATTTGTTTTTAATTATGATTCTTTTAAAATTATGTTTTTTATTAAATCATAAGAATATAAAAGAAAAATAACAAAAAGTTGAAGGAATACCTTGATGGAGGAGTGGAAATGTCCCTTAGTGAGGTTTGATTGGAGAATACACATTCATGCTCTCAATAGAATCACCCAATCACTGGTGGAAATGGGAGAGAAATCATCCTATGAGCCCCTTTTTTGCATATGTGGAGGAATGCACATGTCTTCCTAAAACACATGCACATTCATGTCCACAAGTTTTCCTTCTTGGAGGTTTGGCAATTATTGAACCAGGAACAAGCACATGCTTTTTTTTAATTTAGCGCTAGCATGCTCTTATTGCAACAAAATTGGGTAACAACTTCATGGATGAACCCAACTATTTATGGCTAAATAGATACTAGTATCATATCCTTTTTGTAGGAACATTCAAAAGCACATGTTGTAGACTTGCATATGAAAAAAATACAGAAACTTTACAAGTTCTTAAATAAAACATTTAAATGGTCCATAACATGGTGAAATAGTAAGCATATCACAATCTAATAGAAAGACAATGTGAAGAGGGTGATTAGGTATTTTTGAGACTACTGTCTTCTAAATAATATATTCTCAAACAAGAGAATAGTATAAATTTACCAAAATTTGAGGGACCCCATAAGTTTCTTTGCAAGGCTGGAGAAGTGGTTTATGAGTTAGATTTACCTTCTTCTCGCATTAATAAAGTTTTTCATGTATCTTTCATGAAATAGGGTTATAGTACAAATTATTCTTGTGCAAATAAAAAATCCAAAATTACATGAAGAATGGAAGTTGATTCTTGAGATTTAGAAAAAGTTACTAATTGATATTCTCTATCCCTTCAAAACAGAACTGTTCCATAGAACTTAATCTGGTGGAATAATATGCCTCCAAAAGAAGCTACAAGGGAAAATGAGTAGATCCTGAAGAAACACCATCAAGTACAAGCTTTGGGAGAAATGATGCTTTAAAGAGGGGGTTATGTTAACTCCCTAACCATCATTTAGTATTAGTATATTAGTTATGGTTAGGTTTGTTCAGTGGTAGGTTACATAATGATCACTTCATCTCCAATTTAAAATAAAGTAGATTCATTTCAACAAGCATGTCCTTTTATCTTATGCATTGGATATATTGTAAAAGGAGGTTTCAACCTCTAAGAGTATTATTATTCATTGATTCATTCTCATGCTCAAGGATTGGAGTTACTTTTATAAATTTATTTTAATATTATGTAGGGAATGATTCATCACAATTTCAGTTTATTGAGATATGTTGGATGGTATTACATTGTCAAAAGCATGGCTTATGGAGTGATTCATTACATAAGGATTGTTTTATGGGGTCACCATACCTTAAGGGTCCTCTCTAAATTCTTGAGTTATTTATGGTGTGAATGCATTTTTAAAATTTTTGAATTGAAAATATTGTTTATAAAGTTAAAGGTTTATCTTCTATATTTTATCTATCGAAGCTTACTACAAGTTGTATCATAGCTCTTTCGATGAAAAAAACTTAGAAGATTCTTCTTTCTTTTTTTGGTATCTGGGGGAAAGTTTGTTGTAAACTTTCAAACACATTTCTAAAAATTTATATGTAGAGTTTGAAGAAACTAGCCATAGATATGATCTCCTCTTAAAAAATTACCCAATTTGGAAAAGTAATGTCCAAATCGGAGTACAAGAGGTGAAGATATCAGTAATTAAAATCAATTACATTAGATTTCTTTGTCATGATAATTGTATGGATTTTAAACCATATATTTTTGATAAATTGTCTATATTTACATAAAACCTATGTTGGTAGATGTATAATAATCATCAAATATCATATTTTTTATAAGATATATTCCAAGAAATATTGCAGGAGTTATGATCATTTCATATGTGTGAAATCAAAACCTAGACACATAAAGGAACTCCATATAATAGTAAGTTATCTCTTTAAAACCCTATTTTTGGTTGCTTGTTGGCTTCCAAGAATTATGTATTTTAAAAGAAAATATAATGGACCTAGTATTCGAGAATACACAGAATATCATATTTCATTTTTCCCAATGCTTTGGCCAAGCCAAGTATACATTAATTTAAGAGATGATTTGGACATATGAAAAAAATCACTTGTCATATATGACATATTCAAACTTCTAGACGAAGAATATACAAAAAATTATTTAGATTAGTGGTTTTTTAGTGTGAAGAAGGAAAAAGAAAGAATCAAGGGTTTGTTTTCATATAACCACTTTTGATTACATGTTTATGGATATCATTCATAATGAAAATGTTACAATCATAATTTCAGCAATTTTAACTTGACTAAAATATTGCAAATTCCCACAAAACATATCCAAATCACATAGATTGAAGGTTAGGATGTCCAATTTTTAAAATATTTGAAGGTTACTATGGATAAGTATGTTTTTCATTCTCATTTTCGTCGTATATATATGGATGATGTGGATATTATTCTTGGAAATCCTTGGAATTAATTGGAATGTAAACATGAAAAATAAGTTTATAAAGCTTTGGTACAGCAAAAAGAAAATAACATTGCAATATATTTCTCTTACTAAATAAGAAGGGCCCAACACAGTACATGAAGTATCCCATGAAGGAAAACTAATTGCAACATCTACTAACACATCAAATGAAGAGGCAATGGTTGAATTAGAAGAAGACACTACAAAAGCACATGAAAAGAAGGCTCGACAAGGGCATAAAAAGGAAGAAGAATTTAATGAGATACGTGACACAAGGAACCACATGTTGAATACTCAAATACCAAAGAACCAATAGCTAAGGTTTTGTATATTTCCACCCACGCCATACAAAGAATCAACAATAATAAAGGAAATACCATTGGCATAATGAAGCTTACTATCAACTCTGGACCAACATGGAACCAGAAGGGTACACATTATAAAGGTACATAGAGAGCTAAAAGCAATCCAAGGAGGTCCCAGAGTAACACATTAGAAAAATGGAACCAAAGGAGCATCTAGAATCAAGATCAAGGTGGCAAGAAATCAGTTCAATCCCATGTCCACTTTTCACTAAGATGGACGGATGCTCATGCTTGGTACTAGTTGACTACATTACTGAGTAGATCATATTTATGGCTCCTTCTCATGTTTTGAGGATGAAACATGCGGAAAAAGATGGAATGTAATTTACCTAGAGAGGATAATATGGGGTACCTTTAGATGTACAAAGACGATAATGAACGTAATGGAGCAATAATAATTGAACAAATTCACTATGTAGTTATAGGAAATAATCTAATAATAAAGGATAGTTCATATAGACACCAAAGTATCATGATTAAATATATATGCACATGAGTATCATTGGATTGAGATATATTGGATGTTTTTGCATTATAACAAACATGAATTGTAGATTGAGTCATTCCATAAGAAGTATTTGGTGTTACCCTATCTTAATGGTTATCTCTACATTATTGTTTTATTTATCTTATGAGTGTTTTGGTTATTTCTAAAGTTAAAGGTTTACTTATAAATTAATGGATTCATATTTTTCTATTATATATCAATGTTCACTGCAATTTCCTTATATAAAAGAATTATATAAACAAACTACAAAAATACCTAAGGCTTGCAGTAGAGTGCATGGTATCTCACAAGACTCACATTCATTGGAATGATAATTAAATAAGAAAGTATTTAACAATGTATTTCATAATAAGTACATGATAATTAAAATAATTGTCAATTATGTTAATTAATCCATACCCTTTAGGGAAAAAAAGATTTATTTCTTTCGCATGGATGTATTTAAAAAAATGCCATAAATATTGATTAATTAGTGTTAGATACATTGAGAACTAATGAAAGTTTTATGGAGCCTTGATAACAATTAGGTGATGTCTTAAATGTTAGTTAACTGACATTTGTTGAGGGAAAAAAATAGGAAACAATGTACAAAGATGATGAATTTTAACTAAGGTTTTACATTATAAATGTTTATTTTGACAAATGTCGATTGAAAAGTTTCGTTTTGACCTAAACTCTAGGATTAACGACTTGATTATTTAAAGAAGGATGTGATGATATCCTCTAATGTTGATATTGCTAGACTTGAGGAGTATATTGAAGGGTTGGATAAATCCAATTCCTAGTTGGAAGCTAAAACTATATCGTTGCAATTATATGTTGATGAACTTCTTGTGAAAAACACTCTAGTCTAGGTAGATAACTTGCTTAGTTGTTTGACAAACACTGGCTTTTGATGAAAGATAATGATTTTTCGTTGTTGCATATGGCTGAGAGAGACAAGAATATTCAAAGATTGGAGGATTGTATACATGGTCTTGAACACAAAGTCAAGTGATTGTGGATTGTTGGAAATAAGTGTGAAAAAAATATTGTTGAGATGATTAATGGTGAGATTGATAACCCTTTTCTCAATGCTTGTCACACTAGTGTTTATGCATCTAATGATATTGTCGGCAACTTTGATATTTGTAAAAGATATTACATTTATTATGTGTCATCTTTTCAAGCCTTATTGGCTACTCCGTCTAGGATTTCTCAACATTGTGAAAGACATAATGGAAGTATTATTCTCAACTATTGAGTAAAAATGATATATATTGATTCTCAACTTGGGAAGAGTGAAAAAGTTAATATCATTCTGATTATTCCTAAGTAAAAATACTAAAAACTATATCAATGGAAGTATTATTCTCAACTATTGAGTAAAAATGATGTATATTGATTCTCAACTTGGGAAGAGTGAAAAAGTTAATATCATTCTGATTATTCCTAAGTAAAAATACTAAAACTAATCTTCGATATAATACATTAAGATAGATTTACTTGAACCATTATTTCATTTGTTGTAAATATAAGTCATTACCTAAAATACATAAAAGAAAAAACAATTTCGTATCCTCATTATGTGAATAGTTATAAACTCCCATCTGAATAGTTGTAAACTATAACCCCATACATCGAGATTTCTATCTTCTATCTTAAAAGCTATGCTCACATTTCTTATTTACTAAATAATACATGTTGATATCACCACATCAACGCTCTTCTCTTTTTAAATAATAACTTTTGTTGTATTTTTCCATTCCAAGACCAAATATGCCTAAATCCATGAAGGAAGCATAATTAATTGTTTTCGTTACCCATTCTCAAAATACTATCTTAATTATATGAATTTTACTTTCCACTTTTCCATTCCTATTTTCTAAACAATGTTCAACAATGTTCAACAGAAAATCAGGCACGCCAATGCTACACAAAAGAAATATGGAAAACGTACAAATAAATGTTCAAAGATAGAGGCTGTATGTATAATCCATTCAACAACGCCAACACACCTTACAAAATAATATCATTACTACGTTGAATGGCACACCACACACCTGTGATTGCTGCTTAATCAATGTTTGACAATGAAAATTGGAAGATATTGTACCTCAATAGTCTGTATAAAAGGCTCCACAACAACAGCTCATATATCTTCCAAAAGTCATGTCACCTCAAGTCAAACAATCAATGATCAATTTTTTCTCCATATATTTTACACGTTTTAAATGATTCAAATTTTCAACAACAGCTCAAATATCTTCCAAAAGTCATGTCACCTCAAGTCATACAATCAATGATCAATTTTTTCTCCATATATTTTAGACGTTTTAAATGATTCAAATTTTACTTTGACAACCAATCAGAATTCCAATTAATGGACTCTGTCAAAAGTATTCTCAGTGTTTGTGTCCCAAAAGGAGTAAGCTAAACTTTAAATAATTTGTATCTAAAATTCGGTAAGTTTTTTAACTAAAATCTGGTGGGAATTGTTTAAAAAGTAGTTATCAGTGATTGAAATTGCATAATTTAAGTGCCTAGTTAAAGGAGGGATTTGAATCCATTTTTAAGATAAAAATTACAATTTTAATATTGAAAATCTCTTTTTCAACAAAAAATGGTATTGCCTATTCCAACCAAACTTACCTGAAAAAAATACAAATAGTCTAGAAATTAAATTTGGTATTAAGACCAAACTTACCTGAAAAAGTTAACCAAACTTAACTGAAAAGGTGCAAATGGTCATGGGAGAGGTTTGAAAACTGTGGAATCTCTTGGACAAAATATATTACAGCCCGTCTAATTCGCCACATACTTCCATTTCCGATCTGTAAAGTTGCACTGTTCAGAGACCAATCATACGTTTTATTTTTCTTCCTCACCATCGCCATTAATACTTCCCATGACCTCATCGATTTTCATGTCTGTCATGTAGAAAACACTTATTGCTGCAGTCTCGTAAATCAAAGCTGTTTGTTAATAATTTGTATTGTATGTCTACAGGGCATGGAAGAACTGAAGCACCTTCTATCCTGCGCTTCTCTGGCGCTGGAACGAGTGGCGGCCAACGCAGAAACGCAGAGGCAGATCCAGGAGGCCAGATTTCGTGACCTCCAAGAACACTTGACAGCTACTCGCAGAGAACGAGACGAAGCGCGAGAGCAGCTGCTGAAACTGGAGCACAGTCTGGCAGAATACTCCATGCAAACCATCACACGTCAGGTCATGCCTAGCGATCAATCCCAGTGGCTCGACAGGGAACTGGCCGGCGCAAACCTTGTCGTGAACAATTCCTCGCCTCACCGTGCCGCGCTCGTCAATCATTCTCATCAGCACGTTGGGCTCGGCAACAAATTCTGTTCGAATTCGACTCCCACGAGCTATCACTTCGACGTCGACCTGCACCGACCACCGATTTCGTCTTCAAATGTCGACTGTTCGAATTCCATGGAGTTAAGAGATCAACTCATGTTTCGTCACCAGAACGAGCAGAAGCTTAGATTAGTCGAGCAGCAGCAGGAGGTCGAATCCCGTTTCCTCGCTTCTCCTTCTTCCATTATCCGTTGCACCCCGGCAGCCACTCCAGCGTATCTGCGAGCTGAGCCACCTGAAACCGACCTTGAGGTGAGGGAGAGCGCCTTGCCCGAGAAAGGTAAGCTGTTGCAGGCCGTCATGCAGGCCGGACCGCTCTCAACAGTCCCGCTGCCTAAATGGAATCAACCACCCCCCGCGCCGGATTCTGTGGACATCCCCAGGATATCAATGTGCTCCTCTAATAATTCTCTTATACCTATTGCTCCTCTGGTCCATCCTGTGCCAGCTACTCCGCACGGCCCCGCTGATCCTCTTTCTTCTGTCTCCTTTTTCCATGACAGTCTCCGCAAACGTACCAGAATTAACAAACCCCACAGAACTTCATTCGCCTCTTCTCAGCGATCGGGCTCGAAACGTGCAGCAAGCTCGTCCAAATCACTGTTCGCACCGGTACTTAACTCAATGGACTCTGCCATCACAAGAGGGCCTGATTTAAAGATTGTCAAGATGCGCACTAAATAAAGACAATAATCTGTTTCAACATGAGGATCCTCGAATTAACACAACATTGATTATGCTCTCTTATGCTCGAAAACTCATTGTTTCATTCATTCTTCCATATTCTGAACTGCGGCATTTCATTAAAAAATGTACGTGTGATTAAAAAATTGTATGGGCAACGTATGGATTTAAGCTTTAATGAAAGACGATGCTAATTCTATTCAATTTTTTTTTTTCAGTATTGGTTTTTGTTTCTCTAAGCAATCTCTTAGAACATTGTATCTCATTTCGAAAATACTTTCTTCATCAAACTTACATATGTTTTTAAATCTTGGAAATTTTTTTACATCTTCAATTTTTTTAATTTTGAATCATTTTTAACTGAACACCCATATAATTTGCAACTGGATTATGTGGATAGAGATTAAATGGTTAAGAAATAGTTATGAAATGGAAGATGGATTTCATTGAGAGTTATTCATGCTAGCTACATGTTATGACCAACATTCTTCTTATTATCCATTTATCAAATATGAGTTATTTTTTATAATCTTTTTCTTTTTATTTCACATTCTTCTAGTTATCTGATCTGTTGGTTATTCATTTATCAGTAATGATTTATTGGTTCATTGCTATTAGTTATCCATTCATGAGTTAGTTATAGTTATTTTTTATATTCTTTTTCTTTATAACTGTTTATTTTATTTTTTATATTCTTTTTCTTTATAATTGTTTATTTCAAATTTTGAATGACTACCATATAATCAATCTGGATAATACACATGTCTCATCCTTGTTCTTAAATGAAAAAACATAAGCTATAGTCCACCCCAAATCTCAAATAAAAAAATAAATATTTATTAGAAAATTTCCATACAAAATTTTCATATATATTCTGTCTATTAAATTTAGGCATTAACACAGTGCGTTTATTAGTTTAAACGCTGTCTATAAATTTTTAACGGCATTAAACTTTTATAATTAACATACTGTATAATTCGTAATCAATAAAAACTCTATAATAGTACTCAAATATTTTACTCCCTTGCACATCTTGATCACATTGCATTGTAATATAATTCGTTGTCAATGAAAAGTCCATAGAACTGACCTCAAAGCTTTTACTTGTATTGATCCCTTGATCCATACAACAATTAGTTAATTTTTTCAAAATCATTATAAAATAATCGCAAGTATTTTGTCCATAAAATGTTATCATAGGCACACTCCATACTTCGTGATCCATGAAAAGTGCATAGAACTAAAATCTTTTACGAGTATAAGAATCAATTTTCGTGTATTGATTATAAATTTGAAAATTTTAAATAAAAAATATAGGTAATGAATTATTCCATAAAAATGACAACTTTTCAATTTCAAAATGAAATATGATTTCTCTTTTATAGATTTTATCTAATTTTTTTATATTTGTTTGTTGTGATTAAAATGTTGATGCAAAGATCTTATTTGGTTTTGGACTTTACTCAAAAGAGAGGATATAAGATTTGGAATGTAAAGATCTATATTCTAAATAAGAAAGTACTATATTTGCAACCAATCACAATGTGATAAAGCCATGTTATTAACTATCCAAAGAAGAAAGAACAAGCATGAAATATTTCAACAATGAAGGGTGAGAGAGGAAATTCTAATTAGTGAGAGAGGAAATTCTAATTGGAGTGCATGACAACCTAGTAAGGCTTAATTAAAGCTAAAATGCCCTATGGTAGACATGCAATTTCTTAAAGGTGAGTTAACTACAACATAAGTAACCTAAGTGGAATTAGACACTAATTAACTCATGCATGTGAGGAATATTGCTAAAACTACTAGAGGGCATTACTGTACATCATAATAGCAAAAAGAGAGTGTTTGGAGTCATGAATAGTGGAATAAGCTCCCTAGATTCACTCAACCACTTTAACTTGCAATTTGGGGCCCTAAAATCTAAGAAAAGAAGCCTTGATTGAAGGAATGCGTCCTCATGTGCCAAAAATAGATGGTTAATATCTCAATGATGGCATATAAATGGAAAATGAATATAAATAGCAGAGATGGCCCCTTAAAGCTTGGGAGGGAGCTTTAGGGTGGCTCAAACGGTTAGATTGACTACGATTCGGACAAGTGGAATCATGAGACGGTGATTTAAGTTCCTAGGTGAGAGATTGATGCTATGGAGAGGGTTATTATGCTTTAGCACACCCCCATAAGCCAAACTAGGTGGAATAAATTCCAAATAGTAATGAGTCCCAACAATTTGTAGTTGCGTTAGGTACCCATGTACATATAAGGTTTTATTAATAAATGAAGAAAGTGGGAAAAACTCATGGAAAACCTAAAAGAAAATGTAAATGAGTAGGTTAAGAGGGCCTTCTCTAAAGGAGCCTTCAATCCCAAGGAAACCTAAAACAGTGTGAACTGCTTCTCGATGAAGGATTAGTTTGTGAATATGTCTACAACAGTCCTTCCTCTCTTGGAAGGAATGTGAGCCCATTCATGAGATCCAAACACTTTGAAGTTCCTGGATACTGGTTCTTAATCATTCCAATTCTCAAATGGAGGAAATGCTTTGAGGCCTTTATGAGGAACTCTATGAATTGTTGGAGAAAGAGATGTAGAAACTAAGGTAATTAAAGAGACATTCTTGAGATCATCATCAATAAGAACCTGATTTCTGACAAGTTATCCCTTGATTGAGTGATATATTTGAATCGATGTATTACCTCTAAGATCTTGATCTATAACAAGTTCTCTAATACATCAATGTAAAAATATATTGATCACCTCTTATTCTAATCCTGTAAAATGATCTTTCTCAATTGAATGGATGATCTTAACTGGTGCATATCCCAAATTGGTAGGGTTTTTGCATGGCTCAATGCAAGTAAATATATCCCTATAGGGTAATTTATTCGAAAGCTTCAAAGTTTAGGATGCATGAGGATGGAGTTTGTAGAAATTGCTACAAGTGCATGGCACCTGTTATTCTTTGGTGTGGAAAATTCCTTAATGTGATTCTCCTCTTCTAATTCTTCATTGAACCTCTTGTATCTATAATCATTTTATCTATTTGGGCCCTCCATATAGTATGCACATAATGGATCTCCTTGGTCTTTCCATCATCAAAGTCTGAATCTTCATGTGCAACCCTTGGATTTGGTTCCTTGTTGCATTTGAATGGTGGCCTTTTCTTACTCATCTGCGTGTTCCTCTAATTAGTTGCAAGTGCATGCACATTAGAGGACCTTGAAAGGCCCATTTAGTTGAGCTTATCTTTCTCTTTGAGAAGGGACATTGTGAATTTGTCCAATGTACTCGTGGTCCAAGAGGCACCAACTCCCAATCTTATAATCTAATGGAAAGAGGAGACAAAAACATAATTTATTCCATTCCCAATTTTCATAGAATTGAAAGAACTAATTGATCATTGTTATTATTTATCTTGCACATATTGAGTTAAATTTGTATATACCTGAATTTGGTGAAAAAAATATTGTATGGATTTGAAGTTACTAGGGCTCAAATTGAGTAGCTCAATCTCCAATTGGTGGCCCTCATCCCATCTTGTTTTCCAAAGATAATTTGGTCCATATGACATTTGGATACATTTCTACTTCAATGTGATATTGGGAATCCAAAGGTACTGATTAACATAGTAATCTAAAGGCTTCATCCATCTTGTCTAGGTACTTGACTTCTCTATAGCTGAATTAGCCTATAGTTTGTTTCCCATAGTGATCCTATACAATCCTTGTTGTTGTATTTGTAACTTTGGAAGATATTCTAATGTATATTATTATTGTATCTTGTTGTACCCTCATTGGATATTTGTTTCCCTCCTTTCAAAATGTCATTATGATCTACGGTCATTGAGGTAAACCCTCAATTTTAAGTCAAGGCAATAGTCCCCAAGTTGAATATAATGAAATGTATTTTTAAGTCCCCGTAGGTGAAGCCGGCCCTATTAGGGTAAGAGGTCGACCTAGTCAAGTTATTAGGTCAGACACTTGAAGGGTATAAATAAGGAGGAACCGTCCCTCATTTATAAACACACTCACTCACTCAAGTTCACATGAGGGGAGAGAGAGAGACCTGCAGAAGACTTCTTATACTTGGATTTTCCCATATTGAGTGCAATGGTTCAGACGAAAAATAAAGACCAGCAATGGCGGGCATGACGAATATATCAACAGAAACTAGGAAGAACAATAATGCACCCAGATCAGACCATATAGGAATAAGCCGAACCAAAAGAGAAGGAGAATAAGCAATATCAAGACCAGAGCGCTGAGAAGAGGAAGAGACCAACAGAATGTGAATGAAGGCTTCATGTCCATGATAATATCAATAGAAGGTGTATCAGCCATTAAATGGGAGTAAATATTGCAGTACCACTTCCAGTCCCTAACAGAGTCAAACCGCACTGCGGCCAGCAGGTTAAGTGACCTCAGGGTCAAATCCTGCCTTGGCTAGTAAGCATCGATGTCCTCCATCATAGCATATACATGTTGACAGAGCATCGTCAAGAGAGACCAATTAATGTCGTCTCAGAGGGAGTGGAGGGGGATGAAGATGATGAGCTGTGTCAACCATCGTGGCATTCCCGTGCTTAGGAGCTTTGTTTCAGTTTTGACGCGTATCATCCACTATGGGGTTTGCTGTAGCAGTGGAGTTGCATCTGTTAATAATAGACGTGACGACCGTATCAACATTGATCTCGACATTTAAATGCATCTGATGACCAAATTGTCCTTCCTCAGAAACGAGACCCACTTCATCAATGCATAATAAGTGTGAGGTAGGTGGCAATGGGATGAGATGGCAGTTTGATTGTGGTTCTGCCATGGTAGCCATGTCCGTTCCATTCTTACCAACTAAACTTTCATCATCCGCATTAAAGGATTATGGTTGACTTTAGCTGAATACATGGTTAACTTTGTTTAGTTATCGTTGACTTTAGTTAACTTTGGTTGAAACAAGAGTTGACTTTAAAATCATATGGTTCATTATAGTTCCATTATGGTTGACTTTGGTTAAATATGGTTAACTATGGTTGGTTTTGGTAAACCATGGTTTGTTATAGTTTACTATGGTTTTGACTTTGGTTAACTTTGGGTTACCATGGTTAACTATATTTGACTTTGTTTTCCCATAATTGACTATTGTTTTACTTTTGAGTATGGTTGAACATAGTTGATTATGGTTGACTTTGTTTGGTCATAATTGACTACTAGTTGACTATGTTTGACTTTCAACATTTATTGAATTTGGTTGGTTATGGTTGACACTTTGTCTGACTATGGTTGACTAAGTGACTATGGTAAGCTATGGTTGACTATGGTTAATTTTGATTGACTTTGGTTGACTTTGGATTACCATGTTCGACTTTGTTTGACCACAATTGACTATTAGTTAACCATGATTGATTATGGTTGAATATGGTTGACCATGGTTGATCATGGTTAACTTTGCTTGACCATGGTTCTTCATGGTTGACTACGGTTGGGTACAATTGTTGATTGTTGACTAATTTAGAAATAATATTAATAAAATAATTTAATATTAAAAGTATGGTTAATTAATACAATTGATACTTAGTAAAAATATACAATGACACATTTGAATATATGGACTATAATCACTTAAGTGAATGAACTTGGAAAAGTTTAAGTTAAGAATATTATTATGGAATTTCAATTTGAACAGAGATGAACATGGTTGAATGTGGTTGACCATGGACCACAAGATGTTTTGATTATGGCTTATGGTTGACTATGGGACTCTCAACGGTGGTTCATGGTTGTTTAATAAATAATATTAAATAATGAAATTATTAAAACGCTAATAATCATTATCAAGATTATTAATATTAGTATTAAGATTAATATTAATTTTTTATGACATTAATATTATATTATTGCGCCGAAAGGCGCTTTCTACAGCTCAAATGGGTGAGATGTGTGCAGTGACGTGGCACATGTAGGCTCAATAAAAATAATAATAATAAAAAGTAAATAATAAAAAAACTTATAACATTTCGGCTTATTACTAAAAAAATAAAACACATTTATGTAATTATATATCAAATTTCAATTTAAAATTTAGTTGACTTAAAAACCTAAGCAAACATAATGTTAAGAATAAAATATGTGATAGAAATAAATTACAGAATAATAGCAGCCATTACAATGAAATATTACAACCATATTTATAAGGTCTTTTTAATGCAAATACAAGTAGCAAGAAACCACGGGCCACTAAAACCATGTGCCTTAAACCACTTACATCTTTACTCATTCCCAAGTCAAGGTTAACCCTAACATGCAATGTTCATTTTTAGTTATAGAGAAAAATAAGTCATTTCTGAAAAACATTTGGATAAATGTGTAAAATCTTGATTTGATGGTAAAATGTTTTTCAAATTCCAATAAATCTAGTTTTTAAAATTTTATATGGATTATTTTACTCATTAATTACTCTTAATATTCATTATTAGTTTTAAAGAAAGACAAGTAAAGCAATTTTTGGAAAACTATTTGATTATATGAATAATAATGTGATTAGTCTCATTCTTTTACTGGTATTTACCCTATTTTGAAATTACTTAAGCAAGTTAGTCATTTCCCTTCCAAGTAGGAATACTTATTAGACATTTTGAACTTGATCCCTATGGGTGCTTAGTAAAGTCATAGTTAAGATGGATCTATACTGGTTATTACAAATATTAATATTAGTTTTAGTATTAATATTAAAATAATATTAATTTATCCAATATTATAAATTTTCCTCCAACTATATGTTTTTTTAAGTATATATATATACTTAAGTAAATATAAAATAGTTAAAGTTTATTAAAATAGTTAAAATTTATTAAAATATTTATTTTTATTTATTAGAAATGCTCCAGTAAGGCCAATCCTTAAAATCACTAGATATTTCTGTGTGTTCTCTCAAGTAACTCAACCCTATTGGGATTGAACCCTTGTCATCCTTTTAAGAGACTCACACCCAACAAAAAAATATTACACCTCTTCTAAGAGACTCACACCTAATAGAAAAATATTACATTTTCACTGAATGAGCTAGTGAGAATTGAGAAATTGACAAAAAAATTGAAATAATAAAAATAATAAAAATAATTAAATATGTTAAAAAAATATTAAATAATTAAATTTTATTAAATTTTAAAAATAGTTAAAATTAATTGAAATTTAAATAGTTAAAAAATTAAATGAATATTAAAATAATTTAAAATAATTCAAATTAATATTAAAAGTGATGATGTTGATGATTAATGTCCACTGAGACCAACTTTGGTCTATCTGACATTAAGAGAGATAATACTTGGTTTACTTTAAATCTTGTTCGTGTGCTCAGCTTGCAAAGAAGCTTTCCATTCCTGACAGATTCCAATATTGCATGCAAATTACAAAATATTGAAAGGGAGTTTGAAAATAGCTAAATATTCTACATAATAAAGATACTCTAAATTTGTCAAGAATTTTAAAACATATTATAAAATAAAAATTATTTAAATTTTAATATTTTATTGTTAATTTTACTTATAATAAGTTTAGAATTAGTTAAACATTTTAAAAGTTTAAAGCTTTAAAAATTATAATATAATTTTATTTTATACATTAGTTAATAAACCTTTTACATGTCAAATAAATAATATTAAATAGTTTATAAATATTTTTAAAATTTTAAATTTAAAAATATAAGATTTTTAAATATATAAAAAACTTATTATCTATTTAGTAAATCCTATTCAAATTTGTATTCGTACTCGTTCTCAAATAATGTTACTATACTTACTATAACACTAAGAATCTTACTATATGCTTTTCCATCCGTATCTTTGTAACCAAAATTAACACTGTAAAGAATCTTACTATATGCTTTTCCATCCGTATCTTTGTAACCAAAATTAACACTGTAAATGTTACTTTCAGCTCTTCCATTCCTATCTTTTAACCAAAGGTAAGAGTAATTTAATCTTTAAGTTTGAACTATCCAAATTGTTTGAACACGTTGACAACTTTAAACCTACTTAGGATAAAATCAGGTACTCCAATGCTAGACCAAAGACATGGAATACTTTCAAAACAAACATGTGTTCAAACACTTCCGAAATGGGACCCAAAAAGGTAATCATTGTTTACGACTCCTGTAACGTGAGCCACCATCCGTATCCGGAAACACAGCCTTAAATGGTAAGACAGAAGATATGCCTCAATATTCTCTGTTAGAGGGTCCACATGAACTAAAATATCTCACATAAAAAGTCATAAAAGCGATGAATATTTTTCTTTATATATTTTACATGTTTTAAATGGAGCTGTCTAACTGGGGGGGCTTTTTGACTTTCAGGGTGATTTTTTTGGAATCTCATGAATTTAGTTTACAAAATCTATAATTTTTGTTATTTGTTAAACAATTTTAAGTTGATAAGAAAATCCTTAACACCTACACTTTATAAGATCTTTGAAAATTCCATAAAAATTTATAGCAAAAAAACTGGTTTTTTCGAAAACGAAGGTCAAAGTCTCTCCTAATGAGACAACTCAGTTTTAAATTATTAAAATTTTGAGACCAGCGGAGCTTACTTTTCCAACCAATCAAATTCCAGTCAATGGACTCTTTCAGAAATATTAGCCATATTTGTGTTTAGATGGCCGTTTAAGTAAATACAGATATAAACATTCAATCAAAATTTTAAATATCGTCAAATTCTATATGACGAGACACAGAGCCCAAAAAGTAGTTAGTTTCAAAAATTTACATATAGGTTATAAGTTGTGTTTTAGTTATTGGTTATAAGTTGTGTTTTAGTGTACAAATAGAAATTTAAAAAACTATTGGTTAAATATAAATAATAGAGATAAAATTGTTGAGAGATAAAGTTGAGAAAAAAAAACTAAAAAATTATAAAATATATAATTTTTTATTAAAAAAAATTAAAATATTAAACTTAATTGGAAATAAGCCACAATTAAAAGGAATAAATAAGTAAAGAGAAATTCAATTAGTAAAATGTTGTTTAATTATTTTTTAAATTAAATATAGTAGTTAAACATATTCTAAGGAATAAAAGTGGTTAATTGGAAAAATAAATAAATAAAATAAAATGTATCTAGTTTAAAATATGTTAAAAATCAGGAAAAATAATAAAAATATTAAAATAATTAAATATAAAGGAAAAATAAAAGTGGAGTAAAAGAGAGGAGAGAATAAAGGTTAAACTTAAGATATAAATACTAGCATACTCTAACACCTCCAAAATTAATAATTATTATTATAATTTTAATGGAAAACACTTTATTTATGTTTTTACTATTTTTTATTTTTTTTACAGAAAAGTCAAGAATAAAACATTTTGTAATAAAAACAATTTTATTTAATAAAATATGCTAGAAGAAGACAAGAGTGGATATAGCTCTTGAAGAGTGTTTGCTGACCCACAAAAGGAAAAAGACAAGTGGCAAAAACCACTCAGGATGTAAGAGCCATCGTCCCCAAAAAGGTCACAGCTCCTAGTTGAGTGCTAAAGAGAAGGAGGTTCATAAATGACCAAGTCCTAGGAAAAATACTATAAATTAGTATGTCCATAAGTAGCAGGAGGCTAGCATTGGATGGGGATTAAACATCTGTGAAATGCAAGAGATAACCCAATGAAATTTTGCTCTTGTGATTCAGCGAACATGCTCGGGATTTTTGGAGCTAGTAACTTGGCAGCTCTAGGAATTGGTTGGGAGGAACACCATCTCCACTCTTGTTTTCCCACCATTGATGCCAGGTTTATATCTTATATTTTTAATGCTATATAATATATTTAATACCTAGATTCGTAGTAGACTAACTCTAATTGTTTTGATTATCCTACTATTTTTATACTTAGTTTGGTACTTAAAATGAAGTAAAATCCTCTATTTTTAAACTGCATAGAAATTTCCTATATTCGATTGCATATTTCCAAAATTCATTGTTTTCCTAGATATCTTCTTACTCTGCTTAAGATTATCGACTGGATCTACAGTTCTGTTTATATGTTTAGAATTGAATTTCCTTTCCATGTAAGAAAAGGAAAACCATTTACTTAAACATTCATCCAAATTCCCTACTCAAATCGACAATATCCGATTATAAATTTATTATTTTATAGATCTGTAATGTTTAGCATAAATTTAGACAGGGTTCATTTAAATAATAAAACAACGAAGCTAATGTATTAAGCGGCGAATAGGATTTACATAGGAGAAAACAATGTTATTATTAAAAGTTCATTAAGAAAAAAATTACACGAATCGTGGGGTCGTTTCCTTCATAATAACCATAAAACAACTAGATCCTCGATCTCATACACTAACTTACAATACAGTATAGAGGTCACGAGATTGAATCCTTCAAGTATCCATTTAATTTCCATAATAAAACAGAAGATTATCGACAACTACTAGGGTTGTCAAAATACAAATAAAGAAGCCTAAAAAAAATATAAATTAATGGATCGAGGATCCGTGTAACATCGGCTAATAGGATTAGATAATAAAAGAATAATTTATTTCAAATCTACAAACACACTGATAAACTAGATATCATATCTATTATCATGGCATGAAGTCAATATCGTAGGTAAGTCCACATCGTGGCTACCGAGACAAGCTACATTTAAAACAATCGCCATAACCTCCAAGCACTCACATGTTAATCTACATTATAGGGATAGTGGGATCAAATACCTTAAATAAACAACAAATCAATTTAGAACGCTTGGAGATAACCCAAATTTGGATCAGACAAATATTTACAAGTAAATATAGTAATAAAACTATATCACAGAAGTAAACAAAGCGTATCCCGATCAAAAAATATGGATCACGGGTCAAGCTATACACAGGAGAGATCGACACATCGAATCTCTTAAAAGAATTAATTAAAGTTACACTCCTATGAATGAACAAGCTCATCAAAGTGTAAATCACATCGTAGGATTAAACCATCATTGCAAATACAAGAATAAACACATGGTTGTAAGTCCATGCTAAATGGCCGCCACTATGCTCTACCACCAACAATTCATAAACAGTGAAAGACCCTACAGAGGTTACAGGTTAACTAACTTAAGCAAGAGTTTAAAGGGTCATAAGTCTTTTCCATAGAGCTACCATCACAACATATATTAAACAACATGTTTTACAACTATATACAGAGATATTGTAAATGAAAGAGATGTTTTTCTTTCCACGATCGTAATACCATCTACGATGGCAACCGAGGGTTTCACTATAACCCACATAATAATTACATACAAGAATTTACAAAAACAACATTGGTTAAAAACCAGTCGAGGTCGGCTCCCAATTATGCTCTAATCTATCGAAAGGATATATCAGAATATATATTTATACATGCATACAAAGAGCTTATAAGACCATTATTAATGGCTTCCATTATAACTCAAAAACCAAAACTGTATTGAAAATTACACAGGAGTAAGACCCGCAAGGGCACCTCAAAAACCCTACCAGAGTTTAAACAAAAATGAAAAGTAATTCATTTCATTATAGTGCCAAGTTATGGATTTAAGTCAGCACAACCCGAAAGGGGTTTCCAATACAATTAATGCCTAGCTTAACTTTAAAAGAACAAACCACTTATCTTTTCATTGCGGCCCCATGAAGTCTCACCCAACGAAACCTGAAACCAAGTGAGAGGGGATCATCATGAGTTATTTTAATAAAAGAAATTTTAGAAACAAAAACAAAGAACCAGTTTCGAAGCAGGGTTAGAGCAACTTCCACGGGCATTTGGAAACGCAAGTTTGGAAGGAGGTGATCCTGTTGCCTCCTCTCCAGCGCTGAAACCTGTAAGAAAACCCAATTTAATCAGTACTTAGTTTCATCTTTAAATATTTTGAAACCAAAATAACTTGCAGAAGTTTGTCTACTTGGGCATGTTGGCAACAAGAGCCAAGGATCTGCTCCTCTGAGCGCCCTTATCTTTCCGTAGCCTGCAATCACCCAAAGAACAATCCTTAGTTATGTTTTAATAGAACGTTAGACGAATGGATAAGATTACAACTTAGTAAAAGTGCTCACCTACCCAAACAGACTAGCCGTGTGATGGAAAACTTGACAGGCTCGTCGAAGCTCTGGTACTGGGAAGAATTGGTTGAGGAAACCTTCGATAGCTAATACCTCACACAATGTCGTCAACAGAGTAAGAGTGAAGCAACACACACCATCAATGTAAAAAAAACCAGAGAAAGTTTCATACAAAGCAAAGCTCAGCTGCAAAGAGCCTCAGACCACAGAGCATACCCAAATGTGGGCTAAGTATAGAGTAAATGCCTTCAAAAACCCTTTCAAGCTCAAGTAAATATCACCCTCCAAGGAGCAGGGATCACATCCCTTAGTGCCTCATGGGTCCTGGTTGCGCTGCCAACTCGCAGCCAGGACATGTTTAATATCAACCAGAGGACAACTCAAATATCATGATAGAAATCATTTACAATGAAAACATTGTGAATCCAAACCTTGGATCATGTATTAAAAAAACCAATAATATAACCTATGCCTTGGATCGTCGGATATACATACATACATACATACATACATACATACATACATACATACATACATACATACATATATATATATATATATATATATATATATATACATATACATATATGTTACACAACCTTATCTTATGCCAAGTCAACCTTTGCGTTGGAACCCCATAGTATAAATGCCCACCCTTATGCTTTAAACCTTTGTAAAGTTGGTTGGGATCAAATGCCATCGTGGGTTATGGATAGACCCATACCTTTCTAAGGTATGTCATAAATCATGTTTATTTTACAAAGGCCAATACCTTAGCAGTGGTTGGGCTAAGGTATTGAGAGGGGCTTTATTTAGATTTAAAAATAAAACATTAAAACCATAATCACAGTAAAACCTGTTTGCTTGCATATCAACCTTAAACCATGACAAGATCGTTAAGATAGTAACCCTCTTTTTATTCATGGTAAGCGATAACCTTATGGGGAACCATACTTTACAAACGCTAAGCCTCACATGCTCAGGGGCAGGTCTTACATACATAGTGTAACTAACACTATGTTAAGGCTAAGCCTTTAAAGTAAGATAATTAATTGCAAAAACAAGTAAACAAAGTACATCACTTGAAGGATTATGGATGAAGGTTCCGAAAGGAATTGGCCATCAGAAACATCAGCAAACCTTGTTGTAAGCAACGGGACAGTCAATTTTAGAACAAACTGTATTTTAAACATAGAATTATGCTAAAGTAAATGTAAAAATAACACATGTAAAAAAAAATATCTACAATTATTAGGTGTGTTACACCCACATAGTTTGTGGTTGGATCACGTCTATAGGGATCAAATGGTTAAGAGATAGTTATGAAATGGAAGCTACTTTGGAATTTTTTTTTATTCCTCATATTCTTCTAGTAAAATTGGTTCAACTATGACTTATCCATGCCTAGCTAAATGTTATCATTGGCCTTCTTCCTGTTATCTATTTATCA